>CM068367.1:301561722-301582485 GCA_034769895.1 Magicicada septendecula | reverse complement strand
AATGCACAAGGACAGCAGAGTATTGAACAATACACAATTACGCAAATAGAACGTGTAAAGCATCTCAAACCTAAATTCTCAGAATATGAAATTGTTTCAAAATTATCTTACCATTTTCAGCGAGATATCCAGTTAGCAGTTTATACACAAGGGATTAAAACCATAGAAGAATTTTTAATCCTTGTAACACAGTCGGAGAATATCAATAAAGGTAAGAACACACAATACTGGGAACAAAAACACGCATATCATCACCATAATTATCACAGAGATGACAAGAAAGCAATACAAAACACTACACCGCACCGTGATAATTATAAAATAAATTATTCGCCACCAATGTACAACACTACAACACGCACAGCTAAAGAAACTGAACAAAATAATACAGCTAGACGACAAGGAGACGTTGTATGGTCATCCAATCGTAAACAGTTTTCAAAACCAGCTGACAAACGCGTTGCCGCAGTACGAGGGTACGACAAAAAAAAATTGAAGAGAGAAAGCCAAGGAATGAATGAGACAGAGACAGTAACATTCCACAGCCGACCGTCTACATCAAAGGCGTCACAATGACTGAATAAACGGAAGCAAAATCATAAAATAAACAACATATACCCCTGCGATATTAGGGAGGACTTATTAAACACTGAACAGGATATAAAGCGAGACGCGCAGCAAACACAATGCCCTATTGTGACTGTTAGCATAAACAGGTGTAAAATACGGATGCTAGTTGATACAGGCAGCCAGCTGTCAGTTCTTAACGCTGCATGGGTTCAACGCAACAAGAAATATTTTAAAAATACTGCAATTTTGCCCGTAAATAATTTAAATATTACAACAGCTACCAATAAAAAAGAAAGAGTTAAACAACAAGCATATGTAACTCTAACATATAAAAATCTAGAATTAGAACACCCCATGATAATTATGCATAAATTGATTTATGATAGAATTTTAGGTATCGATATACTAAATACAATAAATGCTAAGATTAATATTAATGATAATATAATTGTGTGTAATTATAAAAATGTTCAATATGAAGTAAACATGAACAGCGAGGAAGAAGAGTGCAAGGTAAGTGAAACACCTATTACTTTGAACAAGCCACAAATACAATATGGTCCAACTCGACATGTGAATGCGGTAGATGAAGAGATGACGACACAGGAAGAAGAGAAACTGCACGAATTAATAGAAGAATATAGTGATGTATTTAGTGAAGTACCGACGCAGACGACAGTATACGAGCACTCTATAGTTGTGTCAGACCCTACGAAAGTCATTAGGAAGACATACCCTATCCCAATACGATATGAGGAAGAGGTTGAACTGGAAATTCGGCGTATGATCGAAAGTGGAGTCATAAAGCGATCGAACAGCAACTTCCTGAATCCTCTAGTGGTAGTGAAGAAAAAAAATGGTGAGATACGTCTATGCCTTGACATGAGGGAGCTGAACAGCATTGTATTAAAGGAGTATGACTGTGCACCAACTGCGGACGAATTATTTACTAAGTGTGAAGGAGCAAGGTATCTGACGAAGCTAGATTTACGCTCAAGTTTCTGGCAGATTCCAATTCGTGAAGAGAATAGAAAGTACACTGCTTTCCTGTATAAAAATAAATGCTACCAACACAGGGTAGTACCCTTCGGATTAAGCACGAGTTTGGCAGCCATCGTAAAGTGTCTAGAAAGAGCCCTAGGACCTGAAGTGGAACCCTACACCATGATATTTGTAGATGATATCTTAGTTGTATCTAAAACGTTAGACGAACATATAAAACATCTAAGCACGATATTCCACAAGTTTAGGCAAGCGAACATATCCCTTAACCTAGACAAATGTGAATTTATCAAAACCTCTATCCAATTCCTAGGTCACATTATTTCATCCTCTGGTATTCAACCCGATCCTATCAAAATTTCCAGCATAACTAATTTCCCTATACCCGGAAATCTCAAAGAGTTAAGAGCATTCTTAGGACTCACAGGATACTACAGAAGATTCTCACCGTTATATGCAAGATATACGCAACCGCTTCTAGAGCTGACGAAGAAAGAAATAAAATGGAAGTGGGAGAAGAAACATCAAGATGCCTTTAACCAAGTGAAAGAGTTGTTCATCGAAAATATTATGTTACATCATCCTGAACGAGAAGGAAAATTCGTAATATACTCCGATGCTAGTGACTACGCAGTAGGAAGTGTACTGTATCAACAAGATACTATGGGAGAGCACCGAGTTATTGCCTACGCCAGTAGAGTCTTCAAAGGAGCTGAAAAACACTACTCCACATCAGAAAAAGAAATACTTGCTATAGTATATGCTCTTAAGCAATTCAGATATTATGTTTATGGTACTCATTTTGAGATACATACTGACCACCAAGCATTATCATTTTTATTGAAATGCAAAATAACAAATGCCCGATTATTAAGATGGATTTTAGCCATTAGCGAATACTCATTCACCATTAAATACTGTAAAGGTAAAGACAATATTATAGCTGATACACTAAGCCGATACATCAAAGAAGAATGTGAAGAAGTTTATGAGAGCGAAAAGGAAGAAGTACGATTGTTATCAATTAAATTCAAAGAGAATGATGAAGTAAAACAAATGCTGAAAAATGTAGCACAACAACAAGATTTGGACGTGACAATAAGGGAGATGAAGGACCAAGAACAGCTACCAAATCATTATAAGATACTTAATGGAATTCTTTTCAGGTTAGTAAGACAAGACTGGAAGATAGTACTAACGAATGACATGTTACAAAAATTAATTCAACCAGCACATGAGAGTTTAGCACATGCTGCCGCTCTGAAATGTTATCTGAGTCTACGAGAAGATTTTACGATTAATAATATGTATCGAAAGATAAAGAAGGAGGTAAAGAAGTGTTATGAGTGTCAACCGGCGAAAGGACCGAATTTATACACATACGTAGAAATGCAGAGCATGCAAAAGGGGAACAAGGGAGAGCTAATTGCAGTGGATTTTCTGGGACCACTACCACGATCAAGTCGAGGTGTGAAGCACATATTGGTATGTATCGATGTGTTATCCAAGGCAGTCCGACTGTACCCAATTATGCGACCCACAACCAAAGTTGTTCTAAAGATACTACTACAGAAATATATTCCGTCATATGGAAAAAGGAAGAAGGTACTCAGTGATCAAGGTGTACAATTCCAAAGTGAAAAACGGGAGAGGACGTTAAGGGAAAATGGAATACAAAAAGTTCTCACATCCATAAGACATCCTCAAGGAAACCTTGCTGAGAGAGTTAACAAAGAATTAGGTAAATATTTACGAATATACTGCCATGATCAACACAATAAATGGGCAGAATATTTACCATTTATTGAAAAAGCCATTAACGAAAATTATAGTGAAGCAACAGGATACACTCCCATGGAATTAGAAGAAGATAAGAAGCCAACCAGATTTTGGACTAAGTATATAAACAAACCGAATAACCAAAATGTACCTGTACCAATAAGTGTGAAAATTGAATACGCAAAGCAACGGATAAGAGAAAGAGGTAACAAGAGAGTAGAGAGATTTAATCTAACTCACAAGCTACAACAATTCAACGTGGGAGAAAGTATACTACTCAAAGCTAATCCAGTGGGAAAACGGAGTGATAATACGGCGAAGAAATTCTTCAGACTTTATAATGGACCGTATACGTTAAGACAGCGAGTAGGACAACACACTTTCATCGTATATGATGAGATACAGAAGAAAGAAATAGGTAAATTCCACGCAACGTCATTTAGGAAGTTCTACACATGAAAACGACGAGGTCATTGAAACCGGTCAGATCAGCTGTTTGTTAAAGCCACCCTACTACAAGGTCACGAGCAGTGAGCGTGTGAAGAGGGGAGGTAAGACATTTGTATACACTCCAATTAAGGGTGAAATGACGAATATTATTCTTTATTATTTGTTACATTTTTTTTTGCAAATGTAATAATAATAAATAAAAAAAATTTTAATAAATAAATTTATTAAATTTTTTTTTGTTACCAAGCAGAGGGATAATGCGACAGTACAAATAAGTGATGTACTGAGCATTGCATATAAAAATTTTAATTTACCTAATAAACTGTAAATAATTAATAATATATTAGAAATAAGCATGTCATGGATTGCAAGCTTGGCTCAGACAAAAATATGAACAGGTGTTTCGACCTGAATCGACGTGCACACACACACAAATGTAACTGAAAGTGTGTACACCAGTATTTTGCTAGTGTGTGTGAACGCAGGTCTATGCAGGCGAGTTTGCCACCCCAAGATGAATAATTGCACAATTACTGTTTTTGCGTAATTATTCATAAACTATAATTAAGAATTAAAATCCAAAAACACAATAAAATGTAATAAAATTTACTAAATACTGTGTACGAAAACCACGTGAAAGTACGAGTGTAATAGTGAAATAACTGTGTACAAATCGAAAGGGTTAATTTGCAATGTCCGAAATTACAGTGAACATGTGTTGTAAAAATAGTAATAAGATAAGTATAAGAGTATACTTTCAGGACTCTGCAATTCGCAGAAATATAAGAAATAGCGAAATTGACAAAGAGTGGGAGAACTGAATCCAGAGACAGTTTCTGACATGTCGATTTCGTACCACTGCAGGTGTCGACCATGACATGGGTATAAATAGGACACGCAAGCTACAGTGGTTCTCTTTCTTAAATCACCCACGGTGCAGCGGGAGCTTATGCCCGTCCGCACGGCGTATTTATTTTTTTGTAAATAATTTAAATTTTCCAGTTACATACAACTAAGTAACTAAGTTATAAATACAATCATTTTTAAATAATAACAGCAGTACATAAGAAGAATTACATAAGAAGATCCATTGACGTCAGAAACAGCAAGAGGAGAGTTCCAGAGAGTGATACGACGCTGGACAAGAGAGAGTGATACGACGCTGGTCAAGAGGAGAAGAGAGACAGCCGACGCTGGAGTGCGAGACGAGGACGACTACAGATGTATCAAAATGATCGAGTATGATTGACGACAATAAGGTGATAAACAACTTATTTATATCTTAATCGTACAATGAACTCAAAGACAATTAAAGACATTTCTATTTTATTTTAAAGTAAGAGCCAATGTTTCTTGTAAAGTAGAATTAAAAACATAGATGTTTTAGAAATACGATTAACGTAACAGAGCTCAAATTAATATGAAATAAAATGAATATAAAGCATTTAAATGAAAACAATTAGTATTTGAGATAAAACAGTACTGAGAAACAAAAGATAAATTCAATAACTATTAATATTTTGAGTACATTACAATATATAAAAAGAGATTTAAATATTGATATTTTGAAACACATTAATTGACTGAGTAGTATGAAAATGAGACTTTTCTTTAATACAATAATTAGTAGAATAGAATATTTAGTCAGTAAGGATGTATATAGCATAAGCCTTACGGCATAATAACAAATAATAACGAATGTTTTAAATCGAAGTCAGTGCCATGTGCACAATTTTTTAATAATATCAAATAAATTTGAAATATCGTTACAAGTTATATAGAGTTCTTATTGCAGATACACCTGAAACCCAATTTAAATGTTATATTGTTACATAATTTGTCAATCTTGAACGTGAGACCGGTCACGCTAAATTTGTGTATATGTATATGTGTTTATGTATATGTATTGTTGCATATTTGGCTCCCAAAGAACGTGGGGCTATACAAATTAAAGTACATATAAAAATCCACACACATAAATACGTTGCATATATTTGTCGCCCTGGACGTGGGGCACGACATGCCTAAATTTATGTACAAAAATTTGTTACATAAATTGTAGCCCATGAACGTATGGCCCGATCCCCATCATTTAACTATTAAAATTTTTTTTATGTAGCTGAATGGTTGCTCTAAAATATAAGAGTGTGTTAAATAAAAAATGTATTATATGTAATAATTATTTATATTAAACAGTAACTGAATGTAATATTAATTGTTGTGTAATCACACAGCTGGCGCCCACAAATAATATTGTTTGTCTATGTAACAGGTGTAACTGTAATGAGTATTAATAATAACTATTAATAAAAATACAGAAATAAATAAATAAGTAGGGAACGGTTATCAATAATAATTGTTAAAGAATTACTACTAAATAAATATTTTAATAATACTTCAACATGACGACTTCAGGAAATTTAGACGTCGAGGCATTCCAGATGATGATGCGTGCCTGGGTCGATGAAATAAGTACAAAACAGACAGAAAATTTAAATAAACAGACAGAAGATTTAAATGCTAGAATAGACGAATTAAAAGAATCTAATAAGAAACAAACAGAAAGTTTAGAAAATAAATTAGAGCTACAGTCCGAAAATTTTAGACAGGACACCATAAAAATTACAGAGAGTCTAGAAGAGTTAAAAATTGATAATCTTGAAATAAAACAAAGTATAATTAACAGTAATGCGCAGTTAACCGAAAAAATTGGTGACACCAACATACGTATTGATACTCTAGAGAATAATTTTAAACAAGCCTTACATGAACAAGTTGTACGGATTGAAAATAAACAAAAAGAATTACGTCTCGAGTGGAGAAAAGATTTAAAAGAAACACATAAACAAATAAATGATACTTTAAAACTACTATAACGCGAGAACAGGATGATAAAATCTACACTATTAATAATGTATCCCAAGCAAATACCAGTAAACTTAGAGAAATAGAAACACGTACTGTAGTTATTGAGAATAAAATTGAAGAAACTACGAAAGACCGTTTGGGAGACGTATCACATATGAAAGAAGAGATTCAAGAGGAAATGAACCAGCTACGAAGTGAGTTAAGAAGACGACAGAACCAAATGACCATATTTCCTACACCAACGGAAGAAAGGAGCAGACTTAAGTTCTCGGGTGGTAAAGGGGAGAACAGTATGGAATTCCTAGCAAGAGTAGAGAAGGAAATAGAAAAAATTGGAAGTGCAATTAATGACGACGAATAGACTTCGTCACGCGATATCTCAGAGATTCAGCCAGCCAATGTTACTCTATTATTAGAGATAACGTTAGTACATATCAGCAGTTTCGTGAGGCATTCGAGAACCGATACTGGAATCTACATACCCAACGACAAGTACGGGATCAACTCGAATATGGAAAGTTCAATGCACAAGGACAGCAGAGTATTGAACAATACACAATTACGCAAATAGAACGTGTAAAGCATCTCAAACCTAAATTCTCAGAATATGAAATTGTTTCAAAATTATCTTACCATTTTCAGCGAGATATCCAGTTAGCAGTTTATACACAAGGGATTAAAACCATAGAAGAATTTTTAATCCTTGTAACACAGTCGGAGAATATCAATAAAGGTAAGAACACACAATACTGGGAACAAAAACACGCATATCATCACCATAATTATCACAGAGATGACAAGAAAGCAATACAAAACACTACACCGCACCGTGATAATTATAAAATAAATTATTCGCCACCAATGTACAACACTACAACACGCACAGCTAAAGAAACTGAACAAAATAATACAGCTAGACGACAAGGAGACGTTGTATGGTCATCCAATCGTAAACAGTTTTCAAAACCAGCTGACAAACGCGTTGCCGCAGTACGAGGGTACGACAAAAAAAAATTGAAGAGAGAAAGCCAAGGAATGAATGAGACAGAGACAGTAACATTCCACAGCCGACCGTCTACATCAAAGGCGTCACAATGACTGAATAAACGGAAGCAAAATCATAAAATAAACAACATATACCCCTGCGATATTAGGGAGGACTTATTAAACACTGAACAGGATATAAAGCGAGACGCGCAGCAAACACAATGCCCTATTGTGACTGTTAGCATAAACAGGTGTAAAATACGGATGCTAGTTGATACAGGCAGCCAGCTGTCAGTTCTTAACGCTGCATGGGTTCAACGCAACAAGAAATATTTTAAAAATACTGCAATTTTGCCCGTAAATAATTTAAATATTACAACAGCTACCAATAAAAAAGAAAGAGTTAAACAACAAGCATATGTAACTCTAACATATAAAAATCTAGAATTAGAACACCCCATGATAATTATGCATAAATTGATTTATGATAGAATTTTAGGTATCGATATACTAAATACAATAAATGCTAAGATTAATATTAATGATAATATAATTGTGTGTAATTATAAAAATGTTCAATATGAAGTAAACATGAACAGCGAGGAAGAAGAGTGCAAGGTAAGTGAAACACCTATTACTTTGAACAAGCCACAAATACAATATGGTCCAACTCGACATGTGAATGCGGTAGATGAAGAGATGACGACACAGGAAGAAGAGAAACTGCACGAATTAATAGAAGAATATAGTGATGTATTTAGTGAAGTACCGACGCAGACGACAGTATACGAGCACTCTATAGTTGTGTCAGACCCTACGAAAGTCATTAGGAAGACATACCCTATCCCAATACGATATGAGGAAGAGGTTGAACTGGAAATTCGGCGTATGATCGAAAGTGGAGTCATAAAGCGATCGAACAGCAACTTCCTGAATCCTCTAGTGGTAGTGAAGAAAAAAAATGGTGAGATACGTCTATGCCTTGACATGAGGGAGCTGAACAGCATTGTATTAAAGGAGTATGACTGTGCACCAACTGCGGACGAATTATTTACTAAGTGTGAAGGAGCAAGGTATCTGACGAAGCTAGATTTACGCTCAAGTTTCTGGCAGATTCCAATTCGTGAAGAGAATAGAAAGTACACTGCTTTCCTGTATAAAAATAAATGCTACCAACACAGGGTAGTACCCTTCGGATTAAGCACGAGTTTGGCAGCCATCGTAAAGTGTCTAGAAAGAGCCCTAGGACCTGAAGTGGAACCCTACACCATGATATTTGTAGATGATATCTTAGTTGTATCTAAAACGTTAGACGAACATATAAAACATCTAAGCACGATATTCCACAAGTTTAGGCAAGCGAACATATCCCTTAACCTAGACAAATGTGAATTTATCAAAACCTCTATCCAATTCCTAGGTCACATTATTTCATCCTCTGGTATTCAACCCGATCCTATCAAAATTTCCAGCATAACTAATTTCCCTATACCCGGAAATCTCAAAGAGTTAAGAGCATTCTTAGGACTCACAGGATACTACAGAAGATTCTCACCGTTATATGCAAGATATACGCAACCGCTTCTAGAGCTGACGAAGAAAGAAATAAAATGGAAGTGGGAGAAGAAACATCAAGATGCCTTTAACCAAGTGAAAGAGTTGTTCATCGAAAATATTATGTTACATCATCCTGAACGAGAAGGAAAATTCGTAATATACTCCGATGCTAGTGACTACGCAGTAGGAAGTGTACTGTATCAACAAGATACTATGGGAGAGCACCGAGTTATTGCCTACGCCAGTAGAGTCTTCAAAGGAGCTGAAAAACACTACTCCACATCAGAAAAAGAAATACTTGCTATAGTATATGCTCTTAAGCAATTCAGATATTATGTTTATGGTACTCATTTTGAGATACATACTGACCACCAAGCATTATCATTTTTATTGAAATGCAAAATAACAAATGCCCGATTATTAAGATGGATTTTAGCCATTAGCGAATACTCATTCACCATTAAATACTGTAAAGGTAAAGACATTATTATAGCTGATACACTAAGCCGATACATCAAAGAAGAATGTGAAGAAGTTTATGAGAGCGAAAAGGAAGAAGTACGATTGTTATCAATTAAATTCAAAGAGAATGATGAAGTAAAACAAATGCTGAAAAATGTAGCACAACAACAAGATTTGGACGTGACAATAAGGGAGATGAAGGACCAAGAACAGCTACCAAATCATTATAAGATACTTAATGGAATTCTTTTCAGGTTAGTAAGACAAGACTGGAAGATAGTACTAACGAATGACATGTTACAAAAATTAATTCAACCAGCACATGAGAGTTTAGCACATGCTGCCGCTCTGAAATGTTATCTGAGTCTACGAGAAGATTTTACGATTAATAATATGTATCGAAAGATAAAGAAGGAGGTAAAGAAGTGTTATGAGTGTCAACCGGCGAAAGGACCGAATTTATACACATACGTAGAAATGCAGAGCATGCAAAAGGGGAACAAGGGAGAGCTAATTGCAGTGGATTTTCTGGGACCACTACCACGATCAAGTCGAGGTGTGAAGCACATATTGGTATGTATCGATGTGTTATCCAAGGCAGTCCGACTGTACCCAATTATGCGACCCACAACCAAAGTTGTTCTAAAGATACTACTACAGAAATATATTCCGTCATATGGAAAAAGGAAGAAGGTACTCAGTGATCAAGGTGTACAATTCCAAAGTGAAAAACGGGAGAGGACGTTAAGGGAAAATGGAATACAAAAAGTTCTCACATCCATAAGACATCCTCAAGGAAACCTTGCTGAGAGAGTTAACAAAGAATTAGGTAAATATTTACGAATATACTGCCATGATCAACACAATAAATGGGCAGAATATTTACCATTTATTGAAAAAGCCATTAACGAAAATTATAGTGAAGCAACAGGATACACTCCCATGGAATTAGAAGAAGATAAGAAGCCAACCAGATTTTGGACTAAGTATATAAACAAACCGAATAACCAAAATGTACCTGTACCAATAAGTGTGAAAATTGAATACGCAAAGCAACGGATAAGAGAAAGAGGTAACAAGAGAGTAGAGAGATTTAATCTAACTCACAAGCTACAACAATTCAACGTGGGAGAAAGTATACTACTCAAAGCTAATCCAGTGGGAAAACGGAGTGATAATACGGCGAAGAAATTCTTCAGACTTTATAATGGACCGTATACGTTAAGACAGCGAGTAGGACAACACACTTTCATCGTATATGATGAGATACAGAAGAAAGAAATAGGTAAATTCCACGCAACGTCATTTAGGAAGTTCTACACATGAAAACGACGAGGTCATTGAAACCGGTCAGATCAGCTGTTTGTTAAAGCCACCCTACTACAAGGTCACGAGCAGTGAGCGTGTGAAGAGGGGAGGTAAGACATTTGTATACACTCCAATTAAGGGTGAAATGACGAATATTATTCTTTATTATTTGTTACATTTTTTTTTGCAAATGTAATAATAATAAATAAAAAAAATTTTAATAAATAAATTTATTAAATTTTTTTTTGTTACCAAGCAGAGGGATAATGCGACAGTACAAATAAGTGATGTACTGAGCATTGCATATAAAAATTTTAATTTACCTAATAAACTGTAAATAATTAATAATATATTAGAAATAAGCATGTCATGGATTGCAAGCTTGGCTCAGACAAAAATATGAACAGGTGTTTCGACCTGAATCGACGTGCACACACACACAAATGTAACTGAAAGTGTGTACACCAGTATTTTGCTAGTGTGTGTGAACGCAGGTCTATGCAGGCGAGTTTGCCACCCCAAGATGAATAATTGCACAATTACTGTTTTTGCGTAATTATTCATAAACTATAATTAAGAATTAAAATCCAAAAACACAATAAAATGTAATAAAATTTACTAAATACTGTGTACGAAAACCACGTGAAAGTACGAGTGTAATAGTGAAATAACTGTGTACAAATCGAAAGGGTTAATTTGCAATGTCCGAAATTACAGTGAACATGTGTTGTAAAAATAGTAATAAGATAAGTATAAGAGTATACTTTCAGGACTCTGCAATTCGCAGAAATATAAGAAATAGCGAAATTGACAAAGAGTGGGAGAACTGAATCCAGAGACAGTTTCTGACATGTCGATTTCGTACCACTGCAGGTGTCGACCATGACATGGGTATAAATAGGACACGCAAGCTACAGTGGTTCTCTTTCTTAAATCACCCACGGTGCAGCGGGAGCTTATGCCCGTCCGCACGGCGTATTTATTTTTTTGTAAATAATTTAAATTTTCCAGTTACATACAACTAAGTAACTAAGTTATAAATACAATCATTTTTAAATAATAACAGCAGTACATAAGAAGAATTACATAAGAAGATCCATTGACGTCAGAAACAGCAAGAGGAGAGTTCCAGAGAGTGATACGACGCTGGACAAGAGAGAGTGATACGACGCTGGTCAAGAGGAGAAGAGAGACAGCCGACGCTGGAGTGCGAGACGAGGACGACTACAGATGTATCAAAATGATCGAGTATGATTGACGACAATAAGGTGATAAACAACTTATTTATATCTTAATCGTACAATGAACTCAAAGACAATTAAAGACATTTCTATTTTATTTTAAAGTAAGAGCCAATGTTTCTTGTAAAGTAGAATTAAAAACATAGATGTTTTAGAAATACGATTAACGTAACAGAGCTCAAATTAATATGAAATAAAATGAATATAAAGCATTTAAATGAAAACAATTAGTATTTGAGATAAAACAGTACTGAGAAACAAAAGATAAATTCAATAACTATTAATATTTTGAGTACATTACAATATATAAAAAGAGATTTAAATATTGATATTTTGAAACACATTAATTGACTGAGTAGTATGAAAATGAGACTTTTCTTTAATACAATAATTAGTAGAATAGAATATTTAGTCAGTAAGGATGTATATAGCATAAGCCTTACGGCATAATAACAAATAATAACGAATGTTTTAAATCGAAGTCAGTGCCATGTGCACAATTTTTTAATAATATCAAATAAATTTGAAATATCGTTACAAGTTATATAGAGTTCTTATTGCAGATACACCTGAAACCCAATTTAAATGTTATATTGTTACATAATTTGTCAATCTTGAACGTGAGACCGGTCACGCTAAATTTGTGTATATGTATATGTGTTTATGTATATGTATTGTTGCATATTTGGCTCCCAAAGAACGTGGGGCTATACAAATTAAAGTACATATAAAAATCCACACACATAAATACGTTGCATATATTTGTCGCCCTGGACGTGGGGCACGACATGCCTAAATTTATGTACAAAAATTTGTTACATAAATTGTAGCCCATGAACGTATGGCCCGATCCCCATCATTTAACTATTAAAATTTTTTTTATGTAGCTGAATGGTTGCTCTAAAATATAAGAGTGTGTTAAATAAAAAATGTATTATATGTAATAATTATTTATATTAAACAGTAACTGAATGTAATATTAATTGTTGTGTAATCACACAGCTGGCGCCCACAAATAATATTGTTTGTCTATGTAACAGGTGTAACTGTAATGAGTATTAATAATAACTATTAATAAAAATACAGAAATAAATAAATAAGTAGGGAACGGTTATCAATAATAATTGTTAAAGAATTACTACTAAATAAATATTTTAATAATACTTCAACATGACGACTTCAGGAAATTTAGACGTCGAGGCATTCCAGATGATGATGCGTGCCTGGGTCGATGAAATAAGTACAAAACAGACAGAAAATTTAAATAAACAGACAGAAGATTTAAATGCTAGAATAGACGAATTAAAAGAATCTAATAAGAAACAAACAGAAAGTTTAGAAAATAAATTAGAGCTACAGTCCGAAAATTTTAGACAGGACACCATAAAAATTACAGAGAGTCTAGAAGAGTTAAAAATTGATAATCTTGAAATAAAACAAAGTATAATTAACAGTAATGCGCAGTTAACCGAAAAAATTGGTGACACCAACATACGTATTGATACTCTAGAGAATAATTTTAAACAAGCCTTACATGAACAAGTTGTACGGATTGAAAATAAACAAAAAGAATTACGTCTCGAGTGGAGAAAAGATTTAAAAGAAACACATAAACAAATAAATGATACTTTAAAACTACTATAACGCGAGAACAGGATGATAAAATCTACACTATTAATAATGTATCCCAAGCAAATACCAGTAAACTTAGAGAAATAGAAACACGTACTGTAGTTATTGAGAATAAAATTGAAGAAACTACGAAAGACCGTTTGGGAGACGTATCACATATGAAAGAAGAGATTCAAGAGGAAATGAACCAGCTACGAAGTGAGTTAAGAAGACGACAGAACCAAATGACCATATTTCCTACACCAACGGAAGAAAGGAGCAGACTTAAGTTCTCGGGTGGTAAAGGGGAGAACAGTATGGAATTCCTAGCAAGAGTAGAGAAGGAAATAGAAAAAATTGGAAGTGCAATTAATGACGACGAATAGACTTCGTCACGCGATATCTCAGAGATTCAGCCAGCCAATGTTACTCTATTATTAGAGATAACGTTAGTACATATCAGCAGTTTCGTGAGGCATTCGAGAACCGATACTGGAATCTACATACCCAACGACAAGTACGGGATCAACTCGAATATGGAAAGTTCAATGCACAAGGACAGCAGAGTATTGAACAATACACAATTACGCAAATAGAACGTGTAAAGCATCTCAAACCTAAATTCTCAGAATATGAAATTGTTTCAAAATTATCTTACCATTTTCAGCGAGATATCCAGTTAGCAGTTTATACACAAGGGATTAAAACCATAGAAGAATTTTTAATCCTTGTAACACAGTCGGAGAATATCAATAAAGGTAAGAACACACAATACTGGGAACAAAAACACGCATATCATCACCATAATTATCACAGAGATGACAAGAAAGCAATACAAAACACTACACCGCACCGTGATAATTATAAAATAAATTATTCGCCACCAATGTACAACACTACAACACGCACAGCTAAAGAAACTGAACAAAATAATACAGCTAGACGACAAGGAGACGTTGTATGGTCATCCAATCGTAAACAGTTTTCAAAACCAGCTGACAAACGCGTTGCCGCAGTACGAGGGTACGACAAAAAAAAATTGAAGAGAGAAAGCCAAGGAATGAATGAGACAGAGACAGTAACATTCCACAGCCGACCGTCTACATCAAAGGCGTCACAATGACTGAATAAACGGAAGCAAAATCATAAAATAAACAACATATACCCCTGCGATATTAGGGAGGACTTATTAAACACTGAACAGGATATAAAGCGAGACGCGCAGCAAACACAATGCCCTATTGTGACTGTTAGCATAAACAGGTGTAAAATACGGATGCTAGTTGATACAGGCAGCCAGCTGTCAGTTCTTAACGCTGCATGGGTTCAACGCAACAAGAAATATTTTAAAAATACTGCAATTTTGCCCGTAAATAATTTAAATATTACAACAGCTACCAATAAAAAAGAAAGAGTTAAACAACAAGCATATGTAACTCTAACATATAAAAATCTAGAATTAGAACACCCCATGATAATTATGCATAAATTGATTTATGATAGAATTTTAGGTATCGATATACTAAATACAATAAATGCTAAGATTAATATTAATGATAATATAATTGTGTGTAATTATAAAAATGTTCAATATGAAGTAAACATGAACAGCGAGGAAGAAGAGTGCAAGGTAAGTGAAACACCTATTACTTTGAACAAGCCACAAATACAATATGGTCCAACTCGACATGTGAATGCGGTAGATGAAGAGATGACGACACAGGAAGAAGAGAAACTGCACGAATTAATAGAAGAATATAGTGATGTATTTAGTGAAGTACCGACGCAGACGACAGTATACGAGCACTCTATAGTTGTGTCAGACCCTACGAAAGTCATTAGGAAGACATACCCTATCCCAATACGATATGAGGAAGAGGTTGAACTGGAAATTCGGCGTATGATCGAAAGTGGAGTCATAAAGCGATCGAACAGCAACTTCCTGAATCCTCTAGTGGTAGTGAAGAAAAAAAATGGTGAGATACGTCTATGCCTTGACATGAGGGAGCTGAACAGCATTGTATTAAAGGAGTATGACTGTGCACCAACTGCGGACGAATTATTTACTAAGTGTGAAGGAGCAAGGTATCTGACGAAGCTAGATTTACGCTCAAGTTTCTGGCAGATTCCAATTCGTGAAGAGAATAGAAAGTACACTGCTTTCCTGTATAAAAATAAATGCTACCAACACAGGGTAGTACCCTTCGGATTAAGCACGAGTTTGGCAGCCATCGTAAAGTGTCTAGAAAGAGCCCTAGGACCTGAAGTGGAACCCTACACCATGATATTTGTAGATGATATCTTAGTTGTATCTAAAACGTTAGACGAACATATAAAACATCTAAGCACGATATTCCACAAGTTTAGGCAAGCGAACATATCCCTTAACCTAGACAAATGTGAATTTATCAAAACCTCTATCCAATTCCTAGGTCACATTATTTCATCCTCTGGTATTCAACCCGATCCTATCAAAATTTCCAGCATAACTAATTTCCCTATACCCGGAAATCTCAAAGAGTTAAGAGCATTCTTAGGACTCACAGGATACTACAGAAGATTCTCACCGTTATATGCAAGATATACGCAACCGCTTCTAGAGCTGACGAAGAAAGAAATAAAATGGAAGTGGGAGAAGAAACATCAAGATGCCTTTAACCAAGTGAAAGAGTTGTTCATCGAAAATATTATGTTACATCATCCTGAACGAGAAGGAAAATTCGTAATATACTCCGATGCTAGTGACTACGCAGTAGGAAGTGTACTGTATCAACAAGATACTATGGGAGAGCACCGAGTTATTGCCTACGCCAGTAGAGTCTTCAAAGGAGCTGAAAAACACTACTCCACATCAGAAAAAGAAATACTTGCTATAGTATATGCTCTTAAGCAATTCAGATATTATGTTTATGGTACTCATTTTGAGATACATACTGACCACCAAGCATTATCATTTTTATTGAAATGCAAAATAACAAATGCCCGATTATTAAGATGGATTTTAGCCATTAGCGAATACTCATTCACCATTAAATACTGTAAAGGTAAAGACAATATTATAGCTGATACACTAAGCCGATACATCAAAGAAGAATGTGAAGAAGTTTATGAGAGCGAAAAGGAAGAAGTACGATTGTTATCAATTAAATTCAAAGAGAATGATGAAGTAAAACAAATGCTGAAAAATGTAGCACAACAACAAGATTTGGACGTGACAATAAGGGAGATGAAGGACCAAGAACAGCTACCAAATCATTATAAGATACTTAATGGAATTCTTTTCAGGTTAGTAAGACAAGACTGGAAGATAGTACTAACGAATGACATGTTACAAAAATTAATTCAACCAGCACATGAGAGTTTAGCACATGCTGCCGCTCTGAAATGTTATCTGAGTCTACGAGAAGATTTTACGATTAATAATATGTATCGAAAGATAAAGAAGGAGGTAAAGAAGTGTTATGAGTGTCAACCGGCGAAAGGACCGAATTTATACACATACGTAGAAATGCAGAGCATGCAAAAGGGGAACAAGGGAGAGCTAATTGCAGTGGATTTTCTGGGACCACTACCACGATCAAGTCGAGGTGTGAAGCACATATTGGTATGTATCGATGTGTTATCCAAGGCAGTCCGACTGTACCCAATTATGCGACCCACAACCAAAGTTGTTCTAAAGATACTACTACAGAAATATATTCCGTCATATGGAAAAAGGAAGAAGGTATTCAGTGATCAAGGTGTACAATTCCAAAGTGAAAAACGGGAGAGGACGTTAAGGGAAAATGGAATACAAAAAGTTCTCACATCCATAAGACATCCTCAAGGAAACCTTGCTGAGAGAGTTAACAAAGAATTAGGTAAATATTTACGAATATACTGCCATGATCAACACAATAAATGGGCAGAATATTTACCATTTATTGAAAAAGCCATTAACGAAAATTATAGTGAAGCAACAGGATACACTCCCATGGAATTAGAAGAAGATAAGAAGCCAACCAGATTTTGGACTAAGTATATAAACAAACCGAATAACCAAAATGTACCTGTACCAATAAGTGTGAAAATTGAATACGCAAAGCAACGGATAAGAGAAAGAGGTAACAAGAGAGTAGAGAGATTTAATCTAACTCACAAGCTACAACAATTCAACGTGGGAGAAAGTATACTACTCAAAGCTAATCCAGTGGGAAAACGGAGTGATAATACGGCGAAGAAATTCTTCAGACTTTATAATGGACCGTATACGTTAAGACAGCGAGTAGGACAACACACTTTCATCGTATATGATGAGATACAGAAGAAAGAAATAGGTAAATTCCACGCAACGTCATTTAGGAAGTTCTACACATGAAAACGACGAGGTCATTGAAACCGGTCAGATCAGCTGTTTGTTAAAGCCACCCTACTACAAGGTCACGAGCAGTGAGCGTGTGAAGAGGGGAGGTAAGACATTTGTATACACTCCAATTAAGGGTGAAATGACGAATATTATTCTTTATTATTTGTTACATTTTTTTTGCAAATGTAATAATAATAAATAAAAAAAATTTTAATAAATAAATTTATTAAATTTTTTTTGTTACCAAGCAGAGGGATAATGCGACAGTACAAATAAGTGATGTACTGAGCATTGCATATAAAAATTTTAATTTACCTAATAAACTGTAAATAATTAATAATATATTAGAAATAAGCATGTCAGGGATTGCAAGCTTGGCTCAGACAAAAATATGAACAGGTTTTTTGGCCTGAATCGACGTGCACACACACACAAATGTAACTGAAAATGTGTACACCAGTATTTTGCTAGTGTGTGTGAACGCAGGTCTATGCAGGCGAGTTTGCCACCCCAAGATGAATAATTGCACAATTACTGTTTTTGCGTAATTATTCATAAACTATAATTAAGAATTAAAATCCAAAAACACAATAAAATGTAATAAAATTTACTAAATACTGTGTACGAAAACCACGTGAAAGTACGAGTGTAATAGTGAAATAACTGTGTACAAATCGAAAGGGTTAATTTGCAATGTCCGAAATTACAGTGAACATGTGTTGTAAAAATAGTAATAAGATAAGTATAAGAGTATACTTACAGGACTCTGCAATTCGCAGAAATATAAGAAATAGCGAAATTGACAAAGAGTGGGAGAACTGAATCCAGAGACAGTTTCTGACATGTCGATTTCGTACCACTGCAGGTGTCGACCATGACATGGGTATAAATAGGACACGCAAGCTACAGTGGTTCTCTTTCTTAAATCACCCACGGTGCAGCGGGAGCTTATGCCCGTCCGCACGGCGTATTTATTTTTTTGTAAATAATTTAAATTTTCCAGTTACATACAACTAAGTAACTAAGTTATAAATACAATCATTTTTAAATAATAACAGCAGTACATAAGAAGAATTACATAAGAAGATCCATTGACGTCAGAAACAGCAAGAGGAGAGTTCCAGAGAGTGATACGACGCTGGACAAGAGAGAGTGATACGACGCTGGACAAGAGGAGAAGAGAGACAGCCGACGCTGGAGTGCGAGACGAGGACGACTACAGATGTATCAAAATGATCGAGTATGATTGACGACAATAAGGTGATAAACAACTTATTTATATCTTAATCGTACAATGAACTCAAAGACAATTAAAGACATTTCTATTTTATTTTAAAGTAAGAGCCAATGTTTCGTGTAGAGTAGAATTAAAAACATAGATGTTTTAGAAATACGATTAACGTAACAGAGCTCAAATTAATATGAAATAAAATGAATATAAAGCATTTAAATGAAAACAATTAGTATTTGAGATAAAACAGTACTGAGAAACAAAAGATAAATTCAATAACTATTAATATTTTGAGTACATTACAATATATAAAAAGAGATTTAAATATTGATATTTTGAAACACATTAATTGACTGAGTAGTATGAAAATGAGACTTTTCTTTAATACAATAATTAGTAGAATAGAATATTTAGTCAGTAAGGATGTATATAGCATAAGCCTTACGGCATAATAACAAATAATAACGAATGTTTTAAATCGAAGTCAGTGCCATGTGCACAATTTTTTAATAATATCAAATAAATTTGAAATATCGTTACAAGTTATATAGAGTTCTTATTGCAGATACACCTGAAACCCAATTTAAATGTTATATTGTTACATAATTTGTCAATCTTGAACGTGAGACCGGTCACGCTAAATTTGTGTATATGTATATGTGTTTATGTATATGTGTTTATGTATATGTATTGTTGCATATTTGGCTCCCAAAGAACGTGGGGCTATACAAATTAAAGTACATATAAAAATCCACACACGTAAATACGTTGCAATATATATATATTCACAAACATAAATATGAGTGCTTGACGTTAGCAAAACGATAATGTATGCTCCATTATCGTTATGCTGTCGTCAAGTACGGCTGTAACGTTAGATTGTTAATGACGGATACGGACAGTCTGATGTATAGTATCCAAACATCTGACATGTATGTAGAAATGAAGGAGGACCTACATTTGTTTGACACGTCGGATTACCCCACGTCTCATTCTCAAGGATGAAACGTGTGGTCGTCCTGTTAGAGAATTCGCGGGACTCAGAGTGAAATGTTATTCGTTCCTTGTGGCTCACAAAGTGTGTTAGAACAAACCTTGAAAATATATACATTCCTAGTACAATATAAACAAGTAAAACGCGTTGCGTTTATCGTATGGTTACTGCTAACATATTTATAAATGAAAATATATACATTCACAGTACAAATATAAACAAGTAAAACATTCACAGACCTGTAATATTATCTTGTGTGAAAATGTGTATCCTAAGAATGTATTACTGTTTAGTAATAATTACAAGTCAACAAACGGATATACTGTTTGATGCTTTACGATTTTTGTAAAATGTCTAT
>CM068367.1:301244222-301556722 GCA_034769895.1 Magicicada septendecula | reverse complement strand
GATAGTGAGCGACACCAAAGCCGAAGGCCTAGCCTCTCTATCTACAGATCTGCAATAGAAAAATAATTCAGTTCTGAAGTTCAAGAAAAAGTTATAGGCCTGTCTCATGCATAACTATGAACGCCTTAAGAGTTGAAAACTCTAGTGCATGTCTTGTATACAGCAGAATTAACTTTATTCTATTAGCTGTACGCAGAATTAACTTGTGGCATTTAACCTGAAACGTTTCGCAGGTCTAACTTGCTTGAAATTCCTATTAAACTTTGTCTCTAATAATAAGATTAGTTTTATTTTTGTATCCACTGGAATGGTTCGTAAGCTTAATTTCTTTAATTTTAATACAAACATTTCTTAAAATTTAATTTATTTGGCTTTAAAAACTAAGTATGAATACAAAAAAGTAAGAACTTTAAAGAATCGTAGAAAAGAAGTGTGAACCTCCTGCAATTTTTTATTTCTCAGTGAATTTAATTTGTATTGTTAACTTTCATTCCTTCAAAACTGAATAAAAACTGGCCCAGCTGACTTAAAGCCTTAGAGCTTTTATTCAGCCGTCTTATGAAATAGAGTTCTGTTTATGATATTTTGGGCAGATCAAAAAATGCGCAGAATTTTTACAAATTTTTATCACTAAAAAGTGAAACATTTTAATTTAATGGCATCTTATTTTTTAACACTCTCGGACAAAAACGTATAAAATGTTATGAACACCATTTACATTACAATCATTTTTTGATACTACGCATAGATTCTCAAGATAGAGAAATAGGCGAATAGTTTCAGCAGTTCCTAGAATGTTATGAAAACCATTTATATTTAGAATTAATATTAGGCAATTACCTGTATTAACTTCCGTCTTGTGACTTCTTTAGTTTTTTCCTTAAAACAACGCGTTTCGAGAATAAATTCTCATCATCAGGTTTAAAAAACTATAAAAACATCAAATTCACCCAAAAGGAGTCGTCAACTATTTAAAATACACAAACACAAAAACACCACACATAATTAAACACCGACACAGTCACGGCACAGTCCGATGCGCATCGTCTCGTTGCCAACGACCAACTGTTGCACTTTGTCTTATACGACCTTTATCATTGCCCGCTGACCCATCGATATCGATGGCCGTGTTGTACAGCAGATTCGATCGGAACGAAACTTTGTCATTAAGTAGCTGGTCCGTTTGTAACTTAGAAGCCCTGTATATCTCATATTCCTCCACAGCGTTCATGTATGCACCCTTTTTACAATTATGAAGCAGTTTAAAGTTTGTGTGGAAGTCTGAGTACTTATGATTATACAGCATTAAATGCTGAGCGTAACTTGATCTAGTTTTCGAGATATCACTTTTGGGCAGGTGTTCTTTAAAACGTTCGGCTGACGGCCTGCCCGTTTGTCCTATATAGAATTTGTCACAGTCATCGCATTCAAGCTTGTACACTCCAGTTTTCTCTTCAGCCGGGATATGAGTTCTTTGTCCCAAACGTTTTTTGATGTTATTTGTGGTTTTAAAGGCTACTGCTATTTTACGTTTTTTCAGCTCATTCTTTACAATGACTGGTAGTACATTTGTGTACTCAGTTACTATAAATTTAGTATCTTCTTTAGATGGGCCGGTTAATCTGCTTTTACTATTGATTTTTACCGAGTGTTTTCTTATAAGCTTGTCTATGATTCCACTGTTATACCCATTAGCGATAGCTATACTTTTGATTATATTAGTCTCTTCCACTCTGTCTTTTTGCTCAAGGGGAATAGCAAGCATTCTATGAACGAACGCGTTGAAGGCTGCCATTTTTTGGGAATATGGATGGTACGAATCAGCATGAATAGTAATATTCGTGGTGATGGGCTTTCTATAAATTTTGAATCTAAAACGGTCATTATATTTGCTGATAGTGAGATCAAGAAAGTTCAGGCAGCTATTATTCTCCATTTCTAGGGTAAATTGGATTTTCATGTTTATGCTGTTCATATATCCTTTCAAATTTTCAATTTCAATTAGTAAAAATCATAAAAGAGAACACTGACATAGTAAATAACTACAGCATAAAAAACAGCTACGATCTCGTTGAAAAAATTAAAACTATTAAATCAGCACCACATTATAGGTTGGCTTCATTTGACGTAATTTGACGTAATTTGAGGTAAAAAAGTCTATATATATATATATATATTACATTTAATATTTATAACTAAAATTACCTCAAGATATACTTTTTTCCCTATTAGGAACATATTTCGAGAGCTCACGTGCTCTCATCTTCAGCCTTCGCGAGAGAAAATTGCTTATAAATTGCTTTAAAAAGTCTATATATATATATATATATATATATATATATATATATACGGTATCATTCGAATTACCTTACTTATTTCCTTACAATTCAATTTCATTATGTTTTTCCTTTTCCCGTTGCTTTACATTGAATGGAAAAATGTCACTTTATTAAAAATCGTGTTTTTTTTTGTTCTCCAGCAAACAACAACTTTGCCGACTGATGTAAGCAAACCAAGTGTGAGACAAAAACATGTTACGAGATTATACGAATTACGTATTTCTCGAAGTATTCTGCAGGAACTAAAGTTACTTTCACACCCGTTTGACCGGTCGGTACCTTTGCGTCAAATCAGGCGAGTTACGTATACATTTAAATAGGACAGTAATAATGTTTTCATACGTGACTTTATTTTGTTGTGCTTGCAGCAATAAATCTATAGAGCAAACACGCGCCACAACCGAGCGCGCACCAACTTACCAAACAAACGATATGAGATTTTCAAGTGTAAAGTCTATTTATGAACAGCAAGCGAATTTTTACACGACTAACTCTTGAATATCTAAAGTTTTCCCACTTTATTAAAGGTGAGATGAGATACCACCTGAATAGACAACGGCGCATATCAGCAATATATATAAAAAAGGGGACCACCAAAACTGCACTAATTATAGAGGAATTAGTGTTACAAATTCTGTTTCTAGAGTATATGGTAAGATTCTCAAAAATCGTATCAAGTAAGAAATGAAAGATGTTGAAGAACAGAATGGATTCCGAGTTGGTAGGTCATGTGTTGATAGCATTTTTACACTCAAACAAGTTGCGGAGAAAAGGATGTCTCACAACCTACAAACCCATATTGTATTTATCGATATAACTAAAGCATATGACAGCGTGCCGCTTGCAATATTATGGGGAGCTATGCAGAATCATGGAATAAGAAGGAATAAGTAGTAAATATATAAAAGCAACTAAACAACTATCTACAGATATGACAGCTCAAAATAGGCAAAAGGATATCCAGCAAGATAAATATTAGTAAGGGCTTGAAACAGGGTTGTTGCATAGCTCCGACTTTGTTTAGATCTATCTAAATGAAGCTCTAACATCATGGAAGAAAAAATGCCGCAATATGGGTGTAGCAGTTGGAAATGACAAGATGTTTACAATACACTTTGCAAACGATCAGACTACAATTGCAGAAGACGAAATTGATATAAGTTATGTGCTTAGGAAACTAGCAGCAGAATATGCGAAATGGGGTCTCGAAATAAATACCTCAAAAACTGAGAACCTTATAGTAGGCGGTGAAGGTCAAGACCTAGAACTAGGAATAAAAGTGATAAAAAATATTAAACACTTCAAGTATTTGGGTGTAACAATGACATCGGATGGTGACAGCAACCAAGAAATAAAAGTAAAAATAGGACAAGCTAAGACAGCAACAAAACAATTAAACAATCTGCTTCGGAGTCCACGAATAACAAAAAAACAATAAAATCAAATATACAAAACTGTAGTCGAAAGCATAGCCCTATATGGAGCAGAACTGTTGGAAATTAATAAAGGAAATTAATCCAAAATAAGAGCTATGGAGATGGATTACTGGCGGAGGTGCTGTAGACTAACAAGACTAGATAGAGTGAGAAATGTAGATAAGACAAGCGATGGGAAACGACCTTGACATTACAGAAACAATAGAAGCAAGAAGACTGAATTGGTTCGGACACCTAAAAAGAATGTCGAATGAGAGATGGCCAAAGAAGGTATGGGAATGTACTCCTCCCTCTAGAAGAAAAAAAGGAAGACCTAAGCATTAATGGAAAATGGATGTCAAAGATGCAATGAATACAAGAGGACTTACAGAACAGGACTGTTTATACCGGTGACAGTGGAAGCTAGGATGAGAGAGGCGGTGCCAGCCGTAATTACATCCTCTAAAAAAAATCCCCCCCAAAAAATTCATTAAGTATGAACTATAACTATTTAAGTATATATAAGTATAACTATTTTGCCTTCTCTTACCTCCGACCGTGACTTCGTTATGCTAGTTATCCCTTAAACGCGTTTTAAGATACATGTGCCATCCTCAGACCTTTCCATTTTAGTGTCGTCAAATTGTTAACGTTATAAAATTAAAACACACGCATCTTGCACATAAGTCTAAGTTTAAAACATGTCACACGTCATGTCACATGTCATATTTACATGTTGAATTGCACTGTTCATTTAGTAGAGACTGGTGCGTTTAGGAGATAACAAGCGTAAAAAAATCATGTGACGGAAAAAAGAAGTTAAAATAATTATATTTAATATGTAATTTTCCCCCTTCAAATAGCAAATGTGTTTCCCCTTAAAAATCATTATTTAAACGTGAACTCTAGGTTAAAGTCTCAAGAGCGTGACGGATGGTACACCAAAAGAAACTGAATCACTGCTATGTGCATGTACATAAATGTGTACGTATACACCTATGCATGTACACAAATAACTGCTGGGATTAAACTAATTTTATCTGAAAACACGAAAGAATAATCAGCCCATTAATGTTAAAAATGCTGAAAACAATTTCAGAAAATTATGAGAAAATTTAGGTTTTTCCAGGTTATCTCAGTACAGCTCAGTTTATCCGTAGGCAGTTTACCGGTGGTGATCGATTATGAGGACAAGCGAACTGGGAATTTATAAGTCGGCACTGACATATATATATATATATATATGCTTATGTATCTGTTTTGCTTGTGGACTTTCGTCAGTTTCTTGTAGGCCTTATATACTCTTCAATTTTATAGACGGTTAATAACAATGACATTCCGTCTAATTGTATGTACGTTCAACCGCTTTACGAGAATTTGCTCCATTACTTCTACGTTACAATTCGCAAGACGTTTTTGACGGTAGATCCGCGAAACAACCATGACTTCTGACAGCGATTCATTCGTCTCAAGAGCAAAAGTAGAAAGTAGGAAACCTACCGAAACGTAAATCCATTAATTTTAAGAAACTTTAATAGTGTATCTAAACATTTATTTCAAAAACTGTGAAGGGGAGTGCCCTTCTTTAAATAAACAAGGTATAGGCTGCTTCGGCTGCTAAAACCAGCCTCATTCCGGTTGTTTGTGCCATTCTTTAGGCCTACGAACGCACGTCAGAAAACATCAACAACTTGTTTACTGTGTTGAATATTAATCTGATTTTGTTGTTTATATAATTATACACCAATTAAAGAGGTTTCGCCAATTCGAAAATATAAGTTTACAATCGGTGAACAGTTTCAAACAGTGAAATTGTGAAAGAAGATTTCAGTGGACAGGTTAGACATGTTTTAAAATTGAAGTGTCGCGTTCATAATCAAAACACCTTGAACTTAAATACGGATTGGCCTGGCAGTGCCGAAAGCAAGCAGGCCATGTGCCCCAGCAGCCGGGATGGGGTGTACTGGTACATACTAAATAAACTAAACGTTTATTGCTTAAAAAGCGAGTTCTACAACCCACAGAGGCCTAGTTTATCTTGTATTTCACAATTGATGTAATTTAAAAAAGGGATAAACAGGAATAACGATTTTGGTAATAAAATAATTTACATTTACTTAGAAAATATTGAACAAAAAATTAATTAAAGTTTGTAAAACCATAAAAATTACTTAGGCATGACTGAAGCTAAAGGCGTATAATCTTTGAGAACTATACGCTAAATAATTTAAAAATTTTATCATATACAAAAATCTATTTACAGTACTTGAAACTAAGACTAAGTAGATGTATTGAAGTAAAAAATAGTAATAAAAATATTCCTATGTCTTTAACTATTAAAACGAAGGCAATTTAAAACGAACATTGATTTTCTTCAAGGGCGCCTGAAACCAAGTTAGCCTCGGGTAACAGGTCCAGTTGCGGCACTGTGGCACGGTACGCAACATTCGCGGCCTAATGTTACTTGTCTTTTTATTCTCACATTTAACTGTCTCCCGTTTATTGCCAACGTCATATTCAGATTAACCGTTAACACGTATATTTGACAGGACTTAATAACTTGTTTTGGCTCGTCCTGTTGTAGGCCTACACACAGTTTTCACTCCAATCACTTTCAGTGTTAAAGTTATCAACAACAGTAACAGACTGACAAAACCGAGATACATTTAGGCATATGTAAACAAAGCATACAAGCAAATTTTTCAGAAGAGAGGATAAGCGAAACTGTTTGTTTTGAATAATGCACACTTACCCAGGAAGAGTCCGAGATTGCGACCTGATGTATACAACCCGCACAGAGACAATATAAAGACACACTGTAGTAACCACATCATCCTTGGAAACTGCCAGCTCTATACTGACCGACAAAATCCTGCTGCTGCTGGACTGCCTCCCGGACTAGTTGTCTTTACCTTCTGTTTGTTCATATATATAAACGCGTGCGGGCGCACGAAGGAGATATGTGTTTTCCTTTGCCGATCTTCTTCTATATTATTGTTTTTTTTCTTTATTTAAAAACCGCAGAGATGATTCTGTGAATACCGCAAATGCAGAAACATTCCTCCGTTTTGCGTATTAACTTACGTTCCTACGTACCCCATTCTTATATTACATTAATTTTTAATTTAAAAATAAGTCATGAATCACTGAATAGAGGAAATTTTTGTCTTAAATTATTTAAGTAGTACAAGGAAACTACGGTATTAAATATTACAGCCGTTAGAAAGTGTCCGTAGTGGAATATAACAATAAAATAATAACGTGAAATTTTAGGGAAGTAAATACGCACAGAACACTCCAATAAAGAAGCTTCGCGGAAACAATATATTTACGAAAGGTGGGACAGAATATTTGGATAAGAACAGCGTGCTTTGATCGACAGATTCTGTTGTCCTTAAACTCTTAATTTTTAACGTTTTACTTTGAGTGAATTCGGACATTTTTGTTTGCAAAGTAAAGTTAACTCTTAAATATTACTTTTCTCCAGCTGTAGATAATAAAACGTTATCGCGTTTACACAAACAAAAGATACGGAGTAATCTTTCATTATCTTAGATATTCGATTGGTCGAATAAGGCCGGTAGGAATCGTGGCCGCAATGACTCGTGCACTAGCAGCTATCAGATTCAGTAAATTCTGTCTAAATGTTTTCCGGCATATCCCTCATAAAGACTATTCCCTTCCTAAATATACGAATGAAATAAATTATAAGGACATTTCAGTTACAACTATTTTGTATTCTACTATGTTGTTTAAATTTTTTGTGTCATTAAGTTAATAAACATAATCAAAATTCTTAAGAACTCCAAAAATATTGAAGAAATAATTTTTCATTAACAAGAATTGTACCCAGGTCTTAACCTCTCTTAATATCATCTTATGCAATATTTTTGTCAAAGTCCTCAAAAAAACCTTAATTCTTTTTCGTTGTTGTTATTACTTCCAGATCTTCAGTCGGATCAGTCGGACTTCCAGTCTCGAAATGTCGGATCATTATCCGTCGCTTATGAAGTTTTCATGAATCGGATTTCTTAAAAAACTGAGATTGCTATAGAAACTAAATTTTGTTGAAAATGCTGAAACACACACACACACACACACACACACACACACACACACACACACACACACACACACACACACACAATTCCAAAAAATTGTCTTTACCCCTCTGTACTTTAGCTATTGACCTTGAGAAGTAGGCCTATTCAGATCCTTTTGGTTATTTCATACTATTAGTTTCTCGAATCTATCCATCCAATAAATCCTCACTGGAATTTTGGATTGCAGACATCAGCATACCACTGCCATGTTTCAAATGGCAGTCCCCTTCAGATTATACAATCAGTTTGTCATTATACTTCCCTTTACAAATGCCATGAGTTCAGTCATGTGAAGTTGTTTTATGGCCACTACTTGTCCTGTTCCTACTTTCGTGTGTGTTTCGTTTGTACGTAAAAAACTTGTACTTTCTATGGATTGAATGTAGACCTCTTTATATGGCAGTTGAAAAATGTTGATCGACTAAAAGACTTTCATTCATTTTTAATAGTTTTCTCGAACACCACTAAAGGAGTATACATGATCCTGCGTGAGAGTAGTAGATCAATTTGGTACGCAAGCTGTCACTTGTAATCTTACTGTGATTATGGACTTGGTTATTCCCTAACAATGGCAATTCTGATACTCATTAGGTTATGCTACCAGTATGTTATTTTGTTATTGAAAACAGTTTGAATTTAATATATTCCATCAAGTGAGAGGCGCGCACATCTACTAAACCAAAGTAGACTAAAGACGTAGCAGACAGTACGAGATATAGGCCTAGTCTACGTTACAGCTAACTGTAAATGTACATGATAGGTAGAAATCAATAGTCTGAAAACAGTAAAAGCGTCGTATATGTGGAATCCCATATACAAATACATAGTATGTAGGCTATAATGTTTAAGCAATCTTTTTCTTTCTTCTTTTCTCAGTTTTCTTCCGAACATATATCATATAATAGTAAATATATATATATATACATATATATATTCTTCTTCTTCTTCTTCTTCTTCTTCTTCTTCAAGGATTAGGTTATATAAACCTGTTCCGGCACCCATCTCATCTTCGGACGACCCACGTCTCTTTTACCAATGGCTTTATAGTTCTATTTATAATATAGAACTTTTGTATTATATATAATCTACTTATTATATAGTTTTCCGCTCGCTGAGTATTTACTTAACCTTCTAAAATCAAGTCGTGACGAGGGAGTGGTCAGAACGATGAGATCTCTTCTTCCTGAAGGACGGAACAGGACCTATTAAAAATTCTAAACCGATATGTTAATCCGACCAGATATTTTCACTGCTTGCATGAATTCTTTCCCTGCATAAAAGAATCGTCAGATGTGATACACATACTTTTATAACTTAAAAGTATAACTTAAATCGTCACTGAAATCCATCGTCGGTCTCATAATTTCTGTTACATTGTTGCCGCTGTAGCAAGAGCGTTTTACTTGTCATCGGCCGGTACAGCAAACATCGCAACCATTATCAGCACTCGGCAACAACTATAGCGACCACGTCAACTGTTACTTTGGCAGAAAGGAATTTCAAGCGGCTCATTAAGCACACGAGGTAGCATTAAGTTATAACAGGAAAATTTGTTTGATAGCGTATGCTACATTCAGGGAAATCGCCCGCAATAAATGCGTTCGTGTAGATTACTCTTTGCAACGATGGAAGAAGAAGTACCTTAACAGCAAATTTTCTACACTGATTTATTTTACAACTAAATTTCTGTGTTATAAATAGCTTATAGACTTCAGTTTTCCTGGTATTAAGAATGTGGCCACTTTTTTTAGCTGAAGATATAAAAATGTTTTTACTTTAATAGAATGCATTGATGTATTCAATCCATACTGATGTATTAAATTTGAAATACGTGAAAACCGTTGGAATTAACACTACAATATGAAAATTAAACGATGTACTTTCATGTTATAATTTCCTAAATACTACATATCACACTTATTATTCCCAGAAAAATGTACGTCATATTCGACTAATGAAAGTAACAACTGCGTTTTATTTTGTTTGATGTTGAAACCCGGTTGTAGGAGAAGGACAAACGGTAAACAACCTCCACGACTGCAACTAGTTTGTAAGGGTCTATGATATTTCGACAAAATGGACAAACGACGTAGTATTCGTAAGCACAGTAATAAGAAGTAAGAAATGATTATCATTCGAAAGGATCATAGTGGTACATAGTTATGATATTTGCACGCAAAAATTTAGTCTGGTATCACTTTTTAATGTTTTGGCGAATTAAATATATTTAGGGGCTTAGTAGACCAAAGGGTAGGGCGCCTGGTCACTAATCTATAGATCCTGGATTCGACTCCAGGGCGCGCCATAAAAATCTTCTTCTTCTTAGTCATCCTCTTCTACCCGTCGGGTATCGAGGTTTCCGAGAGAGCTCTCCACCTCGTCCTGTCCATTGCCAAAACCCTGGCACGGGCCCAGACTGCTCCTCTGCCTTCTACACTCTTTTTGATGTTATCCTCCCACTTCGTTCTGGGCCGTCCTCTTCCTCTTGTGCCTTCTGGTTTTGCCTCCCATGCTCGTCTCGGGTACCTTTCCTCATTCAACAGACGTGGCCAAACCAACGCAGTTGCAAGCTTTCAATTTTATCATTTAAAGAGAATATCTTCAAATTCTTCTAGATTTTAATGTTTCTCACCCTATCTCTACAGTTTTCTTCTCAATTTTATTCAGGAATCTCATCTCCATTGCTTGTATTCTTTCTTTATGTCTGTTATTCAGAGTCCATGAGTCGCAACTGTACGTCAATGTTGGAGCATGTACACTGGCCAGTTTGGTTTTCTGTGATACTTTACTTTTTCCCAGAAACTTTCTGTTGATAGGAAGTACCGTAAAGGTTCCTTGCTGCTGAGATCCTCATGTCTAACTTTGACTAAGTTCTGCCATCCTCACTGAAAACGGCACCTAAATATTTGAATGTCACCACTTGTTCGATTTTCTTATTGTTGATTACTGTTGTGTTGTTTTGCTTGCCTACTAATTATCATCGTCTTTGTCTTGGTGGGGCTAATAATTATATTCTTCCTCCTCGTCGTTCTTCCCACACATTTATGTTATGCTGCAGATTCTCTTCTGTGCTGACAATTAGAACGATGGCGTCGGCAAAAGCAAGGTCTGTGAAAAAGATTTGGTTGCAGCCTCCAGTTGCCTACCTTAAACATCCTACTTCTTTGTTGACTCTCCTTGATAATAGTATCCATCAATACAACAAAAAGATAAGGTGAAAGTATATGCCGTTGTGTCACTCCAACTGAGGTGCTAAACTCGACTGATGTTTCGTTGAAATTCTGATATAGTTGCGGCAGTTCTTGTAAAAACTTTGAATAGACTTGCTAAGCCCAGCTCCAACACTATAAGTTTCTAGTGTTTGCCACATTTTCTCCCAGGGCACTCGATCGAATGATTTTTCCAAATCAAGAAAAGCAAGATGAACTTCCTTCCCGGATTTCTAAACTTTTTTCGACAATATGTCTTGTGTGCTTCTACCAAGTCGAAAACCACAACCACACTGGCTTTCTGGCAATGCTATTCTAATTGCTGCCTTAATCTAGTATCCAAGATTCTTGAATATAGGAATCTAGTTTTTAGGGATTCTCTTTTGCTTCCATGCCTCACTTATAATCTTATGCAAAAACTCTTCACCACTACTACCACTGATTTCACGATCTCAGGAAAGATGCCGTCCTTTCCTACAGCCTTTCCATTTTTTAATTTCTGTATAGCCTCTTTTACTTCCATTAAGGTTATTTCATCACTCTCAGTAAAATTTTTCTCTTCTTGGTTTTCTTCCACAGCATTTAGGTTTCCCTCTAAAAGGTCTTGAAAATACTCTTTCCAGCGCTCCATTTTCTCTTTCTTCCGCAATAAATTGCCATGTTTGTCTTTGATGAACTTTATAGGGCACCCCTTTTTCCTTCCTCGTACTCTTCAGCGATAAAAGAGTTTTACATTTCAAGGAAACGTCGAAAATCTTCCCAGCCCTACCTCTTTGCTTCCCTAACAGCTACTTTTACTCGTCTTCTCTGCTCTTTATAGACATCGTAATCAGATTGATCCTTGGTATTTAGTATCCTTGATACTTTCTACATAGTTCTTTCTTTTCAGTAATTCTTCCTTCACTTCATCTGTCCACCGTGTCTTCCTTAATCCTCCAACTTTTGTACTTCCACAGCAGTCCTTTACAGCTTCCTTAATTAAAGTTTTGAAACAATCCCAATCTTTCTCCAGGTCATCGCTTTCCACCAGGCTAGCTAATTTCCCCTCAACCATGTCATTGAATCTTGTCTCAATTTCTTTGTCCTTTAACGTGTAGCTTTTAATTTTTTCAAGTGTAGTTTTCTTTTCTATTGTTTGTTGTTATTTTGAACTTTCAACTGCCTTTACTATAAATAATAAATAGTGGTCACTTCCAATTTCTGGTACTCTCATCACTCTGACATCTCATACATACCCCATCTGATTGTTTTCAACTCTGCTGTTTAAATCTCCCATTATCATTGTTTCAGCTTCATAGCATCATAGTGTGTTTTGCAACCTTTCAAAGAACCTGTCTTTATTCTCAAGATTATCATCCTTGTTTGAGCTATACTAGGGTAATATTGTTCCTTTCTTCCTTGATATCTATTGTCATCAATCTTTCATTTATGAATTTCCAACTCAGTACTTCTTACTTTACTTTACTTCTTCATCTTTATGAACTAAACAAGCTACTCCTCCTTTTGGTTGCTCATTGAGAGGAACACCACTATAAAAAATTAAAAAGCCCTCATCAAGTTTGTCTATTACGTGTCCTTTTTTCTTTGTTTCAGTTAGACCAAGTATTTTCACGTTCGTTTGTTTGTTTTCCTTTACCAACTTAACCAACTTAACTTCCTTGCCATTTAGGCCTCTAATATTCCACGTACCATAAGTCACAGTCCGTAGTCCTTGCTAGTTCGGTGTCCGATTAGTCCGTCCAGCTCTCTCTCTCTCTCTCTCTCTCTCTCTCTCTCTCTCTCTCTCTCTCTCTCTCTCTCTGTTTTAATCCTATTTGGTTCAGGAGTGCAAGGTGATTGGCCTACAGCTCCCAAGCTCGGTAGAGGGGCTGCCTCCTGTCCCTCCGAGCCTGCATGGAGTTGCTTCAGCTACCGGGTGTCCTGACTAAGTTTGCTCCCTGGGACGTGCTTCTGCACCAACCAGTTACAACTCTGAAGAAAAAAGTAAAGAAGAAAGAAGTAAGGAAAGTAAAGAACCCTAGTCATCGAATACTCTAATAGCGTCGGGACCGGAAAAACAAGAGGTGGTCAAGGGAGACCGACGGAGCAGCTTATAGACCTCACCCAAAAGAAGTTGAAGCAAAGTGAGAATCCAGCTTGCCGCGCCCATACTCACAAGTCGTGAGCCACTGGGGTAGCCATAAAAATCAAGGTGCGCTTTTCAGCGCCCAGATCGAGTGAGCTGTGGAAATCAATACATGATATAACATACAGGAGTAGTAAAGGGTGGTTCAAGCGTAGTGCTGTCCACACTATCATCCTATCATCCCTGTATGCCTGCCGAATGGCGGCCGACCCTACTTAACTCCTAGACTGCATAGGCGGTAAAAAAGGAGCCATTATTATCATAAATGCATTCAAAAAAATTGTCGAATACACACACACACACACACACTCGCTGTACGTATGTAGCATACTAGTAAGCTCCCTAAGCTGCAGAACGCGCTCATTATTTTGAGCAAAAAATATTATCAGGTAAATTACAGTATTAGATAAATTTTAAATTCTCAGAAAAATTATGTAAAACCCTATTACTATACTATTTTTAAAACAAAATAACAATAGTAAAGCACGCAATCATACAGTAAACACAACAATTCCACACTACTGCATTGGTTTCTAGTTAAATTTATAACCATAATGCCTAAATGCCAAACAATTTAGTCCTAGCTTTTAAGTTTATGTTTATCCATTCTATCTACAGGCCTATATCTGATAATTTTCACAGGCAGACATAACTGATAACAACATACAATGTTTTCTTTATAAACATAGCATACCAATGAAGACGATCCAGAATTTCCAAGCGGTGAGAGATATTAATTGTCTCAAATTTGTGTACCAAGTTTGTATTTTGAATAAAATTTCTCGTACTTTGAAGCTCCACATACCCACACACACGTTTACAACTTTATTAAATTTTTGAGTTCCATTTTTGACCCTTAGTGCCCCTAAACTTAAAAAAATAATAGTAAACCCTATATTCAAATTTAGGTTCAAATTTCCTTTAGTCTAACATTTAACGTTAATTACTCGTTACCATTAATTATATTGTGTTAATTAAAAGATTATGTTCTCTTCAATCTAACCTACGTTCTTGGGCGTCATTTGCAACGGTAATTAAAGTTACAGAGATGTCTATTGATGTTAATTGTAATGGTATAAAGTTTACTTAGGTGTGATGAGTACAAATTATATTTTCGTGTTCAAGAAAACTAATTAAGTAATATTGTTGTATCATCCCTCAGGTTTTTATTTAAATAATGAAACACATACACATTTATCAGTCTAAGTAATCCATTTATTAATTTTACGGTACTTGTCATTAATATCAGTTACCTTGACATTTAATATATTATGATCATCCATTATTTTAAAATATGCTTTCTCTCAATAGACATTTCTTCTAAGATCTCTATATCTTAAGGTTGAATTTAATTTATCTAAGCATGAACAACACTTATCTCTAGCTAATTATTATATTCACATATTTTATTTCTAAATGGATTCATGTTTAAGATATGAATTTATTCTTAATTGAAATGTTGTAATCATACTACATCACGTTTTATTGTTACTTCATGCGTAATTTCTTTAAATAGTACATGTTTATGTGTAGGTGCTTTTAGTAGGACAGACAGGTGTTTTAGCAAAATATTAACTAATACATAAAAGTTACTGTTAGTATGATTATCCAAGTCTACGGCGCGTGGATCTATCTCTTCTCCCGCTCCTTAGATCTGCGTTGTACTTGATGATCCGCTTCTCACTCCTTTGCATGAATTCTCACCTTGCTGAATCATATCGTGGTTTACTCTAGTAGTGAATAATGGCTCAACACTTTTTATCACTCCACTTTAGTTAATACTATTCGACATCTTCTGACATTACATTTGTACAAGTACCCTGCACTAGTTATAGTGGTATTCTCATTACCTGAGTTATAGTTTACACAGAATGATTCCGAACACACGCTCCGCTCCTAATTGTTTTTACAAGTTATAAATTAATAAAACCTTAGTTCTCACTCTTTCAATATTAACTGTATTACACACATTGTCTGTTAATCTTGCTTCTACGAAAATATAGCATAAGTTTATAAATCTTCACAACTATTTACACATGTTAACCCTACGTAAGTATTAAGTCAACCCGCTGAACCTTCACCACCGACTACTTCCGAATTTAAGTAAAGACTCTTAAATGTTTAAGTCAAGACTCCGCAAAAATTATAACGGACTCCATCGATACGTTACTACCGACTCTCCGAAAATTTAGTAATAGCCTTCCCTTATCGCGCTTTCAGCTTATTTTATATAGTCAAAATTACACGGGACCCCCTACTAAGTTTCTTTTCGTCCCACTGCTGCGTTTCCATTGGTTCTTCTCTGTTTCTTCTACGAAACTTCCCTCCTAGTTCTCTTACATGTTACCTTGCTACGTTTCCATTGGTTTTACGTTCCTGTTTTCTAAGAACTTCACTTCAGGAAACCCGCCTATGTTGAAAGCTGAATTCTGATAGGTCATCATCTTACCCTACTCTATTTCTTGGCTTCTGGTTCAACCCCTTCTGCTACGTTAAGACTGATTTCACACTTGTAAATCTTCCTGTCAATTTTTCTATGTCCCATTTAGACAGAATCATCCTTAACTGCCTTCCTAATGCACAGCTGCACTGGTTAATGAGTTCATTCAACTTTACTTTAGTTTTCTCAGTATTTACTGGTAACCCTCTCGCTGACTTTTTCTATACCCCTGTAGCGAGAAATATACCCTTAATTGTCTCTTAGTGTCCAGCTGTGTGGTTTATTAACCTTTGTTGTGTTTTCTCGGTACTGCATTCAGTCACCCCTTACTGTTGTTTTTCTACGCCTCTGCCAGAACAATTCCTTAGTCTCGCTAAGCCTCCAGCTGCCTAGTTAATTGTTTCCATCACCTTCGTTGTATTCTTTTGGGTATCTCCCATTCATACGTATATACCTAGTAGTTTTCCATTCCTTTCAGTAAGAACACTTCCAGCTGCATCGTTGATGAGTTTATTCAACTTTGCTGTTGCATTCCTGGTATCTCGTTCAGCCACCCTTTACTGTATCTTTCTCAGTATTACACTCGTGACTCTTCTTCTGGCGTTTTTCTATGCGTTCGCTAGAACAAACCCTAATTTCTTCAAATGAACATCTGCTCTGTTGGGTTTATGATATGTCCAGAAACATGCCTGTCGTCGTAAAAGGATTTCACACTTCTTTGTGTTAACTTCCTCTCGTACTTTCCCTCCATATATCAATGTCAATTCTCACCAGTTGCCACCTGCTTCTTCTCCTTTTTTTTTCTTTCTGCGTTTTGGCGCCCTAAAGTTTTAAATTTCCATAACTGTGCATATATTCATATTGAAGTAAAAATCCTCTTTAATTTTATACCCCACATGGATTTTTGTAATTGTATAAGAAACATTTACCCGCTTTTTGGGTTTCGGCGTCGCAAAATTTTGACCCCATCCCACATTTTTCTCTCTCCTCTATTTTTGGGAGGATCAATCTCAAGAAATGGTTCTATATGGACAAAGGGTATTTTGGGGGATCAATCCCAAAAAAAGATTCTATATGGACACGCTTGCCGAGTTTTACGAAAATCTGTTGATGCATTCAAAAGTTATCATGAGAGATATCACAAACAGATAGGCAAATGCCAGATTGTTGAGTTAAAACTCAGAACTCGCTTCTCTCGTTCAACTACATACTGCGTTCTAATACCATACGTAGACATTTGTGGTGTATATTATTAGACATTTCTTGGAAGAATAAATTAATTTTTCTGTACGTTTACACTATATTAATATTATTCTTATTGTTATGTTATGTAAGTAGAATGTAATATATATATATGTATGTATGTATGTAACGACTCGCAACGACCCACGGCTCATAAGCGGAACCGCTCCTACTCCTACTAGCTAAGGAATGCTATTTTCTATTTTTTAATACCACTATACGATTTTATTACGGAAACATTTAGTTGTACAATTTGTAACGCTGTCAATATCTCTGGATTTGTTGGTACGGAATATATAAGTAGTATGCTCCCTGAGATATAGAACTCGCTCACTATTTTGAACGAATTACATAAATTTCAGTATTAGATAATTTTTCAATTATGGGAAAAATTTTAAGAATCCCGATTACTCTACTATTTCTTTAGTAACATAACAATTGTAGAGCACACAATCGTACAATGAACACTAGAAATTAGAAACATTCGGATTTGGGTTACAGTTTATTTTAGTCTGACACACTGCTGGATTTTCACAATTTTTAAAACAGTTTTGTTCTCGTTATTGGGCCCTGGGGTCTCAAAATTTTGAATTTTCCAAAACTTACCACTACATTCTGATGTTACGTAAAATTCTCTATAATTTGATACCCCACACGAATAAGTTACTATAATTTTATATTTTTTGTATTTTATCAATATTTTCATCCACTTACATACACCCCAGTTCCAAAAATTTTGAAATTTTCAAATATGAATACTGCACTTAGATTGTGTTTGAAATGGCCTTTAATTTGATACGCCACGTAGGCTTTTGCGATTTTTTTGACACCTTTAAATTTTTGCCTTCCGCTCCCCTATTTTTGGGGGATAAATAAAAAAAAGCAATCGGGTTCTGTAGGGTAAAAGGTTGGACATGCGTGCCAGGTTTTACGAAAATCGGTTGAAGCGTTCAAGAGTTGTCGTAAGACATACCCCAAATCGACAAGTGAGATAGTGAGGTAGTTCATTCGCTGACTAGTTGTCGTAAGCAGAATTATCACTGTTGCACACCACTATATAAAAATATTCCGATTAGCGCTTTCAAGCTTCACAGCTCATCGTCAGATCGGAAATGAACAAATAACTTAAAAATAAACCCTTCACCCCCACCCCACCACACCTTGCTCACACACAACAAGCTATAATTCAATGTCCCTTCCGCCCCTCTGAGCCCTGTCCTTCCATCTGGACAGTTACATATTTTTCTAGCAAATTCCTTGTGTTTCAGTGTTGTGTGCGTGCGTGGGGGGGGGCTTCCTCCGCCCAGTAACGTGGTTTACAACTCGTGTAGTAAGTTGATAATGTGTTTTGTTCAGAGGTGTTGTCCGCCTGGAATATATGGGGTTTAGGTCAGAAGGAACCAGAAATAATAAATGCCTTCGAACATCAGAACACAAAAAATATTGCCGTAATTATTGAAACGAAGAAGAAACAGAAAGGTACCAGAGATGTAGTGGACTGGGCAGTTATAGACAGTGGAGTTAAAAAGACAGAACGAGTGCAAGTAGAAGTTATGCGTATGGGAGGGAAAGTAACATTACGAATACAAATTCAAAGAGGTATCCTGACGATTATCCGCGTATATGCTCCGGAAGAAGGTAGGAAAGAGAATACACAATTGTGCTATGATATGGTGCAGAAGGAGGTAAATAAATTTAAGATAAGAGATCATCTAATAATTGCGCGGAATTTAAATGCTTGTGTTGGCAATCTACCAGTCCCTAATGTAGTGGGTATTTTCAGATAAAGTGTAAAGAAAGAAAAGGGCTGACGATTATCCGCGTATATGCTCCGGAAGAAGGTAGGAAAGAGAATACACAATTGTGCTATGATATGGTGCAGAAGGAGGTAAATAAATTTAAGATAAGAGATCATCTAATAATTGCGCGGAATTTAAATGCTTGTGTTGGCAATCTACCAGTCCCTAATGTAGTGGGTATTTTCAGATAAAGTGTAAAGAAAGAAAAGGGAAAGGAACAGTGAAACGCACAGAAAGAGCTGTCTAAAATTTTCTGCGTTAGGAAAAGTAGACATTACGTGCGTATAGTTAATGACAGTGTTTACCATTTAAAATTATATAATAAAATGAGAACGTGTCTAAACATCGCTACTAGCAAAGTTAAAGATTGTATTAAGTTTTACCGCAAGTTCGAACTCGCGTTAAAAGGAATGATGAGACTGAAAATTATAGCGATATCTGAATTTTTGCGATCTCGCTAATTTAGTGTCAAAACGTGATGGTCTCTTAAAGCAGAGAAAACAGAAAACCAAGTTTACTTGATCTCTCGAAGACAATTCAGAATAAATTACTGCACTCGATTTTTGAGGTTTGCATTAATTTGGTACTACCGATTGTGCGATATTATCAAATTCAATATGGCCTAAGTGGAAAAATGAAGTAAATTTTCGTTTCATGTTTCGTTTAGTCAAAAGACCACAATGCAAAAGTTGTGAATGAGGCAATCTATATTGATACAATGAATGTGAATGAAATCCCTGAAAACCTCATTTCGCAAAGCCACGACGGCGCTCCTTTTGTGTCCAAAAAGTTACAATTTATGGTCAGAGCTAAATTATCACAATTACCTTTCTGTTCATTGTTACGCCCATCAACTGAATTGTGAAACGTTGTGTACAGGAAAGAAGTTGGCAATTTTTTTACATGAATGTTTCAATCTTTTACTACTTAGTAAAGAGTAAACTCTATATACTATTTATATATATAAATATAATATTTATATATATAAAACTCTATATTTACTCTATATAGACTATATATTCCTAGTTCGTCAGATGTACATTTAAAATATGGTGCATCATAAAAAACCAAATTATATAATTCCTAGATAAATTATTGATGACGACATTAATAATAGAAACCAATAAGAAAAATTGTGAGGCTAAAAGTACTTTTAGGGAATACCGATTTTCTTTTTTTGTAGTAGTTTTTTAGTAAAATTACGTTTCGTTCTGACATTAATTAAATAATTAATCTAAATCTAATCTAATCTAATCTAAAAAGGGCTAGACAATTTAATTAATATTAAAATTAAATTTGATAGTGAAGAAATATTTTATAACATAATTAAGAAGTAAATGATAGAGGACAGATAGATAAGATTAAGAATTATATTGCATAGTACTAATTGGATGTTTTAAAATAAGGGTGTGTGACTGACCCACGTGTGTGGAGAGGAAGAGGGTAAGTTTAAAAGGATGCACACACACACACACACACACAACACTGAAACACAAGGAATTTGCTAGAAAAATATGTAACTGTACAGATGGTGGGACAGGGTTTAGGGGGTGGGGAAGGGACATTTATATTATAGCTTGTTGTGTGCGAGCAGGGTGGGGTGAGAGGGGTGAAGGGTTTGTTTTCACATAATTTCTGTCTATTCCGATCTGACGATGAGCTGTGAAGCTTGAAAGCACTAATCGGGATAATTTTTATATAGTGGTGTGCAACAGTGATCATCCTGCTAATAAACAATTAATAAGCTATATCTCTGGAGACGGGATACTTTGTCAGACCTTTGACTTCCGATAACGGACGGCGTTAGTTATATTTTTGGTCATAAGGAAAACAAACTGCACCGCCCTTTCCAACGTTTACACCATTTTTAAAGATAAAAGAATTTGTTTATGTACTCAGTGCAATGTTTTCCTTGTAATTGCTAAATTACATTATCTGAACAAGTAATAAAAAATCTTAATTAAAAAGGTGTAATGAACTACAAATTTCTTATACAATATGGTGTGAAACACTCACACTTTTTTTTGTTATAAACCTAGGCTTCAGTTGTTCTTCACCATACATAAACTTGAATTTGTGCCTCTTCTTCTTCTTCTCCTTCACAGATTAGATATCATCTGTTCCGGTCAGCAATTTCAAGCTATTTTTTCCTCGGGTTTCCCAGGAGGTCGCTTGCCTTTTGGCTTACAAATGAGGGCTTGCCTGGACAATCAGTCAGCCGCCATCATCCCTACGAATGACGACGCAGCCGCCTACTTTGATATTTCATTAGTTTTGTAATTTAATGAGGCAGTTTATTTCCTTGTGTATATCGCCCGTTAAATATTATGTTCTCCCTCCATGTAACACAGAAATTTGTTTCGGAAGCTTGGGTGCTGTGATATGGTAACCTTTACAGAAATGTCCCTTGAACACCAGGTTTGAGCCTGCTTATAACTCAGTAATGTAAGCATTTGATAGACGCATAAGACAGCAAAGAAAAATCGGAATGGATTGAAATTTAAATATGGATTACTAATAAAAACTTTATTTTGCTGAACACGAAACTTAGACACTACATCAGCAATAATTTAACACTTATGTTTACTAGCGTAAAAGTTACAAAAATGAAGCCCCATAATGTTAACTGTATCAGGTTTTCAATTACAACAGTCTTTTTTTAACTGTACAAGAAGTAACATTTCACTGTTTAAACACATTATCTTAAACCTGAAATATACCGCCTATTGTCAATGCAAGAAACTCGTGTTTATCATGTACTTAACATAAAGTGTACGTGTCTTGTTTGCTGGCTTGTATGTCTGGCCAAGGTAGATGAAGTTGCGAAACCGCTGAATAAATCCATTCTCAGAGTCCGAGTTGATCACCAGTCTGAGTTGATCAAATGACGTCACTGGCTTATGACATCAGAGATAAAGGAGGCCCTGGTAGCTGGTTTCCGCTGTCTCTGTGCCTGTCCAAGGTAGTGTGCGTTGTTTGTTTAATCATTCGTTGTGATCGTTTAGACTACACACTCATACTTGAGTAATCTGTTTGCAGCAATGTAACAATTCAACAAACACTTAAAGAGGCGCGCTTTGAGTGCAGTCGCAGAAGGACCTGCCGTGCTAACCTTTTCAAATTCATAATCGTTAATGCGCAGGGACAGGGCACGAGTGTTGGCACCTACAACCATATATTTGGTTTTGCTTTGGTTTATAACCAAGCCCATAGCCTTAGCGGACAACTCCAGTTCCCGAAAGGCTTCCTTTAAGCCAGATCAGACCTACTTATGACGTCAATGTCATCGGCATAGGCCAGAAGCTGTACCTCCTTGTGAAATATGTGTCCGCTAGTTTGAATTCCTGAATCCCTGATGACCTTTTCTAGAGCTATGTTGAACAACAGACACGCTAAGGCATCTCCTTGTTTCAACCCATTCAATGTTTTTAAGGAGTTAGATAGATTTGATTGTATTCTTATTTGGCACTTAGAATTGGACATAACTACTCCAACCATACGCACCAACTTAGATGGTATATTCAACTCCTTCATTCCTTCATAGCTCTATATAGCATTTTCCGGTTGATTGAATCATATGCCGACTGGAAATCCACAAAGAGATGGTGAGTGGCCACTCTATATTCCAACGTTTTTTCTAGGATTTGCCTTAGTGTAAATATTTGGTCTGTTGTTGACCTATTCCTAGTGAATCCACATTGATATTCTTTTATGTTTTCCTCAGCGTAGGGAAGCAGCCTAGAAAATATGATGTTGGACAATACCTTATACGCGGCATTAAGTAGAGAGATGCCCCTATAATTTTTACATATGAGCGGATCACCCTTTTCATGTATTAAACACACCACCCCATTCTTCCACTCATCAGGCATTACCTCCTCCAGCCATATTCGCTCTATGAGATGGGCAAATTCCTTTATGAAATCTCCTCCTGCGCTCTTTAATAGTTCCCCTGGTAAACCATCGGAACCTGCTGCCTTGTTATTTTTAAGCTTTTCTAGAGCTTCATACACCTCGTCATAGGATGGCACCAACTCCTCTCTATCATCCTCGAATTCTCCTGCTTCCTCTTCATTCTCAAATGCCTCCATCGAAGCCTCCCCAACTGAGCCTAGCAACTCTTCGAAGATGCAGGTATCGTTTGCCATAGAAAAAAATCTACACAAGATAGACAGACACACACACACACACACACACACACACACACACACACACTTTTCGAAAAACGACTTTTTTTCATGTTTTGAGTGTAGTACAATCAAAATCTGCAATAATCTCGAACACGATTTTTTTTGCCATCACCATACTTCCATTTCCTTAAGGAATATGGAAGTAATAAGCGCTATTGCAACATTGTTCATAAGATACTTATTGACTTACTTGAATTTCCTATATTTCATATTTCAAACGTACACGCATATTCTGTGTAATAAATTTGTTTTTAGACCTCTATTTAAAAAAGGGGTACTACTGTATTAGCGTATACAGCTGTGAAATTAATAAAACAGCTTAAAAATTAGGAGATTAACAAAATTTCTTGTCAACTGTCGACCTTGTGGGGTGGGGTCCGGTCCCATTCCCCCCCCCGTATATGCGCCCCTTCCCGCTCTTAATTATTTCAGAGTAAATGTTACAGGTTTCTTACCAATTTCGCCGAACTGTGCCAGCTGATGTTTTCGTGGTTGGTAGCTCCAAATTCCAGAAGCTCATCTTTAAACACGGCGAATGAAGCATTCAAAATTGGATGGTCACTTATTCAAAAATATCGTCGCTTACTTTTATTGTCACTTCCTTCGGTCTTGTAGAATTAAACGACTATAGGATTAAAAGTATTCGAATTTAACGTAAACTCACTTGAATGAAAAAATAACTTAGTTTGTGTGTTAACCATTATTCCTTAAAGTAAATTATATGCAATCAGAAAGACAAGACTAATAGCAAAAATATTTTTGCAGTATACAATAAACGTTATGTTTCGGCTTGCACAGAGTGGAGTATTTCGGGGATTCTCAGTACAAAATTAGTTTCTATCTGTTTCATGAAACTAAATTTAAGTTGCCATAATAATTAATCTTTTTAAAATTCGTTTTTATAACGAATTGTTTAAAGCTGTATCAATTAATTAATTTTAAACAATAAAAACAAAATTATTAATTATTTACACTATAAAAAGATGTCTTTAGTTTTCATTACACTTTATATACAGTAAGAGATAAAATAATAGTATAGTAGCCTACTTACTTTTCTGTAGACACGTAGGTATTGCTTAAACTACACCCATTCCATGAACTGAAATAACAACTTCATAATGACAACCACTTTCATTTGTAATGTATGTATTTTTTTGGCTTGGAATTTCACTTTTTTTTAAATTTGCTGAAGCACCTGCTGTAAATAACTGCCAGTCCCACTTCTCTCCATTTTTTGAGTTTATCTTTGTGTACACAAAAATGTTTGTATTCAAAAGTGATGCAGTTCCAAATATCTCACTTTCAGTTGCCCATGTGCCTTCTTTTATCATATTTTTTAGTGACGTCCTACCTTTAAATAAATCATTGGCTTGGTTGTTGTTCAATTCATTGTCCATATAATTGACAACTATGTTTCTAACGTCCATGTGATAACCTTCACTGCCAGTAATTACGTAGGAAACTGCCCTAAACCAACAATTTCCGTCACCCACAATTTTCTTCACACCGTGTGGTTTTGCAAGTGCTAATTTATGACCGATTCTAATACATGTGCATTGTCCTTCAAAGGACAGACCCAACACTTTACACTTTACCATTTGCCACTCTACGTCAACCGGATCATAAAAAAAAATCACTTCACACCACTCACCAGAAACCTCCACATCAGATTAATCATCATTTAGATTGTAGAAAATTTCAAGTTTTTCACATGTTCTTTCTTTTTCCTCACTTTGCCACTTTCATCTTGTAATATACAATACTCGTTTCTTAAAACTTTAACTGTAAATGGTCCACTCCATGGAAGTTCAGCAAACATTAATTTATTTTTGAATTTTGTCACATTTTTTACCAAAACTCTACTCCCAGGTTTTATTTCCATTTTCTTTGTTATTGTATGTCTTTCGTCAAATTGCTTTTTCTGTTTAATCTGAGCTCTTCTGATATTTTTTAATGCTGCTTCATCAATTACTTTTTTCACTTCTAATATTTTTTGTAATTTTCTTTCCATTTCTTTATTTTCTTCGACAATATCTTCCTCTACTTCTTGAACATCCGTTGTTTTTTCAGCTACCTGAAGAGACTCCTCGTCTTCATCGGTCAAATTATCTTCATCAACAAGGTCTAATGGTAAAACTGGTTCTCTGTTGTATAACATAAAAAAAGGTGAAAATCCTGTTGTTTTGTGTCTAGATGTACGCAAATAATACACTCTCGAGAACGTCAGGCCAGTTATTAATGTTTTCCATTAAAGTTCTTTTTAGTTTATCTTTTATTGTCCTATTTTGACGTTCTACTAATCCATTAGCCTGTGGATGGTAGGGTGATGTTAATCTTTGTTTTGTCCCCGTCAGTCTATGCAATTCTTTAGAAACTTCATTTACAAACTCGCGACCATTATCGTTAATTTGTATTTTAGGGCAACCATGTCTACATATAATTTCATAAATAAATTTAGCCACTTCAATGCCAGTCTTATTTTTAAGGGCTTTCGCCTCAGCCCACTTTGAAAAGTAGTCTACTGCCACCACTATGTATTTTTTGCCCTGCACTTTTAGTAACTGCATAACATCTATTCCAATTTGTTCCATGACTCTCTTAGGAACAGGAATTGGCTTCATTTCGGGTACACAAGACACCCATGGAGGTGTAACTTTCTGACACACTTCACAATTTTTTACAAAATCTGTCACCTTTAATTTTATATTTTTAAAGTAGTACCGTTGTGAAAGTATGTCCAGTCCACGGTGCTATTAATTCCTCAATGTGCAGACATACCAATCGCTTGTTTGCTAGTATCAGCACCTTTGTGGGCTACGCCCATCAATTTTTTTTTTATTATCGTCGTGAACAATTTCTATTAATTTTTCTGTACCTCTTAGCCTGTCACATTTACGATAAAACAGTTTATTGTCACGAATAACATAAAGTTTACATCGTCTCTTAAAGTTTCTACTTTGATACGATTTTGTACACTTTTCAGGAATTGCTCCAGTAATTAAAAACCTTTGTATATCCAGCGGTGTTATTCCTCCTTCGAAAACCCTCATTTTAATTATCCCAACTGAGATCTGAATATGCAAACAAAATACGAACAACTGTCGAATATTAAGTAAGATACTTAAAACACTGTAAACACAAATACTAATATAACACAACAACAAAATAATAATATCGTTGATTTATAACAAAGCGACGATGTTTAAAGACACGATTTAGCCGAACGTAGTCAACCACACTTTAAAAACGTCTCAGAGCGACTGTTTTATTTACTTCCATATTCCTTAAGGAATGGAAGTATGGTGATGGCAAAAAAAATCGTGTTCGAGATTATTGCAGATTCTGATTCTACTACACTCAAAACATGAAAAAAAGTCGTTTTCCGAAAAGTGTCTGTGTGTCTATCTGTGTGTCTGTGTGTCTGTAGATTTTTTTTCTATGGCAAACGATAACTGCCGCAAATTCAAACAGAATCAAATAATTTTTTGCATGCAGCCCTGATTTGCAGAGTACTCGAGATCTATTGTTTTTGGTGAAGATCGGTTGAGGGAAAGGGGTAGTTTACCTGCAACGGTTTTTTTTTAGCAAGGGTAATTTTGTTTGTTTGGCAAACGATAACAGCCGCAAATTCAAACAGAATCAAATAATGTTTCGCATACAGCCCTGAATTGTAGAGTTCTCAAGACCTGTTGATTTTGGTGAAGATCGGTTAAGGGAAAGGGGTAGTTTACCTGCAACGTTTTATGTTTTAACAAGGGTATTTTCTATGGCAAACGATAACAGCCGCAAATTCAAAAAGAATCAAATAATGTTTTGCATACAGCCCTGAATTGTAGAGATCTCAAGACCTATTGTGTTTGGTGAAGATCGGTTAAGGGAAAGGGGTAGTTTACCTGCAACGTTTTATGTTTTAACAAGGGTATTTTCTATGGCAAACGATAACAGCCGCAAATTCAAACAGAATCAAATAATTTGTTGCATACAGCCCTGATTTGTAGAGTACTCAAGACCTATTGTTTTTGGTGACGATCGGTTAAGGGGAAGGGGTAGTTTACTGAGAACGTTTTATGTTTGAAAAGGGTATTTTCCATGGCAAACGATAAGAGCCGCAAATTCAAACAGAATCAAATAAGTTTTTGCATAAGGCCCTGATTTGTAGAGTACTCAAGACCTATTGTTTTTGGTAAAGATCGGTTAAGGGAAAGGGGTAGTTTACCGTCCACGTTTTTTGTTTTAACAAGGGTATTTTTTTATGGCAAACGATAACAGCCGAAAATTCAAACATAATCAAATAATATTTTTCATACAGCCCTGAATTGTAGAGTTCTCAAAACCTGTTAGTTTTGGTGAAGATCGTTTAAGGGAATAGGGTAGTTTACCAGCAAAATTTTATGTTTTAACAAGGGTAAATTTTTTTATGACGAACGATAACTGCCGTACATTAAAACAGAATCAACTACTCTTCTGCATACCTTTTTGAATTATACAGAACTCAAAGTCTATTGATTTTGTTGAAGATCGGTTAAGGGAAGGGGTAGTTTACCCCTTTATGTTTTAACAAGGGTTATTTTTTATATGACGAACAATAACTGCCGTAAATTCAAACAGAATCAACTACGTTTTTGCATACCTTTTTGAATTAAAGAGAACTCAAGTTCTGTTGATTTTGTTGAAGATCGGTTAAGGGAAAGGGGTAGTTTATCACCAAAGCTTTATGTTTTAAAAAGGGTAATTTTTTTATGACGAACGAAACTGCCGCACATTCAAACAGAATCAAATATTTTTTTGCATGCATCCCTACATTGTAGAGGACTGAAGGTCTATTGATTTTGGAGAAGATCGGTTAAGAGAAAGGGGTAGTTTACCTGAAACATTTTATGATTTAACAAGAGAAACTACTTAATTTTTATAAATAAAGTATCCTGATAAGAAGCTCATAATAATCCACTGTAGAAACGTAGATGAAATATCTATAAATGAAGAGGTTAGGTGAACAGGGTGGGGGTAATTTTCTATTATTAAAAATTATATTTGAAGGTGGAGGGGAGAATTTTTTATACGTGTACTATGTTATCGGCAACAAAGAAGTAGTTTTTTGTTAAAATTGCTTCCCGGGCTGTTTAGCCGTAGTCCAATGTTTTCTGTAAAACCAGACTTTTCGGCAGTGCCATCGACTGCCATCATCAGTGAAAATCGAGTGCGAAAACGTGAGGTGGTATACGTTAGTGACCACAGTACTGTGGTTAATGCTGAAGCAATAAGTAGAAAGACGTAGTTTCTATGGAAACATTTCATTTCAATAAAATCATATTTAAAATATGATTTTAAATATAAATCTTAGAACATGGAAGTCATGTATGGTTCTCCATACCGATATATTTTTTTTGCAATGCAATGCTTTTCCACACGTTCCAATTCGTCAACGTACATGTACACAGAGACAGCGGAAACCAGCTACCAGGGCCTCTCTGATGTCATAAGCCAGTGACGTCATTTGATCAACTCAGACTGGTGACTAACTCAGACCTTTACATACGTAATTAATGAAGCCGTAGATGAAAAGAAGTACTGTTCAATGGCCTTGCTAGACGTGAGTCAAACGTTTGATAAAGTTTGGTACGACGGCCTGTTATATAAAATCAAACAGAATATCTCTTCACCACATTACCTTCTTTTAACATCGTACTTATTACACATTTTAAAACACAAGTGAATGGCGAAACATCTGATTTCTACACTAACAAATCTGGAGTCCCACAAGGAAGTGTCCTGGAGTCCATCTTGTATTTAATATTCACGTCTGACCTCTCAACAACTGGTTATACTGTACTAGAACAGGTACACCTTCAGACGACGCAGCTGTCCTGACTACTCATGAGAACCCTGTAACGGTGTCATCAAGTCTTCAGAATCACGTCTTTCAATTAGATAAGCGACCCAGGAAGTGGAACACCAAAATTAACTAATTTAAATCAAACTAACTCTAACTTCACAAAAAGAGGAACGTCCGCCAGTTTTGATGAATAAAATAGAAATTCTTAGATCATCATGCGTTAAATACTTAGGACTTCATCTTGATAGTAAACTCACTTGGAGGGAACATATAAAAAAGCGTAATCAGACTCACTTGAGGATAGAAGAATTATATTGGCTTCTTGATAGAGAATTTAAACTCTCGTTAGAAAACAAACTCCTTCTATACAATGGCGTAATTAGGCCTATCTGGACATGCGGTATAGAATTATGGGGTTGTGCCAATAAATCTAACATTGCCATAATTTAATGTGCACAATTGAAAATCCTACTTGCAATAACTGATGGTATGATAACCCTTAGAGAAATGTATGAAGCTATGGTACTGAAGCTGTTCAAGACCACGAACAAAGTAGAAACAGTATGCAAGATTTAGAAACGCACGCCAGTCCATTCATCCAACCACTTGTGCAAGAGGTTAAAAAGAAATTATGTGCCATAATTGAAAATCTTACGTGCAATAACTGATGGTTGGTAACCCTTACAGATATGGCTACATACCATACCAACTGTTCAAGAGCACGAACAAAGTAGAAACAGAATGCAAGATTTAGAAACGCACGCCAGTCCTTTCATCCAACCACTTGTGCAAGAGCATCATACCAGCAGATTAAAAAGAAATTAGTCAATAGACCTCATAGTGTAAAAAGAGGTCTTTTTACTGCAGAAGTCTCATCAAGCCAGAAGTGAAGCTTCCTAAGCCAACAAAATAGCTTATAGAAATTATTGTAATTTCTGATTGCTATTGCAAATAAATTAAACAAAAAATAAATACACAAGTTTAATATTACCTTAATGTACTTCCCACCACCTATCACTTTCACAGTCACAATTTGCGGCCACCATTTACATTTTCGAACTCTTTATTTTCAGGGTTAGAAATTTGAAAGTAAAAGTTAGCAGGTCAAAGGACAAAGGGATGCTAAATTTATTAAGAAGAAGAACAAATACTCCCTATAGAGAAGCTGATATGTCAGAAAGAAAATTACAGAATGTAAAACGATATGAAAAATTCATAAGCAGGCACATAACTAAAATATCAGTAATATTTTACTTACCTTAATATTTTAGTTACCTTTAACCCTCTTAATGCAATATCAATCCCAGATGTTTCTTTGCTCTATTTTTCAACGCAAATGTTTCGCTTAGAAGCAGGCCCGTTTCATTAAACATATATTTAAAAATTGATCCTACCAACTCAAACTTTTCTGTTGTATCCTTCAGTGTCTCTTCTAATTGTCTAACTCCCTTCTTTAGTAACAAGCATCTTTCCTGTTTTTTTCTGTCCCGAAGTACTATTGAGTGCTTACACACAATGTACAATTTACATTCTAAAAATTTCAACCACTTTTCTCACACTTTTCTATATTATTAAAGGCGTTATAAACACCTTATTCTTTTCTTTCCTACTACACCTTATTCAGTACTCCTACTTAATGATAAAACATTTGATAAATTAGCCACCTTATGTAAAATTAATTCAGTGTTCTGATCAGGTTTTAATTATTAATGAAAATTCTTAAATACGGCTTTTGAGTTGAATAACGGGACCATACCCCCCCCCCCACAAGCTGTAATTGTAAACAGACACAATTAAACATAGCAAACGCATTTTTGTAAGTAATGATATCATGTCTCCGATTGGAGTGAAAGCTAAAGTCGTTCTTGATATCGAATAAGAGTCCTAAGAGTACTCATTAGAAGGAACGTGACTGTACAAGAAAATTATGGGATTAAGTTCTGCTTGAGAGATAACAGAAAAAATGCAAGAACTGGGTACCAGAGTACAATGTCACGGAATAAGTTAAAACATATTACAGGCATTAATAATAATGACTTGTTTTATTAATTTTTAGATATCGAAAACTCGTTTCTTCGCACCGAAGTAGTTGTTGCGAGGTAGTTGAAGTAGTTTATCAATTAGGAGTATAAGTTGGAATTCTCTGTTGATTATTTAGTGAACAAACACGTCACTTACGATCCTCTGTACTAGACATTGAATGTAAGATACACTTACACAATGGCGCAGGGAGGGGTTTTTGGGGGGATTAAGCCACCCTGAGTTTCTAAAAATTATAGTCGGAAAATTTATAGTTATATCCTACGCAGAACGTGCAACTGTACTTTGTTATTACGTGTTCTGTGTTATGTTAGCCGTTCCCTTTATACGAGCAGGCTTGCTAATTTTTAACAGTGAAATAATATTTTCGTATGTAGGTAAGTTATTTTTTATGTGAATAAAAGTCATCGTAAAATTTATAAAGAATGTTTGTTAAAACATAAAGGATTACGAGGGCAGTAAAAGGAAACAATAAGAAATATAATTGATTTTATGGAAGAGGAAACTTAGATTGGAAAATATTTAACTAATTCCCTAGACATAAGCACGCTTACGTTACAAACTGGTACAAAAGCTACTCATTATCTGTACATACATTTAAAGAGAAAAGGCGCGACAAACAAACTAGGAACACTTTATTCTTTGTTTCTTTCGTCTCGTAAGAAATTTATGCAAAAAAGTAACCGGTTTATAAAATTAGTTTGATTTGAGAGACGAAAATATTTTGGTAAATACAACACAGTACCACAGTAAAATTCTTAAACGGATCATAAAATAGGGAATAATGACGGTCAATTGTCTACACTTGCAAAGTTATATTCATATTTACAAGTTGGTGGCACATTTTAAAGATTGGTCACACAAGGCAGAGGTCCAGACAAAATTAAAGTAATTTATTAAAAAAGGTCAACGAGTTATATCCCGTGGAAGGTGACGTGAGTTTTATTCCAGTCTGTTTCGTGGTGTTGAAACCAAGCTCAAATACAAGCGATTACCACCTTAAAATCAATTTGAAAAACTATCTAAAATGGCTAAAATAAAAGCCTGGTTATAATAAAGTAGCGAATAAAGAGTTGTTTTTCTTTCCAGTTTTGTACGTTCATTCACAGAAATTTAATCCTTGGGGGAATGACAGTGTTTTATACGTTGCCCGAAAAAATTCACTTTATATTTTAGAAGTGGGCCTAAGCAAAAGTATGAATACAAAATGTGTGTAGACGGTAAAAAGATACAGAGTTCAACTCAGCATGATGATCTCCATCAATTGTGAACATTAGACGCAGCAGTCCTATTTGCTCCAACAGTGTGATGGTTGTTTAAAATGCGTATTCATCTCTATAACAAAAACTAACTTACACGAAACACCATGAGGTCCGGTTCATAAAGCAAACGAATCGGTGAAAATTTTTACGCTTATCTTTACGTCGTGCTTGACTTTTTAAAATTAATAATTTGTCCGTTATGCAGGCTGTTCACAAATGGTAGGCCAATATTTCGGTAACGAGTTTCTTACATAATTACAAGAAAAAAAGTTCCAGTAAACATAGGTCCAAAAACGTATACTTTTCCATCTATCCGCCATTTTGTATTTTTTAAGGAAAATTTTATTTCTCGTGAATGGAGTGAGATATTCTAATGAAATCTGGTACGTGTTACCCCAGTAACATAATCTACAAAACGAAATTTTTTGAAAATTTTACATTCACAAATTTCAAAATTGCGGGTGTTTTAATTTTTAAATCATTCATATCTCACAAACTATTAATTTTATGAAATAACGTTCCATTAGATAAAATCTTACGCATTATTTCATGAACAAAATGATACGTTATTTGTTACAATGCGATAGTTATAACACCTGTTACTGCACTAGTAAGCTCCACAGCTGCAGTATTCGTTCACTATTTTGATCGAAATAACTTCATTAATAGATAAAATCAAATTAGTAAACCGTATTTCTCTTTAAAACTGTGAGTATAAAGTTCTTCGTCCTTACACGATTCTTAGCGTTACACGAAAACAGCGCGATTATACATTATTGACATGGTTAATGGAAGTTTTCCTGTGCCTTAAAAAGTAAAAGAAAAACATATTACGAAAACACCGATTATTTTATTATTTTTTAGTAAAATAACAATTTTTTAAATAAGACTATCTTTTATATTATTACTTCGTTTATTATTACATGAATATAATAAACATTAAATATCCCGAATACTGTATTCGTTTTTTTAGTTAAATTAAGTTACATAACAAAAATGCTTATATTTAGTCCAACTTTTAAGTTTATTGTTGTCCATAGATATCTATAGGCATATACATAATTTTCATAAATATAATGTAATTGCTAACAATAGTGAAGTAATAGCTAATAAGTAAAGTTTTTGCAAACATAGCTTAGAAACTTTTTGAAGGCAGTAAAAAAATTGTAGTCGATGTTGACTGATATAAATTTGGTTAATTATTAAAGAAGCCGAGTTTGTATTTTGAACAAAATTCCTCATAATCTGGTGCCTTAGAAAGACTTCTACTATTGTTCCAAAGTTTTTATTTCAATTTTGGCCCATTGTATTCCTAAAGACAAAAAATGTTTAATGTGTACATTAGCGTATATTCGGAGTTGGATTAAAATTCCCTTCAGTCTAATAGTCGGCATGGCATGGATTTATACAATTTGTTCAAAATTATACATTTTATACAAATTGTTATACTTTGCAGAAACTGAATACTAAATTCATATTTTTGGTTAAAATTCTGTTTTATTTGATAGTCGGCATGGATTTCTGTGATATTTTCAAAAATTTTCCCCATCACATACTTGCCCTCTGCCCCCGTTTTTGAGGAGATCAACCTCAACAACAGTATGGCTCTGTGGAATAAAGTACGGACGACACGTGTGCTAGGTTTAAAAAAAATCGGTTGATGCATGTAAATTATCGTGAGACGTATGCTAAAGAGGAAGATAGATAGACAGGCAAACCAGTGGCGTAACTCTTTTTTCTGGGCCCCTTCAGGAATCCTTTACGGGCCCTTCTACAACCCTTATTTAATTGATGCCGTTGTTCCCTCTTAAATACTATACTCTCCTTATAGCTGTTAAAGCTACTAAAATTATATAACGTAAACAGCATACGCTCTCCTCAAGACTGTTTCAAATCTCTTCTTCTAAGCCTAGCCAGTTTCATCGGTTATTTCTACAAATCCTAAAAACCTTCCCCGGTGGGCGTTTCTGCTTTATCTTTCGAAACTGAGACATATCTGATTATTTGACTCATTTGATATGTTCTATTAATGTATTTTGTAGTATCCATTATTAAAGAACAAAATTGAGCAGACTCAATTTGTTTCAAAATAATATTTTCAATTTCATCATCAACAAGGATTAAACCAAAATGGTTTGCTCCGCTCCCAAGGAGACTAGAACTGCTTACTCCTTCGGGACGCTCCACACCTCTCCGTCCTTTCAGCTTGTAATTCCTTAATTGTTTGGGGATGCGGCAGTCATCCATTCGATTAAGATGTTCCAACCATTTTAGCCGATACTGGGCAATTCTATCAAGTATACTCAAAATATTCAGTTCCTGCCGTACATCGACATTTTTTTGCGATCGTAAAGAGTATGCCCTGCCACGTGACTGAGGCGGAGAGGTCGTATTCATTTCGGCCGCTTGAATACGACCGGCCTGGGAATTCGTTAAAGTCCAATTCTCCGACCCATACAGAAGTGCAGGGAGGGCTATCGCCTTGTAGACCTTTAGCCGTGTTTCTTTCCTCTTTGATTTCAGTGTTTTCTCCTGATGATTCCACACATATGGTGTAACTTGTGCAGCTTCTTCACCACATCATTGCTTGTAATATAAGATACATTACAGCCCAGATATGCAAAATTGCTGATCTACTCCAGAACAGTACCATCCACAACAATTTTTGCTCGTACAAACCTTAGTCTTCAATGTGGAGATGTGTAATCCGAAATCCTTGCATATTTGTCTCAATGAGAATACAGCCGACTGCAAGCCTCTTTCCGAGTTCGACAGAATATCCTGGTCAGCAGCAAATAACAATGTGTCAACTGCAGAGTTACCAATCATAAAATGTTCTGGAATTGTGCATAAAATACCAGTTGTGTATGACATCGTCTATATACAAATTAAAAAGAGAAGGTGACGGGCATCCTTGTAGGCTACTTCACAATTGATCAGGCCCACACTAGGAGTTGTGCTCCGTCTTCGTGTTTCAATTAAAAGTTATACAATACCAGTATTTGATACAGGCGTGAACAAAGAACGCACTTTGCTTAGACGTATAATGATGGAGAACACACACTCGCAGTTGCAATCACACACGCACGTAAACACGTCACGCATACAATACGTTGCACAAAACATAAGCTACGGTTTCCTTAATGCAGTTTCCCTTTCATTTCCTCATCGGTGACTAACAAATAAGGCGCGGAGTAACGTAATTTGGATGTCGCAATTTATTGTTATTGTCTGTGGTTTTAACTGTTACAGTATATGGTTGAGAAAAACTCGTTTAAAATCTGTAAATTCCTCTGTACTTTATCGAATGAAGATACAAATTTTATTGTATGTAGACAGAAAGGTTTCTCAGGCTTCGAATGTCAGCATCATATGACCAGCCAATAATCGTTCCCGGAACCAGCCATACCTAGAATCACATTCCACTAAAAAAAAGGACATGTGCATTCTACGATCTGTACTACATCCCCTTATCTGTATGATAAGATCTAGCGTTTTATGTTCGTATTGAGTACAGTAACTAGAGTATTGAAGAGCCTCGTGGACTCTTCCGCGAAAACTTCGAAAACTCACTCGTTCCACATCTAAACAGGCATGAAATACCGAAGCTTAGACTTCATCATCAACATCGTCATCTTCACGGATTAAACCAAGGATGGTTTGTTCCGGTTTCAAATAGGCAAAGATTAGAGTTGGTCACTACAGCACTTCCTCGGACGTCCCACACCTCTCCGTTCCCTCGGCTTATAGTTCGAGAGTTTTTTGGGGATGCGGCAGTCATCCATTCGGCAAAGATGTTCCCACCAATTCAGCCGATACTGGGCGATCCTGTCGAGTATCCTCATAATATTCAGTTCCTTCCGTAAATCTGTGTTTCTTCTATGATCATAGAGAGTATACCCTGCCACGTGCCTGAGATATCTCATTTCAGCCGCTTGGATGCGACTAGCCTGGTCTTTCGTTAAAGTCCAATTCTCAGACCCATAAATATGTGTGGGAAGAGCCATCACCTTGTAGAATTTTAGGCGTGTTCCTTTACTTGCTGACTTAAGAGTTCCCCTAATGGTTCGCACATAAGGTTGAACTTATGCAACTTATTCACAACGTCGTTGCATGAATTATAAAACACACTGTAGCCCAGGTATTCAAAATTTGTAACTTGTTCCAGGACAGTACCATCTATAACAATTTTTGCCCGTACGGGATCAGTTCGACAAAACGCCATCACCTTGGTCTTACGTGTGGATCTTAGATTTCTATTTATAAATATTTTCTTACTTTAGAAGTTACATCTAAACAATTACTTTGGCAATGTCATTTCATGATACAGAACAAATCAGTATGATATAGAAGAGGCTACTGTGACACATTTTATCAGTCAGTATTTTAAATCGTAAACCTTTCAGGATAAATGAAATATTATGAAAGAAGTTGATGCACGTTATTAAATCACCAAACATTATCTCTATTACCTGTAGGCCCTGCGAGTCCGTTAGTTACACTATTGTGTATATATGTGGTTGGTTTCTCAGGTAGTAGACCGCATCTTGTTTGTTGTCAGCCTTTAGGGGATCCGGACGCCAAAAAATCTTGGAAAAAATCTTTAAGTAAAAGTTTTTAATTTGCAAAAATCGTTCTCTGTTCTTTTCCGTTCAATTTGGTATTTAATACATGGTCATTATGTTTCGGTAAATGTATTTTAAAATTATTTAAAAGATGTCCAAGCCTAGTCATGGCCTTTTACCCAACCGCTGAACGAAGCTTTTGTAAATTTAGATAAACTGAAGCAGAGTGTGAGGAATTCAAACACAATAACCACATATTAGTAATGATTGAGAGAATACCAGTCTTCAGAAACTCGGTTGAACCAGAACTCTTGAAAAAATGTTTACACCGGGATGACTCAAAATCCAAGCAAATCAGTAAATGTCGTTATTTGGGCTCATATTCCAAGAAAAGTGTTCGTTATGCTGAAAACTTTAAAGATTGGTGTTGCTGATGCTGTTACAAGTTTCAATAAAGCAGCTATAGTGAAGTGTCATGTGATGGAAGCCTTAGGGCTGAGCCTGGCAAACACTGGATAAAAACAACGAAAGATTTTGACCGGAAGAGGATTTATCGAGCGGAGAAAGAAGTAAATGAGAAAAGCAACTAAAAGGCTTGCAGAGCAAAAAAGGAAACTAGAGTAGGAACTATAAGAAACTGATACAGAAGCAGACCCTCATATTCAACTGAAACGTATTGAAAAAAAGGTATGTTCATCTTTCATCTTAGTTTCGTAAAAGCCTTTTTTTTTAAACGTATGTTCCCTTTTCTCAGGATCTACAAGTGATAGGAATATGAAATTTTTTCACAGTATCCCATGTACATCTTTTAACGTTTAACACCAGAGTTTGTGGGATTACTTAATAATTTAAAATTTAAAAAATATTTTATGCCAAACAACGCAGATAAAATCGTACATTTACAATACTAATTTTTTTCAGATCAAAGCAAAATTTTTGAAATACTCTGTGTTAAAGTAGTTACTAAGCATAAATCTATATTTACACATAATTTCATTACTATATCTTTTTCAAAACCTAAGAAAAAGGTACATGAAAATCGGTGATTTAACATTGATATATAGGGCTGTCCGGATCCCCTTATAAGGGCTGTTTCTGTTGCAAAACGTCGGTACACTCGCATATGCCATGTTCTGGCCGAATCGCGTTCGACAGTCTCCGATGGTATGGGAATTCCTACTTTATTTACTTACAAAAAATACAAATTGGAAGACTATCAGAGAGACCAGCGAGCAGGACTCGGCCAAAGATACTTCATGGGTCGCGGGCCACTACCCGAGAAACCAACAGCCCGTATACAGATTTGCTATTAGGAAACTGATACTGCAGAAATTGCTGGTTATTAAAAATGTATCCATACAAATGTAGACTAGGCAACATTTCGTTTTCCACTTATGGCAACAGTAGTGTGTTGGAGGGGGTATCGGGCCAGTCAGTGTGACGTTGTTTCAGTGGTGAAACAATAGCGTCATTGTTTCAGTAGCGCCCATTGTTTTAGTGCCGTCATTGTTTCAGTAGCGCCTATTGTTTCAGTAGCGCCATTGTTTCAATGCCGTCACTGGCTGTTGAGGTAGGTCATGAGCAGCCGATCGTGAGGTCGTTGATCTGGTCAGAGTAGATCGTGACGTCAGGCTTCCTGGCTCGATACCCCCGTACTTGTGTGTGTGTGAATTTCTCGCAAAATATTTCGGTCTCGTTCATTTTGGTCTCGGTCTCGGTATCGTTCATTTCGATCTCGATCTCGTTCAGTTCGATTTCGGTCTGGGTCTCGAACATCTCGGTCTAGGTGTTGGTGGTCGGGCTCGGTTTCCGGACGAAGCGTCGCTCGCGACTGTCGACACAAGACTGAATGGGATAGCCAACGAGCCCTGTTTATATAGGCGGACAATCCCCCCTCTTGTTCCACTATTGAGTGTAACTACCACTGTTTCAGTGACGTCACTCTCCTGTTTCAGTACTGTTGGCGTGTATGTGTATGCTGGTGGTCGGTCGGTGCCGGGTTCGGGCTCGGGCTCGGGACGAAGCGTCGCTCGCGACTGTCGACACAAGACTGAACGGTATAGCTAACGAGCCTCGTTTACATAGACGGATAATCCCCCCTGTTCTACTATTGAGTGTAACTATTGCACAACATCCTGTCAACACGTATTGCACCATACTGTTTCACGGTGATATGATGGAACAGTTCTATCAATTGCAGTGCGCCATACTGTGTCACAGTGATATGATGCAACAGTTGTAACAATACATTTCCTGTAACCGGTCGAGTATTGTGACATACACTCACATAAATTTTTGTAGTGAATCTTATAAGCAGATGCACACATATCGTTGTGTCAATTACGTGTAATTAAAACAACGGTGTGTACTCTCGTCCCTTCCAAGCGACCCACGAGGTGAGACAAGATACACTTCGCTTTTTTTTTTTACGTGGTTTCCCGGTTTCACGATCAAACGAAACAGGCCTACTCCAGCGTTACCTAACACCTAACACGCTAAGAACTCAGAGCTTTTAACGTGTACAGTGTTGGGTAAAACATCAAACGTACACTACACAATGTTGACTAAAGCCATTTTTTTTATAAATTTTTTATTTAAAAAAAATTTTTTCTGTTTTTTTTTCACATAAAACTAATAGTTCGGTATATGGTTGGAATACCGAGAAGCGTATTTTTCACGTATCACACACCACACAACGATTCTGTTAAATCGAGGCGAGTTTATAGGTGTTTCTACCGTGCTAGTAACTCATCTCAGACAACCAGACTACGTTTATGAGTATCTCTACCGCGACAGTGACGTAGCCGGTTACAATCAATCATCTCTCTTTCTCACATAACGTGAACAAACTCAGACAACGCACCTCGATACCCTGCCAGATACACAAACGTATATACTTAACTACTATACACATACTTATAATAGGCAACATCCCATTGTGTAGTGTAAAGTCACACACAAACACACATTAAAATATATTGTTATACATAAAGTTCGTGCACAAAGTACACCGTTGTAAACCACGTTGTTTTCTCGCGTTTACCAACCACTCGCTGTAGAAGAACGCTCTACGCAGCGCGAACCTGGTGATAGGGTTGTGGTGGTAGGCGCGTAGAAATGCGGCTTTCTCCGACCCTTTAGTGTAGATCGCGGTGAAATTCGCACAGATTTGCGCGATCGTACGCGACACGTCCGTGTACGGAATGTAACCGTCATCCCATCTCAGACGGTGATAGCGCCGTTCCAACCATTCGTTGGTTCTTATCGCCTTCGCGGTAAGACGTGATAGTTCGTAAGGAGGCGCCAAAAACACCACTGTAAAACATCGTGTAGACAGGTCTACCGCAGCGAACTCCTTGACAACGTACTCGTTCTGCACACCGCGGAACGCTTGAAACTCGACGACAGTGGTTCTAACGTCCTCGTCTTCTAATTGCTGCCACATGACGAGAAGTGTAACTATTCTAACGCGTACGAGATGTTTCATATTCAGTCCGCCATTTTGTTTTATGTTTTTCCTTCAACATTCTTCGTCGTGTTCAAGGTTACATATCAGCTTGACTACTGTATTATCCGGTATCACCGGTTCCGCTTTCCCATACATAACGAGTTCGTCGTACAAACGGTTGTACATCACGATATCGCCAAACACGTCCGGTGACCACACGTATCGTCCTCCTGCACTCGATACCACGCGATCGATGTACAGTTTAATATTCTGTTGTTCATAAAACGAAAGCGCTACGTACTTTTTAATTATCGGTATTAACCGAACAAAACATGACCACTCGCTGTCGTTCATTACGATCGAACTGTTCTTTTTGTCTTTCAAATGTACACATCCGCGTTTCACGTAAACACTTTTAATTCTGTCGTCTTCGTCTCCTTTGTCCTTGTCCTGAAACAAAACTAACTTAATATCGGACGAACGAGGATATCGAAGACCGTCGGTAATTCGTTCCTGTAGGAAGATCAACAAGTTCCAATCGGTGAAATCGAATAGCACGCATTGCGGACGAGCACCGTTTGTAAACGAAACCCATACATCGTGTCCGCGTTCTTCAACCACTCCGGCTGTTACATATCGTCTGTGCGACAACGGGTACGTTAGACCTAAGTACACGTCGCGGTGTATCCGTTGCGATTACTGCTGCTGGTCGAATTCAACGATTGCCGATGCCATGTTATTGGGTAATAACACACAGTCACAACGTTCACAGTAAGTACAACTACGTTCCCAGTCAACTACAGTCTCTCAACTGACACATGATGATGCAACACTCGGTAATATATATATATATATCTCGACTTCCTGTTGGTGGTAGTGGTGGTGGGGGGATACAACTACCCGGGTGGTGGTTTTAGTAGTAGTGGGAGGGGGCGAAATCAAGTGCGTCTGTGCACAGTGTTGGACAGCGGAGTGTATACGTTGAGCGAATCGTGAAGTATCATCAGAAGGCTGTGGTATCCGCGGGGAAATTTTCCGAGGACTCGAATTCCAGTCGAACGTCGACCGGTGAAGACTTGAGCGACTCGTCCTGTCTGCTATAATCGAAGACAAAGCTTTATCTCTGAACTCGTCCGGAGATAGAAGTACGTTGGATTGAGTCCTGTGGTAGTACGATTTTTGAAAACGAGAATACATGTCGTACAGCAGTGCGTAGCGTCCGTTAGCGATATCCAAGTTGAAGTTATCGTACGGGTAGTACTTGTCGTTCAGAAAGAGTCTCGCGTTGGTCACCTTGCAGTGATCGAATTCGTCAGCGTGTTTTTTCACATCGTTCTTTCTGCCGGTCTGGAAGGTGAGTATCACGAAACGCGGCTTCTCCAGTTGCGACGACGTCTTGATCGTCCACGTCTGCCTGCTGGTCGTCGGCAATGCCGCGTACTCGTGGAGTTCCCAAATGCGAAATAATGCGAAATGGTATGGACAACGGTGGGTCCTTCAGCATCAGTTCCAACAGCTCTAACCGCGTATCGTTGTTCACGTGCACGTACGGAACCATCCACAAGATTTTAGTCAGTTCGAGATCGGCGTTAGCGTCTGTAGCCTTAGTCGCGCTGTTCGTCGACATCATCACCATAGCGTTTAAATCGGTGGACGTGCGTAACAGTATCAGTTCTTGTTTCATGTTTAAAATGATCCGCGTAAAGTCTTCAGCGAATCCCATCAGCATCCTCAGCGGTACGTAAAAGTTGAAATCACCGTTGCTCCCCTTCGGTGTTATCTCGTCAGTCGTCGGTGCCACCCATCCGGAGTTTTTCATCGCATCAACGTCCGGTTTTCCGACGGATAGCATGGTTTTCAACGTGGACGTGATGCCGACGTTCTTGGTCCCGTCGTCTTCCACGCCGGCCAATTCGTAACGATCGCGTTGTTCACCAGTTTCACGTGCACTTCATCAATATCACTCACTCCGGTCTTCTTGCTCAACTTGCCTTCGACGTACAGGAAACTTTCCATCGGTAGAGTAAAGACGTCCTGCTGCAGCATGGGTATACGTATTTCATCGTTGTTACCGTATCGCGACGAGGCGTACGGCGCGTGACTGTGGTACTCGTAATGCGTGATGGTGTCGTCGAAAAGCGGACCTCGATCGACCGCAAAGATACCGCTAACCGCCATGTCACTTGTTTTTCTTAACTTTGAAGCCTACTGAAATCAGATAGCATCGGTTCGCCGGTCCTAACCGCTTCAACGTCGAACGTCGACTGACGGGTTTCCCGAACGTACGCTCCTCTTTTATCTTCGCAAGTCTTGCGCGTGACGACGACGAGGACGAGGATGACGGTGCAACAGAAAAAAAACTATCCTCGAAGTAAAACCCCATCGTTACATTCGTTTTAGGTGGATTCGCACGGTGATGACTTCACCGCGAAAATTCACGATACCACCGTCTTGATCGTGTACGGATACGGTAATGTTGCGTAAACTTTGCACGTTCACCGGAAAGTATATGACGTAGCTGGGCGTTTCGATTATCTTGAATCCCTCTGCGACCGTCGGGTAGAACGAGTGCAGAATGTGCTCGTTTCGTCCGTCCTTGTACGAACCTTGCACAGCGTTACACCTTATCTCCATAACGTTCATTTTGTTCATGTTTACGGGCGCGTCCGACGTGTGTAATTTATACGCTTCTAACTTGGTTTTCTCGATGAAACCCAGCATGGCACCGATTCCGTGTTGTGTACTACCGAAATCTATCTCGTAAGAACAGTAAAGTTCACATTTCAGCGTGTTGTTGTTGGCGCGCAGACTGAATTTCGGGTCGACTTGCGCTTTCTTCAGGTACGTTTCGATTTCACTGATTTCGTACGCGCCGGTCGGTAATTTGATGAGTTCTAATGTTTTACGCGCACCACCCTTCAGTACGGGAAAGACGTTGTTTCTCCGTTTTCCACGTTCGGTATACAGTTGTACGTGGTGAAATCCAACAGTCCAGCGTACCATTCACCGTCCCTCAGCTCGAGAGGTGGGAAAAAGTCACAAACGACAGCGCTGGGATACGTACCCGTGACGGTGACCGTAAGCGAAGACATCTCGTCGTTTACTGATCGTTCGACGACAAAACCTCTAAACATAAATGTCCGCAGACGACCGTGTCCGGCGGTTGTTTACGCGAGTAATTGTAATGTACGTCGGTCACGTTCGATCCGAAGTACCGCATCAGCTCGATCGGCGGACGTAAATTGCCGATCCCGTGGAAGTACACGACCCTGTCCCCTCGCTTCTTGTAGAATACCCAGTGCGTGCCGGGTCCGACGTATCGTCGAGATTCACGACGGTGCTTTCGTTCTCCCACGACGGCGAGCGCGTTAAAGCGTCGCGCATGTACACGCCTCTGAAATAAGGTACGTTCAATTTTTTCGCGTACGCGTACAGATCACGATCGGACAAAGGGCGCACTGGTTTTTTTACTAGTTTTTTCGGTACGGTCGCAGGTACAGTCCCGAAGCCGTTTTGCGGTTAACTCCTCCTCCTCTACCTCCTCCGTTCTGTCGCCGTCGACGTCGAATTCCCGATCATGTTGTCGTCGTTCTCCTCCTCCTTCCGGTTCTACGTGCTGCCTTTTTACGCTTAACGACCGCTCCGTTGCGACGACCACGACGACGACGATGTTTACGTCCGCTGTACAGTCCGCCGCCGACGCCTAACGCCAATTTCGCTTTCATCACTGCAGCTACCGCGGTCGCGTACGCTCGTTCGCTGATACCCGAGTTCAAAGGTCTAACTCGTTCCCACGCCTTGCCGGCTAGCATGCGGTCCGCTGCGCGTCTGTGCTCGTTGTCCTTGTACTTGGTGTACGCGATGTCGTATTCACGACAGTCTTCGTCCAACTCGTTGATTCCGCGTTCGCCGCGTGCCAATCTCTCATCCAGTCTAGTTCCCGGTCCGCAGAACCTGTATCCGGGCAGATGCAGTTCCACCGGTAACACGTCCACCCCTCGATTGATCAGAGTCGGTACTGACTGTGTGACGAAAGGTATCACGTTTTTAAGCACTTTTCTGATATGACCACGCCCCCTTTTTCCATTGTTAACAGTATGACCACGTAATTCGTACATGACTAGTATTTATCGACCTTGTTAAAGGAATCTCCAAACTTTGTCCTTCCCTCCGGCCGTATCCAATTCTTCTATTAATTCGCTCGTCTCCTCGCTGTTAGCGTGGATCAACTCTGCCTCTTCGGCGTTGAGTGAACTCCGCGCTGCGTGCGCGTGCAATTTATAGATGTAAGAAACTACTTTCTCCCATCGTCTTTGGAACACGTTTGCGAGTTTGTACATTTCGCTCTTCGCGTACCGCCTCACGCCCTCCAATTGACGTAAGTTTACGGCGTCCATGACACGAACGCCATCGCCGACGTTTAAAATAGTCTTTCCTTGCGCGTTGAACCAAGTTCCGTTCAACGAAGCGATCGTGTGCTCGTTCAAAAATTCCAAGTTCACCGCGTCCTTGTTGTTCACGGGCGGTGCTAACTGCGTTATCCGTACGTTCCCCACCGACATGTTAGATTGTATGTCCCGCGGTATAACCTTCGCGTCTACATATCCTTCGGTCGCAGCATCTCTCGCACGAATCGGTTCGCTGAGAGATTGTATGCGGTGGCCGCCCGCGTCGACAACAGCGGCCCCGTTCTTCTTCTTCTTATTCGGTGCCGACGTTGTGAAACGCAAGCAGGTGTAGTCTACGTACTGCTTGTTGACGGCGTCCTTGAGATTGACGGGAGCTCCGACGTTGGTGAGCTTACGACCTTTGACGTCTATTCTTATGATGATACCGACATCTCCACCCCCACCGCCACCACCGCCGCTGGAATCTTGCGTTGGATCCTCGTTGTTGTCGACTAACACACAGTGGTCTTGCACAAACTGCAGTGGAACGGCATTGTTACCGTTGAGAGGCTCGGCCAAGTTGCGTATTTTTTCCCCGCTACGTCGAAGAGTCCGTCCTCCGTCAAACCGATACCGATATCCTCCCGCAGACTACGTTGCGTCTCCCTTCGCACCGTGACGATGCTCTGGTGTCTGCCGAATTTGTCAACACTCATCGTGCCGAGATACGAATGAAACGTGTCGACTCTGTACACTTTTTTATATACATATTATACGTACTGGTATATCGGATTTATTTATACAAAGATGTCGGCTTCACGCAGTTCTTCCAATGGAGACGATTTCGTTCGTGTGACCCCTGTTGCCGTCGCGTTGGGATTCAATCAACAATCGCAGTCTGTCCACCGTTCGTTCGGATCGTCCCAGTGCACGTAATCGATCTTATCGTTTCCTCTTCTCCTTACTTCCATGTATATATCGTTTCCGTTTTGGATGTAGTTGTTGTTCACGTGTCCGCGTCCCGTACGTGTCATTCGAAACAACGGACCTATTATCTTCGTATACATTGGTCCTCTGTTCACGTTTCTTCGCGTTGTCGGTAAATAGTGTTGTTTGTGTGCGTTAGTCGCTTCCAGTATACGCTTGTAAGTCGTGAGATCGTCCTTGTTGTAAACACCGTTATCCGGACGTTTCATGAACACCAGTTGGAAAAGTCCCGGCTTGCTTTTGTATCGGACACCATTGATAACAAAATTATCGTTACCGTCGATTTCCACCTGTGAATCGCCTATCATCCATTTACCACCTTCGTGTCTTACACCGTACGTATAATCCACCTTTTGACCACGATCAGCCGATACGATCATGCTCATGTACTTGTACACTAGTGAATTAGGTTCGTATTGGCTCTGAAAATAATTACGTGCTTCACGTATTCCTTCGGTTGTGTTCAACAGTCTTTCAACTGTTAAACTAGGGTCGTCGTCGTCGTCGTTGTCAGGCCAACTACGGATATGTCTAGGAAACGCGGCGAACCGTCATGTTTAGAGTGTACTAGCTGTTTATCCATCTCTTCCTCCTCCCCTCCTCTTCTTGTTTCTTCTTACTTTCCGTTAACATCGCCATCGGCTTTTCAGTCGTTTTACGTTTTTTCTCGACCAACGCTTGCGAAATGGATTTCAACGGTTCCAAGATCGGTTTGTAACGTCTTGTTACCTTTTCTTCCTCTTCTTGGATCCCATATTTTAACGCACGGTATTTCTTCCATATGTTATTGCTGATAATTTCGATATCGCGAGTGACCCATTTCTCCTTTTTGTCCATCTCCACGAACGCCAATAGACCGCTAACGAATTGACTTCGGAACACGTGTATTTACGTACAATCTTAGTCGTGGATATATAAACCCCTTTACGGAAACGGTCAACGCCCGTTTACACAAACAGTCTACACGCGTTTGGTTATTCGTTCGGTGGTACTACTACTGCTATGAAACGATCAAAACCGATTCTGTACCGACCGTTATCGATGAGTGTGTCTTTGTTCACGACGAGAAAACCGTGACGGTCTTTCCACGCTTCGGCGCACAAGTTCTTAAAACTTTCGTATTTCATATCCGTGTTGACGTGATCGTTGTACGCGTGCTTCCAGTTGAGATCGTCCTGTCTGAACAAGACTATGATGTTGGCGTTGTCGCGAATCAGCTGTTTCGGTACTTGACTGTACGTCTGGCACAAGTAGAAAGTGTCTACACCGGTGTGTCGTCCCATAGCGAAGTACATGCGTATGTTGTGTTGTTTTTCACACGACACGTCATCGAACACCATAACGAAAGCGGTGTCAACCTCGTTGGGAGGTGGTACCTCTTCGTTTTCACTGTACGCGTGATAACCAAGTCCGTCGTCGGCGAGCTGTGCCATCAGAGTTTCCAACATCCGGTATTTGGGTTGAAACAGTGATTTCGAAAACACCTACAAGTTTGCGAAACGTAACCCGTTCATATCGAACAACAGGTTGAACATCACGTTCGTCTTACCGCACGCGGACGGTCCGCAGATAATAGAACGTATAGAATCGGGCAGAAGAGGTTCGTGCCTACTACTCCTCGCTCCTCCTCCGCCTCCACCACCATTCGTGTAACCTTCCGACAAGTCCATATTTTTTATTTTCAATTTTCGGGCTTGTTGTACTATCTTCATTTTCATCTTCCTCTTCTTCTTCTTCGTTCGACCACAGTCTATTGAGCAGTTGTATTATGTCGTAACACTCGCCGGACACGGCATTGCACACGCAAGTGTCCGGTGTCTCCTGACAATCGGCATCCGACCACGCGCACTCTCTGTAGTGCTCTAACCCGCCGATCGTGCTACTCGGTACTCTTACACTGAGTTTGTAACTTGTCACACGCTTCGTAACCCGTCGCTAATGTTCGTGTAGAGAGACAAATGTACGCATGCATTCGACGTCTTCGTTCGTTGTATTCAAGATGTACTTCTTGTACGCCGGATGTGAGACGACATCTTTCACAGTGTTCGCCGCCGCCGACATGACGATGTTGTCATCGTAACGTACTGCCGAGTACTGGTGACACGCTACGCGTTGTTTCCGTGTTTTATATCAGATCTTTCTTGTGTATCCACGAACGTGTTTACCGTCGAATCCGACCCAACGCACTCGCACCCTTTCGCCTTTGCGTTGCAACACTTTCTCCACCACTTGCTGATTTCGTGCTCGTAAAACCGCCTCTCACCACTTCACCAGCGTGATCCTTGAGACGGTAAGTGACGGGAACGGTGGGTTTCACCGCGTGCACGGTGAAAATTTCATTGGTCCAGTTCGGCGTGTACCCTTTCGCGAACGTCATTTTGTGTTTACTCAAGCGAACACGGTCGCCAACCGTGAATTTCGGTTTCTTATCGCGCGAAACGCGTGGTCGTGTGTTCTTCTTGATACGTTCCAACATTACCCGCTCGTTGCTTTCGTTCACCCGGTTGGGTTTCATACCGATCGTTCTGTGCACGCTGCCGTTGTACGCTTTCACCAGTCCGGGCAGCATGTCCAACCAACGGTAATGTCCTTGTTCGCTGAATGCGCGATATATACGCGTCTTCAACGTTCTGTTGAAACGTTCCACAATCGACGCTTTTTTTTCACTGTACGTCGAGTAAAGCTTTACCTTGTACTTTTCCAACAAAGACAGTACAGCGCTGTTGTAGTATTCTTTACCGTTGTCCGTTTGCAGATATTTCATTCTGTTGGTTTTGAGTATCGGTTTGAGTGCGCGCGCCACTTCCGCTCCCGTCTTAGTTTTCAACGGGACGGCGTACGCGAACTTGCTGAACGCGTTTATAACAGTCATAAGATATTTGTAGCCTTTGTTAACCTTAGCGTGCGGTATCATCTCCACCAAATCGGCTTGGTAGAGGTCGTATAGTCCCTTCAGCTCCACCGCACGTCTCGCGAAATTCCCTCTCACCGGTCTGTGCAGCTCCATCGCGATCGTCTTGCGAACCGTTACCACATTTTTGTTGTCGTTGTTGTTGTCGTCGTCGTTGTTGTTGTTGTTGTTGTTGTTGTTGTTGTTGTTGTTGTTGTTGTTGTTGTTGTTGTTGTTGTTCTTCTTCTTCTTCTTCTTCTTCTTCTTCTTCATCATCGTACGTTGCATACTTGGGTCTTCTTACGAGTTCGGCGAAACGTGATTCACAGTAGTACGTTAGAGGATAGAACGTCAAGTTGTCACTAAACTTTACTCTCCTCTTGCGACGAGGTGTGTTACCTTCGCCTTCCGTCATTTCACTGTCTTGAAACTTCCTGTTTCTCGGACTGTTACACCACTGCTGGACAGCTGATGATGACGTCAGTAATGTCGGCTGTGCGTGATGTCATGTTCTGGTCACAGTCGTTCGTGAGTCGTCTTCGTGAATCAGTTTTCTCTCTCTCTCTCTCTTTCTCTCCGTGTTGTGCTGTGTGTCTGCGTGTCTGTTGGTGTAGGTGTGGCTCGGTCGGTCCTCGGAGAGATGTTGCTCCGGCAACGGGGAACAAAACACTGACCCAAGTCGGCGCCGTCTCGCTCGTATTAAAGGGGTAGTAGTGGAGGTGGGGGAAGGGGGTAAAAGAACGAGGAGGGAGAAAAATAACGCTTATAATGTTATTCAATACATGTATTGTCAAAAACACAAATAAAAAAAGTGTTACAAAAAAATACAGGCATACAATATTTTACAATCTTGAAATAGTAATGTCCGCTACACGATCTTTCTGTCCGTTGTACTGTAGGTAGAGCGTATCCAGTTGTACGCCTTGCAGTTCCTTATCCGTACACAGTTTCGCGTATCTCTTTGGCAGGTAGACTTTCAGTAATCCCGTGCCGTCCTTTCCCTTCCTTATAACGGCTGCCAGAGAAGGTCCGTACCGCGTCATCTCGTTCTGCAACAGGCGAATCGGATACTTCATACCCGTTTGTAGGTCGTGACATCGTACGTATTCGTAAACGGTGATGCTCCCAAATTTCTGTATAAACGAATACATCTTGCTTGCTTGCTTGCTTAGTAAGACTGCTGGTTGCGATACGTTGCTTGCGACTGTCGACACAAGAGTGAACGGTATAGCAAACGAGCCCCGTTTATATAGGCAGACAATCCCCATCCCCACCCACGCCCTTTTCTACTATTGAGTGTAACTATTGCACAACATCCTGTCAACACGTATTGCACCATACTATTTCACGGCGATATAATGCAACAGTTCTATCGATTGAATTGCGCCACATTGTGTCGCGGTGATATGATGCAACAGTTGAAACAATACCTTTCCTGTAGCCGGTCGAGTATTGTAAAATACATTGACATAAATTTTTTGTAGTGAATTTTATAATTAGGTCTATACATATCGTTGTGGTAATTACGTCTAATTAAAACAACGTTATGTACTCTCGTCCCTTCCTAGCGACCCGGGGAGTGAGACAAGATACGCTTCGCTTTTTTTTACGTGGTTTCCCGTTTCACGGACAAATGAAACAAGCCTACTCCAGCGTTACCAAACACCTAACACGCTAAGAACTCGGAACCTTTAACGTGTACAGTGTTGGGTAAAACATCAAACGTACACTACACAATGCTGACTAAAGCTAAATTTTATAAATTGTTTAATTTTTTTTTTTCACTTAAACTAATAGTTCGATATATGGTTGGAATATCGAGAAGCGGTCGTTTTCACGTATCACACACGCACACAAAGATTCTGTTAAATCGAGGCGAGTTTACAGGTGTTTCCACCGTGCCAGTGACTTGTCTCAGACAAATCGACTACGTTTATGAGTATCTCTACAGCGACAGTGACGTAGCCGGTTACAATCGTTCATCTCTCTCTCTCTCTCTCTCTCTCTCTCTCTCTCTCTCTCTCTCTCTCTCTCTCTCTCTCTCTCTCTCTCTCGCAGATAACGTGAATAAACTCAGACAACACACCTCGATATCCTGCCCGATACACAAACGTATATACTTAACTACTGTACACATACTTATAATAAGCGACATCGCATTGTGTAGTGTACAGTCATACAGCGCGCGCGCGTTAATTGCTTCCTATCTATATATATATATATATATATCTTCTTCCTCCTCCTCCTCCTTCTCCGCCTCTACCGCTCTACACGCGTAACGAATCACGCTTTCACGGTTTGCGGTCCGTATCACGCTAGCCAGTTGAACCGTTGCATGTCCCCCTTCCATCTCGCGAATTCTGTAATGACCGTAGGCTAGCGTTCTCTGCCCGTCGTCCAAAACGTATCTCTTGTCGTCGTACGGTAACAAAGACAGTTTCACTATCTGACGCGTGTAGAGTCGATGGTCTTCGCTGCGTATGATCTGCGCGGACGTGTTCATTTGTCGGTTAGTCGACGATGTCGGTGACAGCAAACAACGTTTGTAATCCGCGTAAGTCAATCGGTTTTGTATAATCACTCGCGGTACCCCTTTCGCTACGTGCTTCTCCTTTTCATCGCCGTCGTCTTGCAACACCAGCAGCGAATACGATTTCGCGCGCAACCCGACGAATTTGACGATGGGTTTTGCGTGCGTCTCGTCCTTGAACGTTCCCAAGCGTTTTTTATTTACCGCGCTATAACAGGGATGCGTCGTGGGATATTCCGACGTATCAAAAAGATGTAGGTTCTTCTCAATGTCGTCGTACACTTTATCGGTGCGTATATCATACAGCAAAGAGTCCGTATCCGTCATACATAATCGAACACGCGGTCCGTACTTCGCGACTATGAACTCGTAGTGAAAGCTGTACATCATGTATTTACTAATGTCCAACACGGTCCATCCTAATTACAGCGGACGGTTGAGATACAAGGTTCTCTTTTTCATCATCACGCCTACTAAGTCTTTGTTGTACACGTTTGCGTGCACGAATCTCGGGTTCGCACTCAGCTTTATCATTTCGCGCTCGTTGGATACTAACCGAAAATTTATACGTTTCCGTACGTTTTATAACCATTTGCCGTACACCGCGTTGATCATTATTTTAAAGAAGTCTTTTTTGAAATCGTTCGCCGCGGCGTTCCGTTTCTCCGTATTGAAGTCTATGAACGGCTTCATCCACGCGCTCTGACGAAACGATAACATGCGAATGACGGCTTTCAGTTCCATACCGAGTTTAAGGTACAGCTGTAGCGTTCTGTAGTGTACGGTATAATTTTTCTTATCCTCGAGGCTGGTGATCAGTTTTTCAACAGTGCCGGTGGCGGGCAAATAGAAGTTTTTTAAATACTTAAAAAACGTTTGCTGTACGCGGACAACTCGTGCTCACCGACTTTTCTGCGTTCCGGCGCCAGCGGGTAGTCCGAATGTAGGTCGTGTAAACGGCGGGGATAACCTAGATCAACGTCGAGAATATAGCCGATTTCGTCTTCCGCGCCTACCGTACTCAAATCTAACACGTCGATTTCTTCGCGTTCCAGCCATCGGAATCCGGAGTGAGGCAACGGCTGTCTCATCGCGGTGCAGTACAGGTTTGTACAATCCAGGTAGAGTAGGTAATTGTTTTCCCGTTCGCGATCGTAGTCCGGTACGTAAGGGTTGTTGGCCTTGGCGTATCTGGTGGGTACCATCGCGGTACCCCCTCTTACCCCGCTCTCTGCGAACAGGTGCATGTCTATGTCCTGAAATAGTTCGAGTCGAATTCCCGTCATTTTCAATATCGCGTTCCACACGAGCCCCGGCGCGGGATAAACGTTATACGGATCTATTTCGTAGTACTGTAGGCTGGTCTCGCGAAAGTATTCAAACATGTCAGCCAACAACAATACGTCGGTTTTCAAATAGAGGTCATGATAGTCGCCTAAAGTTCGCATCCTGAAAGCGTCCAAACGTTTTGCGCGTGCGCGTAATCTTCGTCCAACACGGGCGTCTCGGCTAGGCGGTTGTAAAAGTGTTCCGGCGCGGGCAGAGAAGCGTCCTCGAACTTACTTTCGTCCGTCATGTATTCGTACGGATAGAACACCTTCCTAACCAGCATTTCAACGCGTTCTACTTCTCCTTCTTTATCTTCTTCTTTTCCGTCCGTTCGCATGCATTGTCGTAATATTTTAAAATTTTCTTTTAGCATGTTCTTCACCAGCTTCTCCAACGACGTGTTCATAAACTGCGCGGAATCAATAAACCAGAGAGGACCGAGGGACACGGACACGTACCGCTCGCTGGTCGTGGCTATACACTTGATTTCTTCGTGTTTGAATTTCTCGAACGCTTGGATGAGATGGTGGCAATCGTAACCGCGCAGGTTGTGAAAGAACAGGGGAACGTGTTGCGGCATGTTATAGTTTAAATTACACGCTTTGTGCGAAGCTCCCAGGTACTCGCCAGTCACGTGGTCGTGGTTTCGTACTTTGTTCCCCGCGTCGCCGCGCTCGATACTCTTCTTGCACAGATGACACGCGGGGGCGTTCTGAAACTCGCGTTCGTTGTCCTCAGTCATGCGGAGGGGTCTGTTGAAGTCGCGTTCGAGTCGAGTCACGTCTTCGCGCAGAGTCCGGAGAAACGTCTCCACTACGTCTGTACCGCCGCGGTACAAGACGGGTTCTTTCACGGCTTTACCGGTCCAATCGACGATCATGTAACAGAAACTCCACGGTACGTGATGCGCGATGTCCTGCGAGTGCGATCTGTCCTCTTCGCGCGTACATCCGGACACGGGGCGAAGCAAAGATTCAAAGTCCGTGTGCACCATGTACGGTACTCTGTGACACTTCGTGTAGTCTTTAAAATACATCTGACTGAATTTTCCGGTCGGTAGTTCGACTTTTTGCTCTCCGTGCGGCGTGCAGAGTATCTCGTGCTCTTTCATCCGTTTCCGCGCTTCCTCCGGATCCGTTTTATCGCGAAATCTTTGCAAACAGTAATTGCAGTAGAACGATACCGACTTACTTTTTGTTAGTGTGTACAGCAAACTAGACATGTTTCTAATAAGACAATAATGTTTGAGCCCTTCGTCGTTGACCAGTAATAGAAGATTCACGTGCGTCCTACCTTTGTGCTCGGTTATCCGAATAGGGTACACTTCGTCTTTTCTGTATCCGGACTCGTTAATTTCGCTTTCGTAACCAAACACGTTCACCGAAATGTTCACTTTTTTTTTCAAATTTTTGTAATTTGATTCATCGGCACCGGATAGTCGATTACCTCCATATTCAGCTCGTTTTTGTATTCTCTGTAGTGAGACGCGGTGTGGGTGAGAAGCGATCGGATGTAACCCGGCTAGAACCGACCAGAGGAAGCATTTATCGTCGTATAGATTCTGCACGTTCACTAACGCTTTCTTCCTTAATAATTTTGTCGGAGTGGGGATGTAACTGGATCCGGCCAGAGGACGATATTTTAACAAGTTCACTTCGACGGCTACGATCCCGTTCTCGACCCATCCGCTACCTTCGTGAGTGAACTTCGATACCGATTCCAGCACTTTTTCAACACACTCCTTGTACTATTCGTTCACGTCTTCCGCGTCCGCCGCCGTTGCGGGTAAAACGAGTTGTGTACGCTAACGAAACACTCCCGTCTGCTCCAGTTCGTGATCGGTTACTAGTTTTTTGAATAAGACGCGTACGGCCAAGTACCACTTGAAACTTTCCCCCACATTGCGTGATTCCGCGCGCACGTCTTCCGGAATAATGTCCGCCATTCTCTCCAACAATACGGATACCGCGTCCACTCCGTCTTCTAAGTCGTTATATTTTATTGTCTTTACACTCCCGTTAAGTGCGATTGTACGAGTTGCGTATACTGCCATGGTTCTGTACTCAGGAATATGCGACCTTAATTAGAATAAAGCACTTTTTTTTAGGTTAAACACGCATTAGTTTTCGTCAATGTCTACGGGCACTTTGTAACAAACACAGTTAATATTAACAACAAATATCGTAGCTGTGTTCAGCAGTGTGTCCATCTGCTAAATGAGGCGTAGTCAGTAAATCAGCACAGTATATAGAGGCTAGCATCGTTGCGCGTGCGCAGCTGTGATATTTAGATATTATGGTGGTAACATTATTCCACAACCTTATACAAAGCTTTGAATTCACTTCCGTTACAGCAAAAGAAGGTCCTTCTGCATTCGCCTCTTCCGGATGAGTACAAAGAGTACTCTGTTCGCGTTCTACATTCATGCACGCTCAACGAAGGGTCAGTTAGGCTAGGTACACACGGGCGTAGCGTCTACGCGGCGTTACCGCTCGGCCAACGTTGAGCGGTAGTTCACACGAGCGGTGGTAGAGCACCGTCAACGCGGCGTTGCTATCCCCTCCACATCATCAAGTCCGCTCCCGTCGGTCACCATTCTTCAAGTGCAATGGAGTTAGAATTGTATCAAAAGAAGAAGGTGGCATTTGCATATGTTGTTAATAGATACTTAATGAAAAAAAATAGGCGGTTTTGGGCACATCCATTGGTTAGTGCTAGGCTTTTGAAAGGTGCATTCACGTCCCAATTCACTGATTTGTGCAACGATGAAGACAAATTTTTCAACTACTTTCGAATGAGTAGAAGATCATTTGATGAACTCTACATGCAGAATCGGATATGTGATACGTTGCCGAGACACAAACTGAGACTTGCAGTCAATCCGGTGGAAATGTGTGCTGTAACACTGAGGTAAGTGCAATTTCACATTGTTTCTTCTTCCCTACAATATGCATATCTGTGCAAAATTATTAACTGTGCAAAATCTTTACTCGAACAAACAAAGTTAAAAAATTATTTTATATATTACGTTATTTTGTTATATTTCTCACGTCCATGTAATCCCTAATCTTGGGTTGTGCCAATCATTTTATAAACTTGCACGGATAACTTTAAATAGTGCTACTTTTATACATCATGTGTGGATTATAGCTAGAAATATCCATAAATTTACTGCAAACATAGTTAATACTTGTATAACTGATCATCATATGATAAGTTTAGTTGTAGGTTTAAAAAATTGTACCCAAAAAATGTACATCAAAAACAATACACAGAGAAATAATTTTTAAATAAATAATTTCAGATATGGCAGAACAATGACTGGTCTCCTATTTTAGCCGTAATTCATGCTCATATTGGCTTTCCATTAATTCCTTCCGTAATTAATGGCTTACAGGCCTTCTGTAATTGTCCTTCACATTCTTCCATTTTCCCTAAAACAGGAAAACAATTCAATCTCATTTTACGAAAATAATATTATTACATTAAGTTTTAAAGTTACATTAACACTACTAATGATAAATTACACGAGTTTTGTCTGATTTTAGATACCTTGGGAGTGGATGCACGATTAAAGAATTACACTATTCGTATAGGATCGGCTATTCAACTCTTTGTCAAATAATAAGAAAAACATGCTCGGCTATTTGGACAGTTCTACAAGATGAATGCTTTCCACCGTTCACAGAGGATATATGGAACGAAATATCTATGACGTTTCAACAGCAAGCAAATTTTCCAAACTGGTAGGGGGCGATTGATGGAAAGCACATCCGCATTTTGAAACCAGAAGACAGTGGATCGTTGTATTTTAACTATAAACACTATTTTTCAATCGTATTATTGGCAGTTGCTGATGCAAAATATAGATTTCTGTATGTAGATGTTGGTTCCTACGGCAAGGATTCTGATAGTTTCATATTTCAGAACTCTAGTCTCAACCGCAAGCTACAAAATAATGAGCTAAATATACCGAACGGTAATACACTTCCCGGAACACATCACCCAGTCATGCCTTATGTTTTTGTTGGTGACGAGGCATTTTCCTTGTCACAGCATGTATTACGCCCGTATAGTGGCAAATATCTGGCTCATAAGAAAAGAATATTCAACTTCCGATTATCCCGAGCTAGAAGGTATGTCGAATGTTCTTTCGGAATTTTAAGCAACAAGTGGAGAATATTGCACAGACCCCTCAACGGAAACCTTGATTTAGCTTTAAGTATAGTCAAAGCTTGCTGCAGCCTACATAATTTTACGCTAAATAGGGACGGTTATAAATTTGAAGATACTTTTTTAACTATTGAGGGATTGCAAAACAGCAGGGAAAGGCCAGAAATTACACAAGGAGGAAACACCTTGAATGTAATGAGAAATACTTGGGCTGACTACTTTATAAGTGAAATAGGGAGATTTCTTCAAATTGTGGTTCAAATACGGCACAAATTTTTAACCACGCTGCTCTTTTGGCGTGTTTATTATGATACTTTTCACACTTCACGTCCCAAATTTCCCTGTATTTCTTCACTTCTTCGATCAAAGGTTCTATGTCCAATGATTCAGCCATGGGTAAGAAAAATAAAACGAAAGAGAGCACGCCACAGAAAACCAAAATCGTCTGCGTCGACGCCCGTGTGTAGTCGTTCAATGCTGCCAATGTACTAGCACACCGCTCTCAACGGCGCGTCAACGCCGCGTTGCAGTAGTCCCAGCGGTGACAAAAACCAACGCAGAGTCAACGCCGCGTTAACGCCCGACCGTGTGTACTAGCTAATCTTATTCTATGTACTGTTGAACCGCCGGGCGGTAACGCCGCGTCGACGCTACGCCCGTGTGTACCTAGCCTTACTCCGTACTGTTTATATTATTCGTTCTCGTTCCCACAACATGATGGCCATGTGTTTTTTCGAACATCGACAAGTGTGTGGTTCGCACGGATCGAAATCTACCGCTCCGTAAGGTTTGAATACTTCGGAGTGTGAACACGTCTTGCGCTGTGCTTTGTTTGTATTCTTGTGCGTAATGGATTCATATTTTTTGGTGACTGTTTTGTTGTTGTCGGGCACATACATCGTCGGGTTGAATTCCTACCTTCTTGGTTTCCAGCCGGTAATTTTCTTCATGATGCATTTACATGAACAGCAACAGCTTGCGGTAAGTCTAAAAGCTTTCTTCTCTTACATAAATTCGCCAACACGGCTCAATAGTACTGCTAATATTTCATCTTTTACAGTTTGTAACATTATTGTTACAGATATTTTCTAAATACAACGCATTACGAAATTATTTTGTTAATTATTAAATATTGCTTGAACTTTTGGTAAATAGACACTAATTGTTTGATGGATATTTTGGTTAGGTGAAGAGAAAGTTATATTTCCAAAACTGTTGATAGCACCAAAAATATGTAATATGACAGAACTCGTGTGTACGTGTTTGGAGCATTAACAGATTCTACATTTAAGTATTAAATTATTGGAGTGTATGTCGTTTTAGAAAACATGCATCCTGGAACATTTCTACATCGCTTTCTTTTGTAGATTATTTTAACGAGCTCTAGTGTATACGCTATATTATTATCGTTTACGCAGTGGAAGTCGCGTTTTCAGATTTAAATGAAACTAGCTAAAATTTAGTAGTAATAACATACAATTAAGTTTTTAGATGAGAGTCGCCTGTGGGGATAAGAACAACTTACGTAATTTTCAATTTTAGAAGTTCACTACGTTTAACGATTAACTTGTCAACTGTTGAGCCTTTCATGTTTTTACATTGTGATATTCTGTATTTTGTAGAAAGAGCGAGCCTTTACGCATAATTTGTAATTTTGACGAAGTTTATTTAACAATTTGCAACTGCATTTGCAGGCGTAGCACGTGCAGTTTTATCCATAAGAAATGTTTAATAAGCTTCGATAATTAGTGTTATCACAAGGTGAAAGTTAATTAAGTTTTGGGATGAGAGTCGCCTGTGGGGATAAGAACAACTTACGTAATTTTCATTTTTTAGAAGTTCAATACGTTTAACGATTAACTTGTCAAATATTGAGCCTTTCATGTTTTCACATTGTGATATTCTGTATTTTGTAGAAAGAGTGAGCCTTTAAGCATAATTTGTAATTTTGACGAAGTTTATTTAACAATTTGCAACTGTATTTACAGGTGTACCACGTGCAGTTTTCTCCTTAAGCAATGTTTAATACGCTTCAATAATTAGTGTTAAGTTTTCATGAAGATTAATTAAATTCTTCATTAGTTTCACATCGGTTTATTTTGGTACCAAAACCAACCCCTCTCCGTCGGCCCACAGATGTGGAATGTTAATTGCCGGTACGCGTAGGTTTCTACCCTCGGCTGGGTAATATATTCCCACGCGTGTGTCCCCCCTCACCTCACTACAATCTAACGCTCTCTCTCTTACTTCGCGCCTTAGTTTCTTTTTTTATGCAATCCAGTTGTTAGAACTGTTGCATTGTATCACCGTGAAGCGTTATGGCCCAATTCTATTAGTGTTGACAACTAGCCAGGTACTTCGCTATGACATAATACACGTTTTATTATCGCAAATTGCGGTTTATTGCTTCGTTATTTTTATTGTTTATAAATTAAATGGTGCTAACGGGTTTTACAGATTTGATTCGAGACGTTTGTTGGTACTGACGACTTGTTACGTAAAATATTGCTTGTATTACATTATGCAGATATATTTTGGTATTAACAGGTTTTTTTCCCCTTCTCAGTCCATTCCCCGCTACGCATCATTTATACGAATGACACGGCGTTGACAGAGGTCAGTGTTTCATTGACCGCGGTGGGAGCAACATCTCTCGATGACTTGCGTAGACCGAATTTGATTTTCTTTATTATTGGATCTGTTGCTGTTTATTGCTTAATTATTTACGCATTGCCGTGCAATTCTATCGATGTTTCCGAGTAGATAGGTCTTTTTGAATGACATATTGCACGTTTGTGATTTAAATTCCTGTTTATTGCTTAATTATTTTTATTACTTATTTGTTGATGACTTAAATGGTGCTACCTGGGTTGTTTATGTTACATAAAATTTGCTTTTTTTAAATTATTTTGGGCTCATTCGATAATGGGGTTGTACAATTCCTAACGATGCACTTCCTACAGTTTTCCGTTTGTACATTTCTTTTTGTATGCACCTTATTTTTCCCCCTCATCGTTCGTTTCCCGGCTGCCCACCATTTATACGAATGGCACGACGTCGACAGGGTCAGTGTTTCGTTGACCGCGGTCGGAGCAACATCTCTCAATGACTTTCGTGGACCGCGTTTAAGTTTGTTTTTTTTTTATTGGAACTGTCGCTGTTTATTTCTTACCTGCTTACCTATTTACGCGTTGTTGTGTAATCCACTTGTTATAACCGTTGCATCGTATCACTGTGAAATGGTATGGTGCAATACGTGTTGTGTAGTTACACTCAATGGTAGAACAAGAGGGGGATTGTCCATCTATATAAACAGACCTCGTTGGCTTTCCCGTTCAGTCTTGTGTCGACAGTCGCGAGCGACGCTTCGTCCGGAGCCCGAGCCCGACCACCAGCACCGAGACCGAGACCGAGACCGAGACCGAAATATTTTGCGAGAAATTCGCACGCGCACCAACACACACACGCGCGGACAAGTACGGGGGGTATCGAGCCAGGAAGCGTGACGTCACTATCTACTCTGACCAGATCAACGACCTCACGATCGGCTGCTCATAACCTACCTCAACAGCCAGTGACGGCAATGAAACAATGACGCCACTAAAACAATGGGCGCTACTGAAAAAATGACACTATTGTTTCACCACTGAAACAATAGGCATATTGTTTCACCACTGAAACAATAGGCACTACTGAAACAATGACACCATTGTTTCAATGACGTCACTGGCTGTCGAGATAGGTCATGGCTAATCGTGACGTCACTACTTCCGGTCATCAGCTGATCGTGAAGTCACACTTCCTGTTTCGATAGCCCCCAACACACTACCGACAACAAATTGTTAAAACGGTCGTTTGATTTTTAATAAATAATAATTATAATAATAATATAAAATTATTATTTTACCGCCTACGCAGTGTAGAAGCAAGGCAGTGTAAGCTACTTTATGGGAGCTGTTTTCGACATACAAAGAAGAAAGTATGGCCAGAACTACGTGTCGACCGCCTATTATTAACCAGGATGCTATCCTAGGTGCTCAACATATACAAATGAAATGAGATTTCAAGGGGACTTAGACGAAAAAGAAGGGACAGGAAGAGATACATCAGAAATGAAGTTTTCATAGAACAATTAATGATAAATTCGGTTATAAAAGTACACGAGCAACAATCGGGTTTTTAGGACACTTAAACAGAATGCCAGATGGGTGGCATACCAGAAGATTGCCTAAACTAAGATTATAAGGAGTTAAAGAATAGGTAGACCAAGATAGTGAATCAAGATGCGCAAGAGAGATATACTGAATTAAAAGCGTGGTACAAGAACTTGGGGGTTATGTATCTAAGCTGAAATGCTTAAACTCCATTTTCTTTTGTTACATCATTATGCTAAAAAAAATTCTCTACGGATCTGGTTACTCAACTTTATAAATTTGTTTATAATTCAAGATAATTTACTTATTTCAGTCATTAAAAACCCGTTTTTGTCAGTTATTTATTGATTTGTAGGCCTATAAATAAAATTGTAGAACCAATTTAAGAAAATTTTTTAATGTCAACTTACACGTAAAACCATAAAATTGGTTACGAAATTGGTAGCCATAGAAATGTAAAACCTTCTTAATTAACGTTTAAAATATAAATTAGAAGGAAATCATTCGGTAGTGGTACTTGGAAAATAAAATGTTTCTGGATTACATTTATATGAAATATTTTCTATAAACTTTAAAATACGTTGTAGTCCAGTTGAACCTAACGTAGTCCACAGTAGCTCATATGAAAAAAAAAAATACATTGTGGAAATATGAATGTTTCCTCACATGATATAAATGTACGTATGCCTACTTTAGGAGTTATCAGTACTGTTTATAAATTCCATTCTGTATCCCAAACTGTTTAAAAGGCTTTCAAGTAGTGTAGCTCATTTGATATAATTCTATAGACGTTCTTCTCAGAAACCAGTATGGACTTCGAGCGCTTGTAATTACATTTAGTCTGACAACATATGAATAGACTGTGTTTTATGTACATTAATATTACAACAGTTTTAAACGTTATATCAGTGCAAAAGAAATATTGTTTTAACGTGACGAACAGTCAGAATCAATAGGCATTATACTACAAAAAATCGGTACTTTACAATATCCGTAACCAAACTACAATTTCGATGTTTGAATGTAGTATTGTATCGATATACCACGATGTGAAGAAGAAGAAGTGTATTGATTGTAAATTATCCTATTTCCTAATGTAAAACAAAAGTACGTGTTGTTTTCATTTGTGAGGTTAGGTAATTATGGTTTTCAGTTTTTAGCTTATTGTTCACAGGAATAAAAGCCATGGTTATGAAAAATGTGACGTTTAATGCGTATACACAATTCTTGAAAGACAGGAACATTAAAAACAAAGAACATAATTTTTTTTAACAAGAACAACAAAAGACAATAGGCCTATAAGTTGAGTGAAAAATACAATTATTTCTGGAAAAAAACAGACAGACAGGTTTTTCTGACTAGCAATTTTTCTGACTTTTAGATACGTTCAAATATATTTAAATCCGAAATGTATTTAAAATACCTCATAAATTAATTGCGAAATGTAATTAGCCTACATTTAAATAATCACTTTACTGGTTTTCTTGCCATTAAATTATTCATTCAAATTCACTTTTATTAAGACAGGATGTATTTACTACCCTTCCATTCAAAATCCCATTTAATTTTCAATACTTACTGGTATAATGTTTAGTGTTTAAATAATTTATCTAATTTGATTACAGGACGTTTGCACAAGTAACCGTTAAACCTACAATACACGAAGCGGTAATGCGGTTTAATAAACTTCGTAAAATGATTAAAATTATAAAACCCATATTTTTTCGTTGTAATAGCTACATAGTGTACACATACGAATAGTTTTTTTTTTTTTTTTTTAAGTGAGAATTTCATACTTTGGTGCCCTGTATACCTCGTGGCTCTTAGTGCAGTGAATTACCAGAAATGAAGCTAATTTAAAGAATAAAGTAAAATTGAATGAAAAAATATGTAGGAAAGCCTAAAAAAAAAGAAAGATAATACTGAAAAAATGTACGAAAAAACATTTAGTACCGTAAGAACTCGATGAGGAAACGTTATAGTTTGAATAAAAGGATAGATTAAATAAGGCGTGTGATCAACTCTGTACTTTTTCCAGTCGTAGGGAATGAAGTAATAAAAAAAAATCGGAAATGAAACCACATCTAAGTTACTGGAAAATGGAAAAATTAAACAAACAGAAATTCTGTTAGCAGACAAGATGGTAATAACATTAGATTCAGAAAAACTACACAGCAGATCTTGAACTCATGATATTAAAAGCTGCAAAAGATAATCATGAAGATAAAGTGCATAAAATATAAGACAATGATCGCGACACCGAGAATAATATAGGCCTACACAACATTACTGTAGAAAGCCAAAACGTAAAACAAATAAAGATTTAGGAATATTTGAGACTGATAATCGAAAGAAAAGATGAGACAGAGATGTAAATGACGAAAAGTTCGTTGATTTTTATAATTCTCTAACAACAACTTATTGAGGAAAAGAGAAATGTCAGAGAGAAAGTACTACAAACAAAAATTCAAAGCAAAAGCATTCCATTTTCTTGTACTTCTCTAGATATTGTTCTTAGAATCCGTCTTTCAAATCAACCTAGAAGTCTTTCGCTATTTTTTGTCATCGTTCAGGTTTCTTACCATATATCAGCACTGGTCTGATAAGTGTTTTTAAATTTTGCATTTCGTGCTTCTTGAGATGAAGCTAGATTCTAGGTGCTTTTTTAATCCATAATATGTTTTATTTGCGAGATATATTATTCTTATTATTTCAGTGTTGGTGTCGTTAGTGCTGTTTACCTGGGAGTCAAGATATGTTTTACTGCCTCTATATTTTTTGTGCCTATTTCAAGGGTTTGAAGGGTTGGGTTTAGTGGTAGTTTGTTGGTAGATTACATATATTTATTAACACGATTTACGTAGTTTTAATGTATACGCCTCATTTTCATGAACAAATTTTCCGCGTAAGTCGAAGATTACTGTTTATAAGTAAAAAATTAACTGCCCAATTTGCAACTCGGCTATTTGAATTTTTAATAATTCGAAGTTTTACCGTAGTCCCTCAACTTCGAATTACCCACGTTTCACAGTACTATTGTATTCAACAGTCTTAGATCTATTTCCTTGAAAACTTATGAAAATCATCTACCCCACTAACGTACAGATTCTGCATGTTCCATAAAAATTGGCAAATTTCGTTACAAACATGCATCATAAGACATACAATACATCGACAGAACAGGAACACTTTTTATAGGTCCAGAGACGCTGGTATTGGACCTATTTCTTCCAACTTTGTCAGTTCGTAATTTCGACACTGCTTTCTTGTACAGGTGATCGAGAATAGGTAAAAATACGGTGGCAATCCTGTCGAGAAAAGAACAAAATGCGGAGACGCGATATATCGGAATTTTGAAACATTACGTATAAGTCTGAGTTTGGCTGCATAAGTACTATAGTCACAGTAAATAGTTGTAGGACTCGGTTTTCTTTATCCAGCAAGCGCCTTTTCCTTAGATAACTGTTTCGCAAGACAACACAGCTGAAGGTAATTGTTTCATGAAGGATGACGTTGTCAGAAGCATTAACAGTTTCCATAATGCTTTACCGCCAAGTTAAACAACGGAATTAGTTTCATAATCTCTGCCACAACTTCAAGGTAAGTGACATCTGAAGAATTACGTGCGCAAAATAAAACTGCATGCGAGATAGTGATAATACGTATACGATTTTTTTATAATAGACATTCGCTCGCAATTGGTTTTCCAGAAGTATAAGCATTTGTCTCAACTACGTTTAGAGAAGAGCAAGTTTGGTTTGTTTTTTCCTTAAAAAAAACTGAATATTGTACGTTGACTGCTGAGTAATTACATCGGGTAAGGATGTTGGCTATTACACAACTGTTTAGCCAAACAAAACGAAGTTATTCGTAGAAACCTATTTTATTTGTTGCTACCAATCACATGATAAAACCTACAGTTTGTCATAACGTTTAGACTGACGTTAGAGGTTTGGCGTCACTGGCAATGTAACCTACCTGGAATTCCTCCTATCAATTCTGCAATAATATCTTTAAAAGATGTTTTCTCGGCAACTTCGTGCTCTGTACGCAGCACAGACTAAAGGTAGCAATCATTAAACGTTCAAAAAAACGTTCCACACTATTAGTGATAAAATAACGTAATTGTACACCTCCGTATTCGCGGGGTTAGGTTCCGAATTCACCGCGTATACGAAATCCAAACAGAAATCGCGAATACGAAAATAAAAGTACACTACTGCGGTTATACACACTTGTTTTTATACACACTTTTGTGAAATTATATTAGTTATTAAATACAGCACATGGAGACATAAAGTATCGTCACCTTAACCGGAAAATTTTTAAAATGATGAGTATGGTATAGTAACGTACTTTAAAATCATGCGTAATAAGAAGAAAACGTATTTCGGGTATTACGCGTTACACACAGAAATCACTTAACGAACATACAAAATGTCACTGTACACGTTTATAAATGAACAAAAAATATAAAAAACTTATACATGGGGCTAAAAAGTTGTTAACATTAAAGTTTCAATCGATTTGGAACAAGAATAGGATATTGTGTTAAGTGAGTTCAAAGTAAATTTTCCTTGTTTACGTTTGCTTTATAGGCTAAACCCAAATATAAATTTTATACTACGCCATTGTGTCTTCAATTTTGTATTTAAAAATTACACTCCGTTCCATGCTTCCATGGAATCCTTCGATCGTCGTCCATAAAAAAGTGAGAGATGTCTCGGAAAAGTTTAATTCCTTCAGGCTCAACATTATTGTTTAAAATCTAATTAATTGCATCCACATTAGAAACAGTTCGAAACAGCAGATCATCGTCTGCTCGTATGAAACACCATCGATAGGTCTTCTCCTCCTCGTCTTTTCGTCCTCCTCTAATTTCATCCGTATACTCCTGTCTGGGTCTTCCGGGGATCAGGGTGGTGAACCAGTTTGAATGGCGTAGTATGTGACCAACCATACTGCCTCTACTTTCCGCAATGTTATTAACCAGAATCCTTCTTTCACCCACTGTCTTAAGTATATCAACATTAATCACTCTTTCTGTCAACGGTATTCTTAAGGTTCTCCTCCAGCACCACATATCAAAAGCTTCGAGGAAGCTCCTTTCCAATTTTCTCAGGGTCCAGGTTCTGAGCCATACGTACTTATGCTCCAGGTGAAAGTTTTTACGTATTTCTTTCTGGACACCAGTGCTATTGTTTATTTTGTTTTAATAATTAAGTGAAATTTAAAATAAAAGACTCTAAAGCTATAGTGAATACTCAAAATATCCAAACTATGATTTCGACTTGTTCGCTGGAATCACAAATTTTAGAATTTAACGAGAAATAAATAAAACATCATGCTGTGAAATGTAAATAACCGAGTTTAAACTTTACACCAGGGAGGTCTATACAAACCACGAATATAAACGTTTACCCTCCGCGACTCAAAAAATCAGTCGCCAACAATGCTCCAGCGAATACGAAAGTCCGTTAACATAGAATTCGCGAATACGAAGAATTTACTGTATTAGATGTTTGTAATATCTGAACGTACTATGTGATCAAAATATGATAAGTAAAAGTTTAACTCTAATAATATTCGGCTTTCATAATTTAAACAGACGCCTACAATTCCATTTTTTTCGAGTGACAGCAGAATGTCCAGTACTTTGCACTAATGAATTTCCTTATTTTCTTTCTAGTCACGCCGACGGTTGATAACAGATTGCATACGTGTTGTGACTGCAACCGTCGAAATTGTTATCAGTCGCGTAAACCGCACAGTGAGGAAGATCTCTGTTCCTGTCCTGTTCAACTGCGGAAACCGCCAGACAGTTCACATTTCCCGGTAATTAAGTGGAATATGGAAACGGAAAACAGTGACTGTCATTTATTAACCTTGATGTAGGGCGCCTGCCGGTAACCTCCGTCAACCGGGCGGAAATTTGATGTCTCTTCAAAATTAATTTGTATACAGTAGAGTATGCGATAGTAAAGTCCACTGTAACTTGTCTTGGTTGTGAAAAATGCGTTACAATAAATCATACGATTTTCAGTTACATCAATTAAATGGTCAATTTGCTACAGTTTGATCACAGACGATAACGTGCAAATTTCGTTTTAATAATAAAACGAAGTTTACAATGAGACTCACGCGTTAACTCAAAGTACCCAGCCTGTAATTCGACTTGTTAGCTGGACTTAAAAACGTAAGGCTCAGACTATAAAAATATAAGTAGGCCTAAATAAAACGTCGTGCTAAGAAATATATGAAACCGACGGCAACGTTGCGGCCACATTGATACGTATACAGTATGGTTAATTGCAAGAAATGAGTATTACAATAAGTTCCGCTGATGTTTAACATACATATGAGCAATATGTTTGTGTGTGCGTGTGTGTAAGTGAAATTATAAAGTTCAGTTAAATAGTAGTTTAGGTATAAGTTAACTATTACATCTATATATATAAAAATTAGCTGTCACAGTGTTTGTCCGCGATGGACGCCAAAACTACTAAACCGATCTTAATGAAATTTTTTTCAAAATGTGTGATTTGTTCCAACTTAGGCTATAGGATAGGTTTTATCTCAATAAATACTATAAATATTTTTTTATTGCAAATTAATTGTTTCTATAGAACGAAAGGTCGCTAAATATTTATGTTCTATAATTTTCCGGCAGATGGCAATGTAAGTCAGTGTATTGTCTGCAATCTGCTGTCAACTAAGTTACGTTAGCATCAAATAGATGGCGCCGTACTTCAATTCATAATCTCTTGATGCTACTATTTATTTCATGGCACACGTGTTTTCTAGATTCGCAGACGACATAACCGTACTTTTTCTGTTTATTCGTATATCATTATTACTGTTCTGATTCCGGTATTAATTCGTATGTTCTTATTCCTTACTAAGAAATAATTGTGATTCTTGAAATTTTGAGTATAACTTTCATTCCGTTTTTCAATTTACTATTTCTTTGATGTGAATAAAAAATGTGTAATTACCTACTTGATTTTTATTCTATTATTATTTTCTTTAGTTGATAGGGTTAATAATAATAATTATAAAGCACACGTGTTTTCTAGATTCACAGACGACATAACCGTACTTTTTCTGTTTATTCGTATATCATTATTACTGTTCTGATTCCGGTATTGTTCATCTGAATCCGACTTAATTTTGATTGTTTTATTTTTTCCAGAAAAATGCCGCCAAAAAAGTCTAACCTCTACAATCGGCATAGTAGAGAGTCCCGGCGCAAACGTTTTGAAAGAACTCACCAGTCGGCCGATCAAATTGAGGATAGAAACGTATCTCAAAGAACCAGTACGGCAGAGAACCGTATGCAAGAGTCTCGAGATCAGCGTGATGAACGTCAGCGACAGAATCTATTGAGAACAAGAGCAGCGCGTGAACAAAATATTGCAACATACAGAACGCGAGAACAAGAGAGACAGGAAACCAGTCGCACATTCAATCGTTCATATTTCGTTCGTCTTGCGTTCGAATATGCACCAGACATCAATTATTCTGCACATCCTAAAATTAGCATCGGTGCAATGGACAAAGAATGTCAATTCTGTCGGGCATTAAAATTTCGCAATGAAACACCTGGCATGTGTTGTGCGTCAGGGAAAGTCAAACTAACGACTCTTCACCAGAACCTTTAAAATCACTTCTTACTGGCCAATCGCACGATTCAAAATTATTTTTGAGCAAGATTCGAAAATTCAATTCTTGCTTTCAAATGACGTCATTTGGGGCAAGCAAAATTTGCGATCTATCAACCAATGGACGCAATTTTGAAAGTACGTTCAAAATACAAGGCCAGGTATATCATACAATCGGGTCGTTGATGCCAATGCCTGACGTCGTACCAAAATTCTTACAAATTTATTTTATGGGTAGCTGTGAAGAACGCGTGACAACTCGGTGCCAGCATAATTATATTGAACGAGCAGAAGAGAGAACAATTGTAGAGTTATTGGAAAATTTGTTGGAAAGTCGTAATCAACTTATTCAGTTGTTTAAACGAGTGTCGCCACAATTAAAAAACGACAATTTTCAAATCGTTATTAATGCCGACAAAGTGCCTTCAGGAGAACACGCTGGCAGGTTCAACGCGCCAACTGTAGATGAAGTTGCTGTAATAATGGTTGGCGATCCAGTTAATAGCCGGGCCATCAAAATAACACGTTGAGACAGCACTATAAGTATTATTTCTGATATTCACCGTTCATATGATGCCCTTCAATATCCGCTGATATTTTGGGATGGACAGGATCAATATCACATCAATATCAAAGAGTGTGATCCAGTGACTGGTAATGAAACAAACAAAAAAGTAAGTTCAATGAACTACTACGCGCACCGATTAATGATTAAGCGTTACCAGGACAACTATATCCTTTTATATCGTCAGCTCTATCATCAATACGTAGTAGACATGTACGCTAAGATTGAAAGCGAACGTTTAAGATTTATTAGACACAACCAAGCAAAATTAAGATCAGAGGAATACATCCATCTACGAGATGCTATTACCGGAAATATTGATGGAAACTTAAACATTAATGACATCGGAAATGCGTTCATTTTACCTTCAAGTTATATCGGAAGCCCACGAAATATGCAGGAATATATACAAGACGCCATGACTTACGTACGTCATTACGGTCGTCCAGATTTGTTTATAACGTTTACGTGCAATCCGAATTGGGAGGAAATACAAACTTTGCTATTACCAGGTCAACAAGCAATACATCGTCATGATCTGACGGCACGTGTATTTAAACAAAAATTGAAATCTTTGATTGATTTCATAGTAAAATATTCAGTTTTTGGCAAAACAAGTTGTTGGCTATATTCGATTGAGTGGCAAAAGCGAGGTTTGCCTCACGCCCATATTTTGATTTGGCTTGAAGTTAAAATCCGTCCAGATGAAATTGATCAAATAATTTCAGCTGAGAGTCCCGATCCAGCAATTGATCCAGAATTGTATGAGATTGTCACCAGTCACATGATCCACGGCCCATGCGGTGTTTTTAATATGACATCGCCATGCATGGAAGATGGAAAATGTAAGAAGCGTTTCCCAAAGCAATATACGAATGATACTATCACTGATATCGATGGTTATCCTTTGTATCGTCGCCGAAACGCTGAGAATGGTGGACACACTTTCAAAATGCGAATCTCAAATACTACAAATCAAGTTGAAATTGACAATCAATGGGTGGTACCCTACTCACCGTTGCTTTCGAAAACTTATAAAGCTCATATAAATGTAGAGCTGTGCAGTTCTGTAAAATCCATTAAGTATATTTGCAAATACGTTAATAAAGGTAGTGATTTGGCCGTTTTTGAAGTACGAAATATCAATAGAAATGACGAAATTTTACAATATCAAATGGGTAGATACATAAGTAGCAACGAAGCTATCTGGCGTATTCTAAGTTTTCCCATACATGAAAGAGAGCCTTCCGTCCAACATCTTGCAGTACATCTTGAAAACGGCCAACGGGTATACTTCACAGAACAAAATGTCCTCCAGAGAGCACTTGAGCCACCAAAAACCACTCTAACTGCATTTTTCACGTTGTGTCAACAATCTGATGCTTTTGGCCAATTTGCAAAAACATGTTTTACACTGATATTCCACAATATTTTACATGGAACAAATCAGGAAAAAAATGGGTACCACGTAAACAAGGAGAAACGCATCCTTCAATAGCGGGCATATTTAAAGCCAAAACTTTGGGACGGCTTTATACAGTACATCCAAAACAAAGAGAGTGCTTCTTTTTGCGTTTGTTATTGGTAAATGTTCCTGGACCAACTTCTTTTGTCCGCTTAATTAAGCTTTAACTATGAATTATTGTTATTAAAGGTAATGAGAGTACTTACTAATAAAATAAAAGATTAGAAAATTTATGTTGATTTGTATTGATAAATAAAATATAGAATTAAAACTTTCATGTTTCATTTGTGCTTAATTTTGTCTTCTAAACTCTTTCCTAATCACTATCAGATTTTGACTCAACTATCCGTTCTCTACTCCGTCCATTTTTAGATCAGCTCATACGCCGATGTTTCTTTGTTACTGATCATTAACAATATTATACCAAATAGTTGATTATAATATCAATTTAACATGTAATAACTAAGCCACAGCAACGCGTGGCCGGGTCAGCTAGTAGTACTATAAGTTAACCATTTTATGTTTACCAATACAAAATTGTCGAAATTAAAAAACTTCCGGTCAAAATAATTTTAAAGTTTTCTGATTTTTTATAAAAGTACAACAAACACACATTTGCTACGTTGTGATTTATTCATTGCATAGCCTCCGTACGCGTTGTGTGTGTGTGTGTGTGTGTGTGTTACAGTCATAAATAATAAATGCATACAAGGTTGAGGAGATGAGCTCATGAAATGAAAACCTGTTTGTATTTTTATGTAGCCTGCAGAAATATCAAATGGCCGTGAAGATAAACGGTCGTTACTAGCTCTCCAGGTGTATGTTGTCAGATTGGTTTAAAAATTTATCATAATGAAAAACTACAAAGGTGTATCAACGAGTACTTATGTTGTGTGTGTGTGTGTGTGTGTGTGTGTGTGCGCGCGCTCGCGCGCGCGCTCATGTGCGATATAACTCATTGTGTAAATATGCATACTTATTCAAACTGTTGTTTCGACGTTAAGTTTAATCCCCTTGCTTATGCAGCTCCATTTGGAGTTACATTACAAAGTCCAATTGTATTAATCGACAATCGTTTCTAGATTATACAGTCCCTACGACATTTAACTCCTCCTTTGCAATTCTTTTTACTGTAGAAGTAAAGAAATTTTACAGGAAGCAACATTAATCTACACGGGAATGACATACGGGTGACGCTTTTTCTGCGTTAAAACCAGTGACAATATGATAAACATCGGGCTGAGTGCCAAGTATTATTCTCATACTCATTAACATGAGCTAGGCTGTTTTTAACATTTCTAAGCGGACATTTCATTCGCTACCGTGCAGTGATTGTAAACAGTGCCGGTTTTAGGGGGGGGGGGGGGTTGACCCGCGAATCAATCAGTTAAGAAAGAGTAACGCCACCACAAAACAAGAGAAAAATTAAAAAAATTGGAGGATCACCGACCCAAAGTGTGTAGCTGATATTAACTACTCATCTCTTTCGTCGCCTTGCAAATGTGAATTTTTTGCTTGGAGCGACGAAACGTTCCGATACACGTATGATGCATGTTCATAGAATGTTTTCATTGTTTTTGTTTCTGGCTTGGCTACGTCATAGACCTTTTTCGCGCTATCTGAGCGAGCACACTTTTAATTACTGGAGTTGCAAGCAAATTGCCGTAGATTCTGCCACGGCAGTTAAGTTGCGGCCGTACACTGAGAAAAAAATAACTTTTATGAAAACAAAATTTACTTAAGTCAAGAAAATATTAGATTGGAAATTTTCAATAAAATATTTTCTTTACTCAAATTTAATTTCGTCAAATTAAAATACTAATTTATTTTTTAAATAAATTATGGTATTAATTAAAAAGTATTCAATTTATAAATTCGAACTATTATACATTTTTTATTTAAAAAAATTAAAAGTTGTAGTGGAATAAATATTTTCTTCATTGAAGAAAATCGTTTATTAGCATTAAATATTATAATTGAAACAATTTAAATTCTAATATAAACAAAAACAAGTTTAAATTAGTATAAATATTCGTTTGAGAAAAAAACTTTAAAAATAGTGTCAATCTTATAATTTCTTGTGTCAAGAATATTATATTGGACTAAGAAATTCAATAAGATAAAATAAATAAAATAATTGTTCGTAAAAAGTTTTTTTTTTCTCAGTGTAGGCCGTAGATTTTTTGCATTTTTAATGGCAACACTGTTGCCACGCCGCGCATCTGCCATCTCTTTCTGTCATATGGCTACTTTTACATCAAGTAGATTGGCGGGGAAGTCCCTGTGGAGTGAATGAGAATTTGTTTTAGATCAGTTATTTTGTGGAATTGTTCAAAATAGAGTAGTCATTGTAGAGTGTCATCTAAATGACTGCTACGGTACTGTGTTATGTTCAATACATTATTTGTACTTGGACTAAATCGTTGTTAATAATGACTGGCTGATTGTGTTTTATTTATCAAAGAGAAAATTTGTGTGGCGAGTGACGTGATATTATTTTCGAATTTTTGGTAAGTTCGAGTAACAACTTTTTTTCATCCAGTTCAGGTTTTTCACTTCAGTCAAATTACAGTCAGATTTTTCTTTGTTGTAGATGTAGAATAGAATCATATTTACGACATCGACATGGCAGACAAGAAAGAAACCATTAAGAAAAAGCTTTCTGGTTCTGAAAACCGTAAAAGAAAAGCTGAAAAAGACAAACTTTTTGAACAGACTAAACAATGTATGAATATTAACAAGTACTTTACAGAAAAGTCTCATCAGAGTACTTCAGTTATTGAATCAGAAATCAGCACTTTTACATCTGAATCCGAAAGCCAAGTATCGGTCAATATTTCTTTAGATTCTAAACAATTAGACACTAACGAGACACAACGATCTATTCAAGATGACCAGTCCATCATATCCTTACCTGAATCGTCTGAGTTTTCTTCGGGTCAAAATCAACATACAGTTTCTCTCACTGATGAAACTACCACTATAAATCTAACCCAAAATTACAACATGTCTGACTTAGCTACGTGGCCAAAAGTACTTAATATGAGCATTATAGATCACATTATAATGTCTGGACCCTCACAAGTTCATCTAAGTGAATTTCCCAAAGATGAAAAAGGACGCCATTTCTCATCAACTCATTACTCAAGAAAACTTTCAAATTAAGAAACTATCCGACGTCGGTGGTTAGTTTATTCGGCATCAAACAATAGTGTCTTTTGCTTTTGTTGTGGATTATTTGACTCCAAGTCAGCTTCCAATTTGGCCGCCGCCGAAGGCTTCAAAAAATGGAGACATTTGAGTGATACTCTGAAAATGCACGAAAACAGTCCTGCGCACAAAAAAGCACTTACACAATGGACTGAAGCTGAAATTAGATTAAAAACTGGATTAACAATTGACAAGGAAGAACAAAAAGTAATTTCTAAAGAAAGTTTACGATGAAACAATGTGCTTCAAAGATTGATGCACATAACTTTATATTTGGCTGAAAATAACATGGCTTTCAGAGGATCTTCTGATAAATTATTCACCCCGAACAATGGAAAATTTTTTGGACTTGTACAATTATTAGCAAAGTTTGACCCTATCATGGAACAGCACGTCAAATTGGCAGTGAAAGGTGACTTGGCTGACCATTATTGTGGCAAAAATATACAAAATGAATTAATAGAACTGATGGCATCAAAAGTTAAATCCACAATATTATCCCGCATAAAGGATTCAAAGTATTATGCAATCATAGCTGACTGTACTCCTGATATAAGTCACAAAGAGCAACTTTCCCTAACATTAAGGTGCACCGACATAACCGAGGACGCCGTAAGCGTCAAAGAATATTTTATTATATTTTTGGAAATCGACGACACAACTGGTGCAGGTCTCACAGAAACTATTTTAAAAACATTGAGTGATCATGGCCTCAATATTAGCGATTGCAGAGGACAGGGTTATGATAATGGTGCCAACATGAAGGGGAAAAACAATGGCGTACAGAAGAGAATTGCTGACCTAAATCCGCTCGTTTTTTTGTGCCATGTGGATGTCACAGTTATAATTTAGTCCTGAGTGATGCCGCAAAATCATCAGTAACATCGGTGTCCCTGTTCGGAATCTTACAAAAAGTATTTACTTTATTTGCGGCATCATTAAATAAATGGAAAATTTTAAACGAACATCTGAAAACTTACACCCTGAAAAAATTAAGCGATACTCGCTGGGAAGCCCGAATCAAAAGCGTTAAAGTGGTTCGATATCAATTTTGTGAAGTCCATGATGCTTTAGTTTCTTTGAGACCAAACAAAGTGATGCTGCGACGTCACACGAAGCGACCACACTTGGAGAACAACTGAAAGATTTTAACTTCATTGTTTCTCTTATAACATGGTACGATGTTCTTTTTCAAATCAACGTTGTGAGCAAAGCAAGTCAGTCACCCAAAATCGACTTTGTCCAATTTACAGAAATGCTTAAAAAATGTTGCTCATACTTGGAAAATTACAGACAAACAGGTTTCGAACAAGCTATTGTAACAGCAACTGAAATAGCGTCAGAACTAAATGTGCAGCCAATTTTCAAACCCCAAACGCGACTAAGACGCATTAAGCGCCGACCGGGTGAATATTGATGAACCAATAAATGACCCAAAAAAAATGTTTGAAGTGCGATTTTTTAATGCTCTCTTGGATACAGTGCTTATGTCTATGAGAGAAAGATTTCGACAGCTGCAAGATTTTTCTGTCACGTGGAGTTTCTTGTTTAACATTAAAAAATAGGCCTATCAAAATAAAGAAGAACTGATGAAGCATTGTTCTGCATTGCAAGAAAAGTTAACGGTCAACTCTAAATCAGATATTGACGGAGATTTGTTGTGCGACGAAATCTTGGGTCTGCAACATTATCTCAAGGACAGTCAGGCAATGCCTATTGAAGCTTTGGATTTTATCAAAAAGCACAATCTTCAAGAGTTGTTCCCTAAAACATGGATAACGCTGTGTATTCTATTAACAATACCAGTGACTGTTGCAAGTGGGGAACGCAGTTTTTCCAAACTAAAATTAATTAATAAAGACCTACTTGCAATCAACAATGTCCCAAATAAGACTGAGTCTAGCCACGCTGTCCATTGAAAATGAAGTTGCAGAAAATCTTGATTTCTCTAGTCTAATTAAAGAATTTGCCGATAGAAAAGCTAGAAAAGTTAAATTTTGTTGATTTGACAATTAATAATTTGATTTAGTTTCATTTTATTCGAAATATATATATAAATAACATGAAAGCATTGATTTTCAAATTCAATAAAAATTTTAATTAATAGTAAATAATTCTGATATTTTAGTTTTCATAATTTTTATAATCATAACAAAATTACTTGTATATAACTTCCTGTTATTTTAAAATCATTTTATAAGATAATTAGATGATATGTAATCATAATATATTTAAATAATAAATAATAAAATTAATTAATAAACTTGTGATTATTTTAATTATTTTTTATCAAATAACTATTTTATATAAATTCAAAGTTCAATTTTCTAATTATTTATAATTATAATTCAATAATACACGGAACATTTTACATTTACAATTATTTTTAAAATATACGATAATTTTTACTAATGTACGATAATTTAATGACCCTGATACGTTAGGCGCCCATTTCTTGGCTGAGAACTAGTTAATAATAAGAAATAAAAGGCGCTGAAGAATATCTCGCCTGGGGCGCCCGGATGTCTAAGGTCGGCACTGATTGTAAAATACGATAAAATGTCATCACATTAACCTTCATGTACAGAAACCGATGCTATAGTAGAAACTGGTTATATGCATTGGCAGGCGACCATCTCATTAGTCATTCAACAATTTATGTATCTTCTTTCTGTTGAAATGGTTTTTGCCATTAATCTCTGACAGCGTCTCTTTACCAAACCACAGAATTCACGAAAGCTTTGATAATTTGAAGAAAACAACAATTTTAAACAGGCCAATGGTTTTTACATTAATTATAAATTTAGTTTTACATTTTAAATACATATTATCAATTTAACATGTTGATTGTACGTTTTACGTACGGTACTCTCCGTTTTTTTACAGACTATTCTTTTTCACATCTACATATTTTTGTTTATAACTACATAAGGTACATAGTCTCCTCCGAAATTAAATACGATCCCGACTTTGTTTCGTTACTTACGTCAAGTAAATTCTAACAGTCGTTGGCGATGTTTTCCCATGAAGTGCGAAATTTTCAAATTAGTGCTATAAATTTTTAGTAAATTTATATTTTCCATCAGATTATTCTGAAAGTTTTATCTTTATTTATTACAGTCTCCATTAAATTTCCAAATACAGCTTCCTATATTTTCAGATGATAATACCTATGTAATTTCTGTTTTGTTTCTGTTTTCCCAGTTGCGTAACAATTTAACCCCTTACAGTCACAAATAAACTACTGATTTCACGTATTGCATTGTTATTACATTGTTATTCCCTTATAGCATTGTTTCTCAAACTTCACTCCCTAGCATACGACCCAAAACAAAATCATAACGCGCATACTGTCTGCGAAAAATTCATGTCGAAAACAATCGTGAAATGTTAGTTTATACTTAACTAATCGTTCTACTGTTTACTAAATACACTTACTTATTCTTTGATTATTAATAACAAATAACCAAAAATTATGTCCAGTTATGTAATATATATATATGCACATAAATTCATTTATTATTTTATTCACTATTGTGACATAACAGTCAAAAAACAGGATTAACAAATTATTATTTTAATTAAACATTTCCTTATTGTGAGTGACAGTACACATAACATCAACTACTTCACTTATAGTCGAGTGTCGTAAGACAAAAAATGAGAATAAAATCTCAGAATGTGTAGCTTGTCTTAAGACTCGATATGAAACTTTTGCATTGTCTTAAGAACACTAAATATCAAACGATTTATTCCTTGATATTTTGCGCTTGTACCTGCAAACAGTAATAAACAAATTGTAACCAACTAATTAAACAACTTTAATAACTCCAAAGTATTATTTCTATTATCATGAAAACTTTATGTGGGCGGTGTCTAAGATCGCTGATAACAAATATGACATCAAAAATTTTTTAAATGGCGGACTCAAAATGTAGACAAAACTGTACAAAAATAACGTACATTTAGTATTAAAACGATTGAAATACAGTAATTGTAATTGTTTATGTTTTTAATAGAAATTAATAATAAATTAAGAATGAAATAAACATTCTAAATGGTAGAAGTATTTAGAATCTATTAGAGTTATAATTTCTGCAACAGGTAGCCTATAAATCCTGGGAACCAATTATTCGTTTAAAGAATATTCCACCAGAATCTCAAATTGTAAGAAAGGTAATATCCCTCTAAGTATGTTCTTGCTATATTAGCCAAGGATTCGAAAACATTATCGTTAATATACCAAATACAGTACACGATTAAATTCAAAACCCTTTGCTACATAAAAATTAAATTGCCTTTGAATATTTCTGAAATATTAAAGTGTCCTTCTTCTTCTTCTTCTATCCTGGAGTAGGCGCAGATACCTGTTCCGGTTTCAGAAGCCTTAGGCCTATATGCATTACACGTACATACATATCTACATATCCGGCACTACAGTTCAAAATGGACCATGGCCTCTCTAATGATCTGCCTCCAGATAATCCGATAATCATGTCTTCCACGACCCAGTGCCCACCCTAGTCAGGTCTTCTTCCATGTCGTCTTGCTATCGTTTTCTTGGCTTGCCTCGTCTTCTGCGCCCACCTATATGCCCATTCATTATCCTTTCGGGGAGTCTTTGGTTGTCCATTTTTTTAACATGCCCTATCCAGTTGATTCTTCTGGACTTCATAAATCGGACGATATCTCCCTGTTTAGAATGGAGTCTGTTTCTTGATTAGATCTGATCCTCCATTCTCCATTACAACATACTGATCCGAAGATTCTTCTAATAATTTGCCTTTCAAAAGTCCTCAAAGCCTTCTCATAACTGCTCTTAATGTCCAGATTTTGGAACTGCATGTCAGTACAGGCCTGATCATTGCTCTGTACATTTTCAGTTTACTCTCTTGGGTGAGAAGACTAGATCTTAATAATTTTACTAGGCCAAAGTAAGCTCTATTCTCCATTATTATTCTCTTAGTTATTTCATTGGATACCTTGTTTTCACTATTAAGATAAGCTCCAAAGTATGTAAACTCATTTACTCCTTCAAAAGTGTAATCGTTTATGGTCAGGTTTATTGAGGTTCTCCTTGCCTGCGACGTCAATACTTTCATATGTTTTGATATGCATTATTATGAATTTAAATTTGAATTATTTATAAATGCTTTAAGTTTAATTAAAAATCAGACCATCGTTTTCTGAGCCTTCCTACATTACAACCATCCTGTAGAGCATAAAAATATGCGGGCTGTGGTATAGAGTCATTTTCGATGCAAACAACTTTTCCTCCATCTATTCTTAAATTCATCAACTTTTTAAACAGTGGGGACACCTTAAGGTCACTCTGTAGGCCTACATCCTCATTACAAAGAATTTCTAATTGAGAACATCCTTTGACCATTCTTAAAAAAACCTCATTTCTGCCATGGTGATTTTATTTACATCCGTCCATGACATCATACAGCAGAGCAGGTGCTGCCATAACCTTATAAAATTTAATTTTCATTTCTGGTGTAACTTATTTTTCAACGTTCTTTGAATCGTCCCACAGATAGTTCTAAACTTTCTCAGCATCAACTTGTTCGCCATATCTCTGTCTTGACCTCATGAAATATTACATTCTAGATACTGGAAATCAGGAGCGGACTGGCAACCCTGGCGGCCCTCGGCTGGAAGCAGTCAAGGGGCCCCCTTCAGCCACACACACAAACGTGCACGCATTTGTGTGCGTATAGGCCTACTTTTTTAAATTATTTATTTACTCTTTATAGATACATGGTATACTTTAACATAACCAGGTTTAAAACCATAAACCGGCATTTATTTGGTGTCCGGGGTAAATACTCGCATGTGGGACCCTAGTTTCCTGTGGCTCTGCAGCCTAGCGATAAGCTTACTGACAATAAAATAAAACAATCTTGACGGGGTTAGTCGTCAAAGTAAATAATAGACCTTTAATAACATTAGGCCCACTACACGTTTCTCTACTTTGTTGTTGTTTTCCGTTTACTTAGAGTTAATTTTTTGGTTCTACTGTAAAGAACATTCATACCCTGCAAATCTACATAAAATCCCAATCAAAAATATTCCACAGTGTATTACGGCGGTGGAGCCCCCTTGAGCTCGGCGCCCGGTCCATTGTCAATCCGTCCCATCAATCCATAGCCCCAGTAATGTAACTTTTTTAACCGGGCCCTCCTGCAAGTTTATGCCATGGGCCCCCTTTTGAATCTTGACATAAGGCCCTGAGGACCTCCCAGGCCTTCGGGCCCCCAGCCGTGAATGTTGCAATGACATTCAAACAAAAATGACAATAGCCTACTACTCGTCGCGTCAGTCAGTTGCCGCGCGGTGCGTCTCTACAGTAACCTCCTTCGCTTTCCTCCATTAGGCTGTATATAAACAAAGCTGAGAAATGATCACTTCCAATCTGACCAAAATAAATCCTGAAGATTTATTTCCAACAATATTTACACGAGAAAAGTTTTCTAATACCAGTAAAATTATATACATTTCTCGTTTTTTCTCGAAATAAAATTTTCATGGCTCGGGGCCCCCTGAGCCTCCTCGGGGCCCTCGGCGATCGCCGACCAGCCGACCTGGCCAGTCTGCTCCTGCTAGAAATCCTGTACTTGCCCCAAACAGTAGTCGTCTACCACTACTTTCCTCTGCACTGGATAACAGCCACAGAATGCCAACACTTTGGTTTTATGGCAGGGAAATTCTCGTGTTATACTCCTAGCTTATTCGGTGCAGTTGAAATACAGTTTGTTTTAATTCATCTAGTGTTTTTTTTGCAAAATAACTTGATCATCTGTGAAAAGTGTAGATTTCACAAAAATATCCTCATTTAACTTTATGAACAACATCTCTCCATTTTTAAATCAAATCATCTCTCTTATATGTGTGTGTCGGGGGGGGGGGGGTGAAATAATATAGACAACTTCTTTAAAGAAGAATTAGATTTGAATTCGAATCTAAATGACAGACTTTTTCCATCATATAAAAAATATATTATTTGGCAGCTTCAAACTCAAGGACATGAACAAGAGCTTCTGAGCTATTTCAGTGTCTTGCCATTTGTAACACTTGCTGAAGTTCACAATCAGCTGCCATCAGGCTAATTATAAACTAATACATGAAAAGTAATAAATTATACTATATCAATGAGTGACAGAGAGTCAACAAACTAATAATAACAAAAATTCACATAGTGTATGATCAAAAGACTAAATAATACAAAGAAATGCTTACTAGGGAAAAATACAACATAAGCACAATGGACACAAACACTTGCACACCAACAAGTCTACAAACACTGCAACAGGGACGCACCCCTAATATAGTAAAAGTGAGTGAAAGTAGGTAGCAAACACCAAGCAAACACCATCTACACACAAACCACTAAGGCCACCCAACAACAATCTAAAGTGTTTTGTGAATGAAATGAAGCCAGATGTTCATAATTTTGCTGCTAACCTGAATAATTCAATGATTACCGTATTTGTAATAATAAGAGCAGGTTCCTTAAATCTTTGTTCAAACCATTTCTTTTCTTTACCAATACTTTTTAGTTCTTGCCATGAAACTTTATGTTGCACCTCCCACATAGCCAACCTTGATCGAGAAGCGTTATCTCTCTGAACATCCACCCTATGCTCATACACATGGACCAGCAAAAGCCAACAAGATCTGCCCACATATTCACAACCACACTCACATGGGATACTATAAAGAATATTTTTCATATCGAAGATAGGATGCAGAGGTTTTGTAACAATTTATAAATTTCCTAATGTATGGCAGAAATGAAAAGCAGTGCATTTTTTGAATTTTTTAAATCATAGTCATGATCAGAGATTCCAAAAATTACATAGGCAAATTTTTTATGACAATAGAAATAACGTTTTTGAAGTTATTAAAGTTGTTTACTTTGTTGTTTACAATGTTTTATTGTTACACAAAGAATGAGCAGAAAATTAGAAGGGAAAAACATTTTAGTGTTTAGTATCCTTAAGACAAAGGCACTCTACTCTACTGTAACTTGTATAAGTGATTATACATTTTTTGTAAGATACAGGTAAATAAGCAAAAATTAAAATTAAAAAACTTGAAATGTCCACAATTTTACATAAAGTTTTAGGTCTGTTCACTTTTTCTTCCATAGAATAAAAATACCTATATTTAATAAAGTACAGTATATACGTAGTTAATTATTATTGGCTTTAAATTAGTTAATCAAATACCTACCAGTATTCACAGTCTTTTAATTACTATCCTGTTTCTATATTTTAATCTGCGTCTTGATTTTCTGTCTGTCACTGATTTATATAACTTAGTTTTGTATGACACAGATGAGCTGTCTATTATGTATTTTTTATACCACAAACATGGTGGGTATCATTGAAATAAATTGAAAATGATAAAACAGTTTCCAATGGCCAAATGCAGACCATTGGTGGACTGCAAACCACAGTTTGAAAAATGCTGCCAGTGGCAGTTGGAAGCTGTGTAAATTTAAGTTTAACAACCATGACTGCTTATTTGCATCATACGACATAACTGAAGAGGAACTACTTCCTGAAAAATTAGTAAACCCAAAGAATAGATACAACTTGTCACCGTTAATTGAATTTATAAACTATTTTAGATTTATTATATATCGGCAATCTAGATATATTTCATAAACATCCGTTATCACTATTTTTATTAAAACAGCATTTTTTAATAGTTATGCCAAACTCCAATTCCTAATGAATTATCATCCTCTGCTGAAGTGTCATTCTTATCACTTGCCAAGTTTATAATAAAAGAGTCGGTTATGTCATCAATGAGCCCCTCAGCCGTGTTGTAGTCCACCTTAAATTTTTGACATGTTCATATTTGTTTTCCTGCTTTCTGCTGTAATAGGGGTAAACTCTGCTAAGCCTCTACATCATCAGTATTAAATGTCTACGACCGAGAGATCGGGTTTAGATAGGAGTAACAATAATGTATGTCTTTTTTCTATAAAACTTTTGCTTCTTTTCCTACGTCATACAACTGCAATTTCATCTCATTTGTGTGTAAATATATATATATATATATATATATATTTAAAAACTTATTGCTACAGTTCTTTTCTTGATAAGTATTATACTAAGTTGCATATACAAGTAAAATTAAAACACTTGAAGCAAATACCATAACAAATGCTACCAGAAGATAAAATTTGTTATTAACACCATGACATATTTTGTTTCTAAGTACTTTGAATTTCTGCTTTATTAAGCAATGTGATACACACTATTAAGTCTTAACAGTAAAAATCATATTCATGGCATCATAAAATTTTTATTGTATCATTCCAACTGTGCATACTTTTCTTGGACAAACAGTAAAGTTCTCTGGTCTCAGAGGTAAGGTTTCAGTATCCACATAATGTTCTGCTGTAGTTCTGTAACATTTAGAATTGCAGTATTTTTATATTTGGCTCCTCTAAGTTTTGCTGACTCTTACCATGTTACATTTGGTAAGCATTTTGTATTCTGTAGAATTAAGTTTTAAATGCGAACCCATTAAATATAGAGGTATGAAGTTTTGACATTTCCAGGAATTAAAACATTTAAACTATGTTCTATTACTAAATATGTATGTGTGTGTGTTTATATTTGTATATATTATAATATATCGTATGTGGGTCGTGTGTTGATTTATTTTGATAATCTATCTTAATTTATGTTTCTCTAACGCCTCACGTTGTTAGACGCCAATTTATAATATCCGGGCTATTACGGTTGCGGGATTATCGTTATTTCAGCCCCACGTTGGGCGCCAATTTATAATCTACCGGGTACGTACCTCTCTGTCCTTCCTCTCTTTAATTATTTAATATGTCAATTTCTTCAGTATCTTAATTTAGTAAGTGTTGTGGGATAGATAATTATGACTACCTTACCTTTATATATAATCTAAAAGTGTTGGTGTGAATGAAACTTATGTATGTTGGGTATTATTCAAAATTTCTGCTCAAGCCTATTCTGCTTTGCAGAGAATAAGAGAAATTTCGTATGTAATTCTCCTCTCTTTAATACCGGAGAAGTCCACCACTAGCGCTGCAGTTCCAAGACAAAGGAAATTTAGAGGTTAACCCACCGCGTATGGTGATTAGTTGTTAAACTCTCTATCGGTTTGTTTCTTATTCACACTTCATTAAAAAATACATAAATGATAAGATCTTGAAATTATACAATGATTCTTTATTAGTTCAATTATATAACATCCAATAAGATTGTTCTTACTTGAGATACGAAAAGGCTATAATTCTGAGTTAATCGATTATCGACCAGTACAATGTTTTATATTAAATTCAGTTATGATTGTTTTTATAATTATTTTTAAATACAGGGTGTGAAGGTTCTTTCAACTGCTGGGAAGATTAAAAATACATAAATAGGAATGTAAGATATTACAAGATTAAAGTTTATTTAATTTAATATTATTTAAATAATTGAAGTTTACCATTCTCTGGATATGCGACTCGGGAAGGCTGTTCGCATCTAACCTTGTTAGTTGTCGTTCAGTATCAAACGCAGATGAGATGATTTTCTTCAGTCTTGTTGTAATAAAGTGGAATCCTTGGTCCTGTGTTGATGCAGAAATACCGCTCCTTTTCTTCACCCACGGCCAAACTTGTGATTACGTGCTTCGACAAACTCTGGATCCAAATACGTTTTTCTATTGTATGATGTAAACTGTGATGTCCAATGTGATTTGATGGTTATTCTATTTTCGTTCGGTTCAGAGGATTAAATCCTTACTCAGGTAGTTCTTTATCTGGTTTTATTACTTCATTGAATTAACATTCGTTTCATGATCTGATATTGGGCAATCCAAGTCATTCCTTTGAATTCAATTACTTATTCTCGTTTTGTACTATACAATTACACAATTTGGTTAATGTTTAGTTGGCCCAAATTATAGTAATTAGTCCTTCATTTATTGTGAGTGTTGACTTATTTTATAATTTAGATTAGTTCAGTATTTTATTGACCATCTCTCGTTGTTAATCTCTTCTCGTTCATGTCATAAATTTCAATAATCAAAATCAACAAATTATATTCATTTTGTCGTCCCTAGCAACAACTTTTTTTTTATTCTTATTCAATATTTAGTTATATAGTAATAATTTCATATAATATTATTCCAATCATCAAAATAATTCCTTACTAAACTTCCATTATATCAGAATATAATCTTATTTATTGCTTGTTTACTAATTTCTATATATTCTGCTGGGTTTTCTCTCTCAGCTTGTTTCCTTTAATAAATATTATTTTTCCGATATCAAACATTATCTATCGATATCATTGCACCATGGCATTATCATAATTTGTTTAGTTTGGGTTTGTTTATTATTTATTATTAATTATTATTGGTTTCTACTAACTTATTGAATTATATTTAGTATTTGTTATTAAATTCTTTACCTAACCTTTCTGATCTGCGTTATTATACAGTGTTATTGGCTGTTAGGCCTTTTATTATACTTTGATCTATCTTTGAATTTAACTTGTTAACAACTATAGCCTTTTTATACAAGTTTACAAACATAATCAACTTTAACTACGTACATGTACACAAATAATTAACTTTATGATATCTAACAATAACTTTATCTTGACCTATAGATCACACATAAGAAAAATGAAATTAATTAATACTCAGTAACTGAGTTCAATCACAGTTCTACAACAGTAAACAAATAATACATATTACTTCATTATTTGATATTCTATCAACAAGTAAGCTTTCATATGATTTCACAAATTATAACAACATATTTATGATAACAACATAACATTATACAATTCATAATAAGTACTTTAGATTAACTCATAACGTACATTATTGACACATTCTTATCTATTTTCATATCATCAATTACTTTAAAATAGTCAATATTAGTTTTCTTTTTTACAACTTTTTATCAATGTTTTTTATTTATTTACCTCTCACTGAACATTGAGACTTATCACTATTATCTTTATTACATTCTTAATTTTTATTATCATTACTACCTTGCATTCTTATTACTTTTATACAATGATAAATTTATTTATCTGACCCGTTTATTAGTGTGGGATATAACTATTTACTTCCCTATTCTATTTTTAATAGTTTTCTCTATGTAACGTCGGAGACCGCATTTCTGTTGCGTTACAATATATATATATATTTATATTTATATAAGTTATTTGAACTGGGAACAGGTATAAAAAACAGAATGTTTGTATGAAAGTGAATATGAATGTTTTAATATTCACAGACAAATACAAGATGCAAAACTTTTCAAATCTAAATACATAACACTGAAAAGGTTATTTCACGAACTTAGCTCAATAGAATATCTTTTATCTTTTGTGTCTCAGTAAAGCCACTGAGGATGCCTCATCATAGTATGGCACTATTGGTTTTAAAAGAAATAAATTGACACATGTATTCGGTTACACCAAAAAACAGTGCTGTTATCTTTTATCTTCAACTGAGCTAAGTGAATTTTAATGAAAAGCATATTGGTACTTTTTTTGCATAACAAATTATTTTTAGTTTCCTATTCCTGTTACGGTACTTTTATAGTTGTTATATCTTAATGACTATAAGAGATACATAAATACACAGTTTCTAGTCAGTTGTAGAATTCTTTTTAAAATGGGAAAAAGAGAGAAATTGTATTCTACTGTTTAGGTTATGTAGGTGTTACTAAGTGTTAATTTGATATGATATTTTGTTAGGAAAATAAAATGTTTATGTCTAACATGCACTTTATCAACTATACAACAGTGTTTACTTCTTGTTTTCATGTAAAGTAAAGGCCCTCCTACACATGTCTCAGCATTTGGCAAATGCTCACAAAATTGAGATGCAAGTGTGAAAGGATATTGCCACTATTCACCTTCATCTGCATCATGTCACCTGTTTCACAGCTGTTTGTCCTCTTTCTGTTTGTTAGCAGTTCCCTGCCACACATCAAAGGGATGTGTGAAGTGAGATAACACATATATAGATGACATATACACAAACACATATATTTGCTTTTCAGCAAATGGTGGCAAAACTTGGGGAATACGGCAAATTCCAGAACTGGAATATTCAGCTCTGTTTGCTGAATACAGGTGAAAAAGGTGCATGTGGGGGAGGGCGTTCAATTTTTGATATGTTTATGACCAGTTTGAGTTATGAATTGTTACTTTTTGCCACGTTGTTGTTTTATAATTTATTTAAAGTTACAGTTCTTAATTTGTTTACATTTTGTTGTACAACAATGTTAATCTTTATGTATTCAGACAACTGACACAGCATAAAAATTATTATTGACAACCAAACACTACTTCAAGTTGAAAAGCTTAGTATTAGTGAAATTGCTACTAACATTTTCAGGAAGTCTATGAAAGGAATAAATGAAAATATTACCAATAATTTTCCACTTCACAGCAACCCACTCAGTCCCAATGTCGCCTGGAGGAGATAAAACAACTTGCATGGGAATTTTTTGTGGGTAGGGTAACGCGTTAGTAGCACTACTAAGTAATTTAGCAGTTCTCTAGAGATAGAAGTACAACCCTGTGTGTATTGTATGTCACTTCATTCAATTCTAGTTGATTTCTGTGCTGTGAAGCAAAGATGGTGGACTGCAAAGTGACAACTATTTAATGTTTCACTTTCTATATTTTTTTGTGCCTGTATATCTTAGTATTATTATTACTATTATCATGCAATTGTTGCATAATTATCCTAATGCTTCATTAAACTTTTATCAACATAATTATTATTGCCAGTAACAATAATTGTCTTGTTCTGGTAACCTTGAAAATTACTGACTCCACTAGGAAACACTGGAACTCAAGGAATCTTAAAAACCTGTTCAAAACCTAAAATAATTGCATGTAAATTATCTTACAAAGGCATTAAACAAAAAGAATCAAACTAATTTATTGTATAAATATTTGAAGTTGTATCATAATTATTACTTAACAAATCATATACATTTACAGTATTTTTAACAAAATTTTAGACTTTGTTATCATTTTTGACTATTAACTATCATCCTCAGAAAACTAAAAATTATTTCCTAATTTTGAATTATTACATTTTGGAAATTTTTTTTTGTTTTATTTCTGAGCATCATCATCTTCACTACAGGGATTAGGCCCTAGTTGGCCTGTTCCAGAACCCATCTCCTCCTCGGTATACCAACATCCCTCCGTCCACTCGGCTTGTACTTGAGAGCTGCCACTGGCAATCTGGTATCTGGCATTCGGGCCACATGTCCACACCATCTCCTTTTATACTCCTTAATCGTCTCATTTAAAGACTGGATCTTTAAGTCTTGTCTAATGTCTATATTTCTTCTCCTATCCAGAAGGGAGAATCCTTGGACGCTTCTCAGAAATCTCATTTCGGCAGCCTGAATTTTCTTTTCTTCCCCTTTACCAAGGGTCCATGTCTCAATTGCGTAAAGGAATGTCGAAACAGCTACTGTTTTATAAAATTTCATATGGGTTTCCTTCCGAGTTTTATTTCGTAAATTTTTATGAATTGTCCCACAGATGGATCTAAACTTTGATAGTTTATTAACCCAATCGGCATCAACATTGTATGAGATGTTATATCCCAGATAATTAAAATCACAAACTTGTTCCAAAGTTTGATTGTCTACCACAATTTTTGTTCTAATGGGACATTTACCTAGAAACGCCATGGTTTTTGATTTAGTGGCAGAGATCCTCAGCCCATAATTTCGCAGAATAGTATAAAATGTAAATATTGCTTTTTGTAACTGGTCTTCCATTTCTTGTATTATTACCTTATCATCTGCGTACAGTAGGGAATTTACATAAATATCTCCTTGAAGCTGTATTCCTGAGTCAACCTTAGTCTTCCATAGTCGTAAGACGTCGTCGATATAAATATTAAAAAGTGTCGGTGAAATAGGACACCCTTGTCTAACACCTTTATTTTAGGAATATCCTCTGTCAACCTACCATTTAAATCTAGGGTAATGGAAGTTCTGTTATATAGGCTTTGGAGCACTGCAATTAATTGTGTGGAAAAACCTCTTCATTCCATGATATTCCATAGTAGTGATCGCCTAACATTATCAAAAGCCTTCACTATATCTACAAAAGCAAGATGTGTTTCCCGGTTGAACTCTCTTCTTTTCTCAATTATCAACTTAAGAGTAAAAATTGCATCTATACACGATCTTCCTTTTCAAAAGCTGCTCTGTTCTTCTAACAATAATACCTCTGTAATTGGTTTCAATCTTCCATTTACTATTCTGGCATAAAGCTTATATGTTGTGTTGAGGATGGATATTGTAACAAAATAAGAATTTTGTTTATTTTTAAAATTATTTTCTGTTTAATTTATTTCGAATTAATTTGAATTAATTATTTTAATTAATTAATTCTTATGTATTTGTGTATTTTTTAATTCTTTTTATTATTAAATTAATTAATTTAATAGCGTAGAATAATCAGAATTGTTTTTCCGCATTGAATAGATTATCTCCTGTAATAATCGATTAGCGGTCTTTCTTTATTCTAAGTGTGTACTCCTTCAACGTTGTTAATTTCTGCTTTTCTTGCAGTCCAGGTATCAAATATTATTTAATATTCTTCTATTTATATAATTACTAATAAATGGAAGCCAAAATTATAAAATTCAATGATTTTATTAACATAATAGAAAATGATCGATTTTAAATCGATTAGTTAATCGACAAATTACAGACTAGTATCTCAGGGCGAGTGATTGCAGTATATAAATTATTAATATTAAGTCACAGGTTCATTTAGCTGTTATTTTATAATAGTCAGAGAAAGGGGCAAGTTTGAAAAGTATAACACTTACAATAAAATGCTTAATTATCTAAAAATACAAAATATTATTTAATATATAAAGGTTAATAATTTAAATTTTTGCGAACCAAACTCATGACGAAGTTGGCTGTCGCCGCTAAGGATTCTGGGAATTCAAAATGGTTGCCTTCGTGCTGCATATGTAGACGGCTCCTGCACAACAGAATCTCTTCAAATAAATGTTTCTTCTCTAAGTTTTCCTCGTCCAAGCAGTAGTGATTAATTCCTCTGGTGATAGTTTAGTTATCCTGGATCAGTGGTCAGTTATTCGTCTCGATAATCAGTGTTCAATAGTGTTCTTGTTTCACTTTAGTCCATAAGGTTGATAATGGCAGATTTCATCTCGATAAATTCGGAATTAGCGTTTATATGTTTTAATATAGGTATTGCACTTTTCAATGTTCATTAATTGTTTTCATAAATAGTTTAAGCTGGTTTATTCCACTGAATTTAGTGTTTACTCATGTTTTTTAAATTTCTATAGTTTAGTTTTGCTAGGTTTTGTTCATGTCCACCATTTTTTCTTCTCTCTTTATATGAATTAATTGCGAGAGCTCGTTCTGAAGTGTACCTCTCAACGTATAACAATCAACTAACTTTCTTCTTCATACAAAAGGTCCTGGCCAATTTAATATTAAAATGACATTGTTTTAAATCTCTGGCATTTCTGCTTACATAATTGACTTTTACATTATATGACTGAATACATTTTTACTATTATTTAATTTTATTAAATACTAAATACATAATCTCTTTCCTTAGTTAATTCTGCATTATTTAATACCAAATATGATATTTTTACAATGTTTTCTATCTCAAAATGCCATATTTACAGTATATTTGAATGTAGGGCTTAAATTTTACTTCCTGTCACATTAAATGGTTTACAATCTTTACTATGTTATAATTATTATTGAACAAGATCCCTGATTGAAATAAAATGTTTATTTTTTCTTAATTCCTTGTAATTTTATGATTTGGTTAACTAATTTAAATATTATCTTTAATTTAAATCTTTCCCCTTAGGTTCCAGTGTTATTACACTTGCATTTTTCCTAACAATCTTTCATACATTTCTTCAATACCTTTATAAAGTATTGTTATAGTTATAATACACTGTGATTGATTTACATTACACAAATTTCATCAATTTAATTAATTTACTTAATTTATTTATCAATTATAAGGTTGTTGAGATTTACCATTTCGCCTGGATTTTACCTGTGTTCACATACAATGTTTATTATTATTACAGTTTGCTAATACCCCTTCTGACATTTTATTCTTATACAATCTTAATTAAAATTCCTTTACTTAACTACATTAATATTTAGTATTGATTAATACCATTAACATGTAACAAATATTTTATAACAAAAAAATTGTACTCAAGCTCAGACCTTCCAGCCTTGAGTTCAATGAACTATTAATATAAACAAAACACATATGTTTTTCCATTACTTAAATTATTCCTTAAAGTTAAGTTTCATGCAGTCCTTGCTGTTTTTGTTTTATTTTAGGGATGTACCCTTGATCACTGCACTACTTATTGTATTATCTCATCACATTTATAGTCATATTACCTAATATTGTGAGATAAAAATAGCACTCATTTGGGATCATTTTTAGTATATTTTCATAATAAAATTACTTGCACTGGTCCACTGTTATTCTTTGATCTTATCTCTATTTGTTTTAATTAGTTTTATAAGATCAAGATCTCAGTTACAGGGGATCATTAAGATTTGTTTTTATTTTTTTCATTACAAAAATAACTTGCACTGGTACACTTTCACTTGTACCTTTAGACACTTTCCTTATATATACTTTACATGATTATTCTTTTATAGTGTTATACTTTTTTAGGGACATTTAATCTCTTTTGGGGTTTTATATTTTTATTACTTGGTTCCTTCCAAAAGTATTCCTTTTATTATGGATGTCAGTTTGTTCTGGGTATTTCCTTACTTACTCCTATCCTACCTGGGTATTTCCTTACTTTATCTTAGCTTTTTGTTTTATTTTTTATTTTTTATTTTTTATAACTTATCATATATTGCATAGTTGGTTTTAATTTGTTTTTATTTCTTCAAACTATGATTGCACTTTACTGTGGTCCTTAATTAATTTTTATAGTAGTTTTCTTTGATTTAATTTTATTTTTACTTTATTTATGATCATTTTTTCATTCAGAACAATGTGGATAATCTGTCATGCTACAATATTCCTCTATAATTATCTGTCCTTGTTCGATCCCCTCTCTTAAATAATGAGATAACTCTTGCTCTTAACCATTCTTTTGGAACTGAGTGCTCCTTCCAGCACATATTCAGGAAATGTAACAGGCGTAACTGCAATAAAATGCCTCCGTATTTCAAAAGCTCTATATTAATGCCATTAAATCCTGGTGAAGTGCAATTCTTAGATTCTCTCAATGCCTGTAGTAATTCCTCTAGAGTTATTGCATCAATACTGTCTGCATCACATGCCGTGATCACACCTTCTTCCTCATCCTTACTATACCAAAGTTGAGTATAATGTTTCTTCCATAATTCCACTGTAATTGGGTTGACAGACACCTCTTCTCTTTCCTTTCCATTCAACATCTTCATTATTTTGTATGCCATAACCTGTCTACCATGAACATCATGTTCAATATTGGAAATAAATCTCTCCCAGGATTGTCTGTGCACTTGCCTAACAATCGTTTTTGCTCTATTTCTGACTTCCTTATACGTTTCCGCATTCGTAGGAGATGGGGAATTTAGATATTTAAGATATACTTTTTGTTTTTCAGCTACTGCTTCTTCTATTTCCTCTGTCCATATTTTTAAACCTTTCCTTTTTCTAAACCTTTTCTTTACACCTATTGCTTCATTGGCTGCTTGCACTATTATCCGTTTCATATTTCTCCACTCTTCTTCTATACTTTTGCCTGAAGGTATGCTATTCAAGTGCCTATTTAACCTATCTTGATAAAGTCTTCGAATACTTTCCTGTTCGAGTAAATATACTTTAAAAACCTCTTTATTCTCCTGTCTTGTAGATGTTTTAATTTTCTTCCATTTCGTGTATAACCTTATTTGTGAGATTACCAAGTAGTGATCAGAGAAAACATCATAGCCTCTATATACTCTTGTGTCACTAACCTGTTTTGCCAATTTTTTGCTGATGATGATATAATCTATTAAGCATCTAAGTCCCCTTGATGACCATGTATATTTATGAATTTCTTTCTTACGGAAAAAGGTGTTAGTTATTTTTAACTCGTTAAACGTAGCAAATTCTCTCAAAACCTCTCCATTATCATTTAACATATCTTCCCCGAAAACTCCTACTATATTTGGGATTGGAACATTACCAACCCTGGCAGTCATATCACCCATCAATTAGATTTCATGGTTTTTAGTTTTGTCGATTATTTTCTGAATCCTGTTGTAAAAATTTACAGTTTCGCCTGCTTCACCCTCTGCCGTGAAGACCCTCTGTAAGTACCTATGACAATTATATGACCACGTCCATATTTTATTTTTAAATATAGTATCCTCTCACTTTCAAAATGATATTCTTGTATACCTTGTTGCCATCTTTTATCGATAAATACTGCCACTCCTCTTGCTACCCTAGATTTCTCATCCACGCCACTATAAAACATTGCGTAATCTCCTACATATTTTGAACCTTTATTTTTCTTTTTTGTTTCCGTTACTTCTGCAATATTTACTTCGTTCTCCTCAAATATTCTTAGTAGTTCCGCTTCCTTACCAGCTATTCCTCTAACATTCCATGTAGCCACCTTTAAATTATCCATTATCCATTTACGTTTGTCCTTTTTCCGTTAGCTTAGGTCAATTATCCACATTTCCCGTCCGATTTCCGAGGCTCAGTTGAGTTCTGCAAGTAAATATTGTTTTACTTAAGCAGGTTACTAGCCCACTGTAAACCCCCAACCTGGAGGACCAGGAGTTTGATCACGGAGTCTTCTTCTCCTAGGCCAACTGCTATCACCACAGGTACAGACCTTGGCCTGACCCTGGTTTTACCTCGGAGTATCCTTCTCCTAGCCTTTGAGGTGCCAACCCCCAACCATACAAGGCAGTACTGGGCAGTGCAATAAGATTCCCTAGCAGAGGCTACCAGCCTCTAACTAGGTAGTTAGGCGATGGGGCTGCCACCCTAAGGTTTCCTAACAAACCTGATTTTCTGTAGGGGTTATCTTCCTTAGCCTTTGACGATCCAACACCTTACTGCAAGGCAGCAGGTGTCAAGAAATAGAATGAAAAACATGGAAGACACCCTAGCCTTCGAATACTCTAATAGCGTTGGGGTCGAATAGAACAAGAGTTAGTCAAGGGAGGCTGATAGGAAAGATTAAAGACCAGAAAGATCTCACCCAAGACAAGTTGAAGCAAAGTGAGATCTGAAAAAGACGCTGGCGTTTAGTTCACATCCACTAGCTAGTTAGTAGATTCTATCCAGGGAAACGATGAGGACGAACCAGCTCACCAGCTCACCACTTCTGATCATAATAGTTAATATTATCGAAGATGTAAATATTTCACCAGAAAAATATATTCTTGAAAAAATGAATATTATTTGTTAAATAATAAATGTACAATAACAAAGTAATTATATTTGTTAATAAATTATAATTAATATATAAATTAATTACTTATTTAGTAAAAATTAATTAAATAAGATTTTCTCTAGCCCAAGTGATTTTTGTGGACAGTGAATTCAATGGAAATGTTAGTGAAACAGATACGACAAATGATGATGATGTAGATTCAGGCCCGGATTATGAGCTTGAGGTTTTAGATGGAGTTACCAAGCTAGATGAAATACAGGAAATACTAAGTGATACAGGAAATAGAGGAAGATGAGTTACGGCCTGCAAGTTATGGAAGAAACCCAGACACCTTCTCCCATGACCATCGTGAGAGTGTTCTCGGGAGGAAAGGATAATGTCTGGCCACTACCTCCAGCACTTGATCATGAAAACAGCCATTAAATGCTTTCAGCCTCCAAAAGATTTCGTTGCCACTTGATTTCTTTTTCTATTAGGGTGACCGAATTACTAACAAAGAACGCATTCAAAAACTTGATGCTGGTGGTAAAGCAGTTACAAATCTACTGGCCACTTTTGCACAATGGCTATATATATACTGCAACAATACATATATTTGCATATTTGCCCAGGGCGGTATGTTTGTAAATATTGTAACAATTTTGGAAATGTTGTTCTTCCTGTTATTTTGGTATTAGAGTTGTTGCTTGGGTTTAGGTTATTTTATTTTTTATTATTATTTATTTATTTATTTATCATATTTCGTTGGTTCTTTTTTCTAATTTCAGGCCTCTTAAGTTGGTGGCCGATTTGTAATATTCCGAAGTCCGTACGTGTTTAAATAATGTCACACACGGTTTAATTTTATTTAATTATTTAAATTAGTTAAATGGTTGAATTATGTTTAAAATTGAGTTTGATAACGAATTATTTAATATCTCTTCTTTGCACTGAGTGGTTCGATTAAAATTGAAGTTCAGATACGAATTGGTCAGGTTGACTCCCTCGCAGGTGCATGTGGATCGTGTAGTTCACCGTAGATTCAATTGTTGCTGAAATAAACACAAGCTATTTACTCACCATGTACTTACTGAGTGTGAAGGTCTGATTTGTTAACAACCATGTTAACATGCGAGTAGATAGCTAAATTCAAAACACTTGAGTTAATTTGTGTCACCTGTACTGTAGGAGTACCAATAGTTCCCTAACACGTATTCGTACTGTCTAGTAAAAATAAAATTCGTCAACTCTTTTACTGTTTATAAGGTGATTTATTAACCATTTTAATAAATAAAATTACTGATCGATAATAATCTGGCTGTCTGCCTCATTAAGAATTAATATTAGTTACTTTTGACTCTAACTCTCGGGGTAGTTAAACTATTTCTTTCTTAGAATATAACATTAAAACTTGGTTAATTACTTTTACAATTTTCGTGGTTTCTTTGAGACTGCAAGATACATAACAGAAAATATACACACTACTGTTTAAACTGCATAGTTAGCAATGAGTTATATAAATACAAATAACTATAAAAAAATAATTAATTAATATAGAATTGAAAGTTCGACTATCGTCAACATTGAGGTTATCTCAGGCATGCTGAGCTGATACAAATTTGCATCTATTTTAAAACAAGGTAACTTCTTAACCTATACATAACAAATACACAACATAATTAAAAATCATAAGTTCATCAATGGTTCATCATGAACTATCAAGTCCATTGATTACTGATCTCTCGTCAGTCAACTAACTACGGTATATCTCTTAGCTTAGGTACATTAAAATATTTAATGATTGTTTAATTTAACAAATTTTTAATCACAAGGTTAGATAACCCCTCTTGAGTTCATATTAATTTAGTGTCTATATCACTGTTTGGATAACCTTTACTAGGTAAGTACTGAATCTTTACTTTTGCTTAAAATTCAATAATATTCATTTTAAAATTCATGAATCAAAGTCGATTAGTTTATGGATCATGTTTCAAAAAAGCTATAATAGTTTATGTTTATTTTCCTTACTCCTCGTCAATTCATAAAATTACTGTTATTCAGGTTAAAATGTTTTATAAGTATAATTAATCACTATACTCCCTGAAATTAACTTAACTGCAGCCTACTGCACACTCTGCAATGTTGTTTCACTATTGCAGTTGCATTTATGCATTAAACTCGACACTTAAAAATTTTTGGTTATGTGACCAATTGTTTACATTTAAACCCGAACAGCTGATTAAATTCCGAACTCGACTTTTTCGCACACAGAAATGGCCGTCGTTACTGCTTTGCTCATCAGATATCAAGTGTGTAGAAATTTGCTTCTCTCTCGATGTTCCAATTTTGGGATTACATACCCCCCTGTTGTTTTTAATCGATTTCATTGGCTTAGAGATTGCTGCCGTTCCTTAAAGCGAGGTCACTCCCTCGGCAAAAACAATTAATTTGTATAAAATTGTAAATGAGTTTGGGTTGGAGAGTAGCGTCATGAACGCTATCTTTTGGCCCAAAATAAACAGAATATGTTTTAAATTGGTTTAACGTCCTTGCGTTCCTAGTAATACTTTATATAGCCACACCATGTTATTACAATTGATTTGCTCGTTAAAACAAGTTCTCACAAGACATATGTTGGTGCTTTAATTAAAAAGTTAATGTTTTTTCACTTACGGCTATGACATATTTCTTATGATTTTATATGTTTAATCATGGAAATTGAACAAACGGTGATTACGTTTCATCCATATGTTTCTTCCCAAGTCCTTTTATGATAATCTCTACTACAATATTTCTTATTTGGATTTACTTGCATTAAAAGCAGGTATGGTAGTCTGTTATTGCTATGACAATTAACTCATTCTTATATTCCAATATTTTATTTCATTGTTTTTATCGTTTATTAATTATATTTTCACCTTAAAATAAAGAGTTTTAGTCATGGTCAAGTCTTTAGTAATAGTTTGTCCATGTCTGTGTGTCTTTACTGGTTTCTTAACTCTGTAGACTCCTTGCTTTATTTGTTTCATTATATCTTGGTACTCATATTGGCACATTGTAGAGTAGAGTTGTTAACGCTTATCAATTTATTTGCGTTTATTCATGTTACCTTCTATATCTTGTTGGTGTTCGTTGTTGGTATATTTGGTTTTGGTCCTCTCACTTACCATATCTATTGGGTTATTAGTTAATCACACTACTATGTTGTTTTCTATTTTTTCTTCTTAATTATTGTTTATGATTCTTCATTTATTGTTTTAATTAGTTTGCGGACCGGATATAATATTTAGTACACAATGATTCATCTATTATACATCTCTTGGGTGTTCTAGTGTTAATTAATGAGTGTTTTATTCCTTATAGTTGTTTTCAAATGTACAGTGAAGATATGTACCATTACATATTGCCCCATCACTAAAATTGATCATTTCAGAAGGAAAATATCGTTTATGTGTTGATGAAATTATCAATCATTTTACTTATTTAATTACTTATTTACTTGAGCTTCTTTCTTTGATTTTTTACATTTTTCTTTCTTCTTCTTTATTTAATATAATATCTTTTTGCTTAGTGTTTCATCCCTATAATATTTAATTTCCCTATCTATTTTCCCTATTGCGTGAGTTGGTACAGGTCGGTGGACACTTTTGGCTCCATTACTCCGCTGTCCATCCTACACCTTCTGAGATCAGAGGAACATATCATCTGCTCAGGTATATGACTGCTAGATCCTCTCTCTACAGTCAATCATCAAAAAAATTTAAAAGTAGTCTAAGTGCGACTAATAAAAAAATATTCTGGGATTATTCACGTTATTGTTGTTCCGATTATATAATATTTTCCTTCTTTATTGATTTCTTTTCTCATACTCTATAGCTCTCAGTGAAACAATATTGTTGTTGAAGGTATTATTCGTACTTCCTTCTTATTATTTATAAAAATTTTTTTTTCTCTTTATCACCCTTCTTCTAACCCGTACTATTTATTATTTGATTCAATGATTATTCTTTTAATTGTTTAATAGTGTTTCTTCATGGATGACTGGTTGTAAGTCCCCTTCTTTCTTTGTGTACTTGGATCCATGATCTCGTATGTATTATTATTGTTGTCCTTAATCATGGTGTAAGGTCCAGTGTATAATAGTAACAGCTTTTTTGCTATACCCTCCATTGTGCTGGGTAGCTCTCTGTCCTTCAACAACACTTTGTCTCCAATTTGATATCGTACTTGCTTTGGTTGTAGTCTCTGGTATTTTCTTTTGATCTTCTCTGTCCATTCTAATGTTTTGTTGTAAAATTTTATGTCATCAAACTTCTATTCGTCTCCACTAGGAAATTGGATCAACTCTGTAATCTCTCTGGGTGGTGTTCTCTGGAACATTGCTGTATATGGTGTTGTCTCAATAAATTGGTGGTGCGATAAGTTTATAAAATCCTCCGCAGCTGGTAAGTATTCTGTCCATCTTCTTTGTTGATTGTAACAATATGTTCGGAGAATTCTCCCTACTTCTCTCAAAACTCGTTCTGCAGGGTTGCTACTTGGGTGGTATACTGATGTTTTGTATGTTTTTACCCCGTTATTCAGTAGAGTGTCCTTCCATTTGCTCCCTTTGAATTGGGTCCCATGATCAGTTATTCTGGATTTAGGTGTTCCTACCTCACGGATATATTGTTGTATTATTATGTTTAAGATTTTCTGCGTGGTTGCACGGTACATAGGATAGACTTTTGTGAACCTGGTATAGAGATCAAATACAATTATAAGGTACTTGTACTGGTGTCTCCCTCCACTACACGGGAATGGACCGCATATATCGATGAAAACTTTTTCTAGCTTACTTGATGATGTGATAGGTCTCATTATACCCTCCTTTCTATCATTGTTGATTTTTACGAGTTGACAAATGTGACAATGTTTTATGTAATTCCGTACCTTTCTGTTGATGTCTTTAATGTAAACGTGTTCCTGGAGTGCCTTCACTACTTTCAATGCCCCCATGTGACCATATCTGATGTGGTAATCTAGAATTATGTCCTTCTCTATGGTCCGTGGTATCACTGTTTTCCATGTGTTATAACTGTATTGTGTTCTGATAAATAGTATCTCCTGATGTATGCAATAAAAGGGTGTTATACGGTTGTCCTGCTCTACCAGTCTCTGCTGAATTCTATTTAGTTTGGGATCCTGTTTTTGTTGTTGTCCAAGTTCTTTATGAATCAGATCTACTCAAGTTTCATTGGCTAAATCAGATCTACTCTTGATTATGTGATACAATTTGATTATGGTCTCCTTCTCTCCTTCGAATGTTTGATCTCTGATGTTAACTCTGGATAAGGTGTCTGCCGCAAAATTCTTCTTACCGGGGATGTATTACCAATTGAGATTATACTCCCGTAGCATTAAACTCCGTCTTGTTAATCTCCCATGGTTTAGTTTGCAATTTTTTAGGAAAGATATCGTATTGTGGTCAGTCCTAACAGTGATTTGGTATCCCAAGATATAGGTCCTGAACTTGTTGCAGGCGAATACGACGCTTAGCAGTTCCTTTTCAGTCATGTTATAATTTCTTTCACTGCTATTCAGGACTCGGCTGGTGAAGCTAATCACACGGTGATTTCCCTCGTCATCCTCCTGGTATAAGACGGATCCTAAACTGATGTTGCAGTTCATGTAGAATGGTTCATTGAAGTTAGGGTGGTGCAACATTACTGACTCTAGGAACTTGGTTTTGATTAGTTGGAGTGTTATGTCTTGTTCTGCTCCCCACGTCCACTTGTCCTTCGATGATAACTGATGGGAGAATTTTGAAGTCAGTTCTGAGTAGTTCTTCTGGAATTTGTGGTAGTAGTTGTATATGCCAAGGAAGGATTGGAGTTGTTTTTTGTTCCTTGGTGTAGGAAACTTTTGGATGGATTCAATTTTGTCTTGGGATGGAGTAATCCCGTGTTCAGATAGGTTAAATCCTAGGAATTGCACCTCGTCCGCAATGAATTTGGACTTCTCTAGTTTGAGTGTTATATTGTTGTCAGAGAGTTTTTTCAACACGTGTTCTATTCGGTGACAATGGTCATTCCAACTGGTTGATGTAATTAGTAGATCGTCCATGTAGACCATCGTAAACTGAAGTGCCTCTTGTCCGAGAGTCTGGTCCATTGTCTTAACAAACACTGCTACGGAATTAACAAGTCCGAAGGGTAACCGTTTAAACTGGTAGTTCCACCCTTCGAAAATGAACGCCATGAACTTCCGGCTGTTTGGATGTAACTCGACTTGCCAATACCCGCAGACAGTATCCCACGTGCTAATAAATCTGGTTCCGTGGAACTTCTTAAGTATTTCTTCGACCTCTCCCAGGGATGCTCGGTCTTCACTATAGTCTTGTTGATTTCTCGCGCGTCTAAACAGATTCTCACCTTCCCGTTTTTCTTTGGGACGGCTAAGATAGGACTGGTGTAAGGGGAATAACTTGGTTCGATAATGTCTTCATCTATTAATCTGTTGATTTCCGTCCTCACTGCTTCCTTCAGCGAGTATGCGATCGGGTAAGATTTTTTGTTGAAATTCACGGGCTCTCTAAATTCAATTTCGCATTGGTAATCCCTTACTTTGCCCGGTGTATCCGAAAATACGTGTCGGTATCGATTGTACACGTTGATGAGCTGTTCTACTTGTCCTTCAGTCAGTTTAGCGCTCGTCTTCTCCCTCTTGAAGGTACGTATTTCGTTGATCTTCTCATTCCACAATCGTTCATTGTCCATTTCATAAAATATCTCGTCATTTAGTATAACTTTTCTATGATCTTGACATTCCTTAATGTGATAGATGGTTCGGTGTGAAGGCGCACTGTCACTACCGGTTAAGTCCGCTGTCCATTCTATACCATTTGTTTTCAGAAATAGTTTGGCTCTATTCATATCGATGACCGCTGAGTATTGCCTCAACATGTCGCAACCAATTAACATTTGAAATGGTAAGCCACTGGCTAATAAGAACGTCATAGGAATGGTGCCGCCGTTGCTTGATAATTCCAGTCTTACTTGTCTCCGGACGGTTTTGTTCTGGCTCCCTGTCGCTCCCACGAGTACGATGTTACTTATCGGTAAAGTAAGTATCGGTGTCTTACCGTCCTCCTGTATTTTGTTTAGTTCGATCCCGTCGATTAATGATACGTTGGCTCCAGTGTCTATCATTATTCTTGTCTGTACTCCGTTAATTTCCGCTGTGATGTATGCGATTTCATTGTTATTATGACTAGAGTTGTCGCCTTCTTCTTCCAATAATTCTTCTCTTAAATTCTTCAGGTAATTGTTTTGTATTATAGTAATCGTTTTTCTTCTTCTAATGTGATTTTTTGTGTGATTTAACCCAATAGACTGGTTCAGTGAGGGTGCTGTTTGCGTTTTCACTGCCGCGTTGCGTTTAAAGACGGCTCAGACTCTTCACCCCGTCTGTCTTGTTGATTTATTGATGGGTTTCCGTTTCCTGTTGGTCTGGGTTCAAGCTGTGATGGTCCTCCTCGTAATGATCTCGTCGGTAGACCTCCTGGCTTCGACTCCTACCTCCATTGGTTCTGGCATCTCTTCCGTTACTGTTGTTGTCCTGATTCCCGTACGCATTGCGGTCGAAACTCCGGCGTCCTTGGTAGTATGACCTTCCTCTACCATTATCTTCGGTGCGCACGTAGTTCACCCTTCTGTAGTTTCGATTTTGGTGGTTGCGGTTATTGTAGTTCTGGTTGTTGTAGTTTTGTTGGTGGTAGTTAGGGTTGTTCGTCCGGTTAAATTGATTGTTCGGAATACTTGGCCGATTGTTGTTGTTCCCATTAGTTACCCGATTGTTGTTGTTTGGTCGGTTGTATGTCTCATTGTGGTTAGTACGGTTGGCGTAATTGGGCCGGTAATTACCGTTGTTGTAATTGTTGTTGTTATTCGGTGTGTTCCGGTTCTCATACCTGTCGTTCCTTTGCCGACTCCTCCGGTAATAACCCTCACGCTCGTAATCTTCAAGTAGGGCTGCCATGGATTGTACTGTCTTAATTTGGCCGCCTAGTCGTGCTCTGGATATTCCTTCCTCGAAATGGTAGGCGAGTTGGTGATGAGGCTTTCCTCTGGGATCTTCGGCTCGAGGTTTCTTGCCAAGCATACCTTTCCTAGAAAATATGCGGTGAGTGTAGTCCCTCGGTTAGCGTCGTATTTTCAGTGGCAGATATTATCCCTCACAATATTCTAGGTGGCCTCCGACCAGTATTTACCCTTGAACACCGCCTTGAATTTTTTGTAACTTTGGAGATTGTGTCTGGTAGCAGTCCACCAGTTGTCATTGATTTCTTTGAAATACTCATCTATGTATCCCCGGATCACTGGCCATCTGGTTTCCCGATTCCTCGTTAATTGCTCTTCGACTCGCTCCAGAACTCCATCGGATTTCTTTTGTACAATTTAAAGTTGATAGCCTCCCCGTTGTCTATGGGTTGGATATGCAAAATCATTTTTGGTCGGTTACTGATTATTTCAAGTCTTCTCTTAACTTCGTGATCTCCCGTCGCTGAATTTCCTCGATTTTCTCCTGGTTGTGTTGACCCTGTCCTCGTACTTCATTTACGGCTGTGTCAATGTCACGACATCTCTTCCCGAAGTCCGTTCGTACTTGTTTTAAGTCTTCTTCTGTCGCCGTTCGTATTGACTCCATTCGAGTCTGGCTGTCTTCTTCGAGATTGGTCATTCGGATACAGAAGTTTTCCTTCTCGTGTTGTAGTTCCTGATTAGTGTTTTCCAATTTTCCGTTTATTTCGTTTTACTTAATTCTTCCTTCAAATTCTCCAGGTTTTCTGGTTATTCAGTTTTAATTCTTCTTTTAATGTTTCCATGCTTTCTTCCATTTTCTTACCGTTATCACCTATTTTTTCTTCCATTTCCTTATTATTCTCGGCCATTTGTTGGCTTAATTTTTTGTTATCTCCTTTAAAATCTTCTTTTATCGATTCTATATTTTTATCATTATTCTCTTTTATTCCCATCAGCTCCTGGAATCTTTCCTCCTCGGTTTGTACGGGTCGGTTAGGTTTCGCGGGAGGTAATATTACTTCTGTATCCTCAACCAGAGTCGCCTCCTTGTCGTCCATGTTGATTTCTCTCTCCGCTTCCACCATGCGTTTCTTCGACGTACTTCTCTGTTGCATTTTCTGTTGCTGTATTGCAGCTGCCGCTCGAAATTAGGTTATTTTACTTTTTAATTATTATTATTATTTTATTTTCACTTAATCTGGTATATTCTGCCTAATTCAAGCACTTCAGGTTGGGCGCCATCTTGTACCGTAATGATAGACTCTCTCTCTGTCCAGCGTTGCCTCTCTCTTCTCCTCTTGTCCAGCGTCGACTCTCTCCTTGTCCAGCGCCGTATCGCTCTCTGGAACTTCTCCTCGTGCTGTTTCGGACGTCAGTTGATCTTCTTATGTGGATCTTCTTATGTAATTTTGTTACTACTTAAAAATTGTTTGTTTTACAATCCAATTACATAACTGTATGTAACCGGAAGGATGAAACTATTTACAAAAATTTAAATATTCTGTGTGGACGGGCAGAAGCTCCCGCTGCACCGTGAATGATTTAAGAAAGAGAACCACTGTAGCTTGTGTGTCCTATTTATACCCATGTCTTGGTCAACACCTGCAGTGGTACGAAATCGACATGTCAGAAACTGTCTTTGGGTTCAGTTCCCCCACTCTTTGTCAATTTCGCTATTTCTTATATTTCTGCGAATTGCAGAGTCCTGTAAGTATACTCTTGTACTTATAACTATTTTTACAACACATGTTCACTGTAATTTTGGACATTGCAACTTAACCCTTTCGATTTGTACACAGTTATTTCACTATTACACTCGTTCGTACGGTGTGGCACTTTCACGTGGTTTTCGTACACAGTATTTAGTAAATTTTCTTACATTTTACTGTGTTTTTGGATTTTACTTCTCAATTATAGTTTATGAATAATTACGAAAAAACAGTAATTATGCAATTATTCATCTTGGGGTGGTAAACTCGCCTGCATAGACCTGCGTTCACACATACTAGCAAAATACTGGTGTACACACTTTCAGTTACATTTGTGTGTGTGTGCACGTCGATTCAGGTCGAAACACCTGTTCATATTTTTGTCTGAGCCAAGCTTGCAATCCCTGACATGCTTATTTCTAATACATTATTAATTATTTACAGTTTATTAGGTATACTAGCAAAATACCCGTGCTTCGCTACGGAGTTTCACGTTGTACGTAATTGTACAATTATTGCTCGCTTAATAGTATAGGATTAGATATATTGTACAAATTCTCAACTCTTAGTTTTATTTACATTCATAGCAACAGCTATTTATTATTTATTTCGAGAAAATCGTTAGAGCCGTTTCCAAGAAAAAAAAGGACATACATTTGTTAATTAATTGAATTTTGAAATTTTCTCGACTATAAGAACCTGCAAACAACGAAGTTTTTTTCAATTTGAAACAATGATTAAAAACTCAGGACTAAATGTATTTGGGGTTTCCAGTAAACTGAGATGTGAACCACTTTCAGTGGATAAATTTCAGTATTTGGTTTTTTGCCCCTTAGGAGTGAAAGTTTTTAAAACCGTTTCTTAGTGAGCACCTAAGACCTATGATGAAGCTATGTTCAAAGTTTCATTGATATCCATTCAGTGGTATCAGAGATATCGTGATCAGTGGGTCAGTCGGTGGTATTTGGCTTATATAGATATGTATATATCTAGCCGATTTATCCAGCGTTGCTCGGGTTCATAATTTATTCATAGGCTCATAGGCACCTATTATTGTTCTAACGTTATATTACTTGTATATTGTATAATCTTCCTTATATTGTTACGTTCGCATTCTCACTGGAGGAATACTCTGTAGCGCACCTGTTTAAGAACATGTCATAAACTGTATTCTTATATCTGGAGAAGAATTCTGTTGCGCGTGATGCTCCTGCTCGATTTCTAACTCTGGGAGAGGGCGAACAGCTAAATTAGTTTTCAATAAAATGTCTACAGTACTTGCACGCGCTGCGTATTTAACTGTCGTTTTATAATTCATTGTGTTAATGTTGAAATAAGGCATTTGTTAAATTAGTGTCTCCTAAACTTATTCTAGCAATACAATACCTCTATAGATTTCAGCTTATCAATTTTTAAATTCAAACTGAAGCAAGTGCATTTATATTGTCTGAATACTATGATCTGAATACATTCGCTATCAAAACTTTGTTTTTTATACTCGCTTATAACTTACTTCGATCTTAACTTATCCACTTTTAAATTCAAACTGAAACAACTCTGAATTCACACACTATTAAGAAGTTTCTTAAGATGCATACACCACCTTTGATATCATAACCTATATCTTTATTTATAAGAACCGTGGACTCTGGCCCCGCCGTCTTTCGCGGGATCCGACCTAAGACTCCCCGGGTTCCGTGGATGAACTCCGGGGAAGGCCCGTCGGACGACTCCCGCGCTATTTCCTACGCGGGAGACTTCCACCGATGCTATGGTAACCAGAATCTATTCTATTGGGTTGCCATAGTAACCAGATCTAATAGTTTTTAAGACCCCAAAGGACCCCCCAGAGGATCGTATCAAAAAAAAACACCTGTCCTATGTTGGTTCTCCCGCTGCGTAAAATATTTGTCCCAAGTTTGGTTGAAATCGGTCCAGTGGTTTAGGAGGAGATGTGAAAGACCCCAAAGAACCCCCCAAAGGATCCCATCGAAAAAACACCTATCCTATGTTGGTTCTCCCGTCGCGTAAAATATTTGTGCCAAGTTTGGTTGAAATCGGTCCAGTGGTTTAGGAGGAGATGTGGAACATACATACATAGACACAATGGGGGGGGGGTTGCCCTTTAGGAGTGAAAGTTTTTAAAACCGTTTCTTAGTGAGCACCTAAGACCTATGATGAAGCTATGTTCAAAGTTTCATTGATATCCATTCAGTAGTTTTTGCTCTACGTTGATTCTATGTCAGTCAGTCAGGCAAACTTTCCCCCTTTTTCCCCCTTTAAAGGTCGAATTTCCAAAAATCCCTTCTTAGCGGATACCTACATCACATAAGGAACCTACATGCCAAATTTCAAGTTTCTAGGTGTTATAGTTTCGGAGACTTCGTGATGAGTCAGTGAGTGAGTCAGTGAGTGAGTCAGTGGTATTTCTCTTTTATATATATCGATTTAAATTTTTATATTCAATGCTCAGTACATCACTTATTTGTACTGTCGCATTATCCCTCTGCTTGGTAACAAAAGAAAATTTATTATTATTATATTATTTTTTTATTATTTATTATTACACTTGAAAAAATGTAACAAATAATAAAGAATAATATTCGTCATTTCACCCTTAATTGGAATGTATACAAATGTCTTACCTCCCCTCCTTATACGCTCACTGCTCGTGACCTTGTAGTAGGGTGGCTTCAACAAACAGCTGATCTGACTTGTTTCATTTACCTCGTTGTTTTCATGTGTAGAACTTCCTAAATGATGTTGCGTGGAATTTACCAATTTCTTCTGTATCTCATCATATACGATGAAAGTGTGTTGTCCTACTCGCTGTCTTAACGTATACGGTCCATTATAAAGTCTGAAGAATTTCTTCGCCGTATTATCACTCCGTTTTCCCACTGGATTAGCTTTGAGTAGTACACTTTCTCCCACGTTGAATTGTTGTAGCTTGTGAGTTAGATTAAATCTTTCTACTCTCTTGTTACCTCTTTCTCTTATCCGTTGCTTTGCGTATTCAATTTTCACACTTATTGGTACAGGTACATTCTGGTTATTAGGTTTGTTTATATACTTAGTTCAAAATCTGTTTGGCTTCTTATCTTCTTCTAATTCCATTGGAGTATATCCTGTTGCTTCACTATAATTTTTGTTGATGGATTTTTCAAGAAATGGTAAATATTCTGCCCATTTATTGTGTTGATCATGGCAGTATATTCGTAAATATTTACCTAATTCTTTGTTAACTCTCTCAGCAAGGTTTCCTTGAGGATGTCTTATGGATGTGAGAACTGGTTGTATTCCATTTTCCCTTAACGTCCTCTCCCGTTTTTCACTTTGGAATTGTACACCTTGATCACTGAGTACCTTCTTCCTTTTTCCATATGACGGAATATATTTCTGCAGTAGTATCTTTAGAACAACTTTGGTTGTGGGTCGCATAATTGGGTACAGTCGGACTGCCTTGGATAACACATCGATACATACCAATATGTGCTTCACACCTCGACTTGATCGTGGTAGTGGTCCCAGAAAATCCACTGCAATTAGCTCTCCCTTGTTCCCCTTTTGGATGCTCTGCATTTCTACGTATGTGTGTAAATTCGGTCCTTTCGCCGGTTGACACTCATAACACTTCTTTACCTCCTTCTTTATCTTTCGATACATATTATTAATCGTAAAATCTTCTCGTAGACTCAGATAACATTTCAGAGCGGCAGCATGTGCTAAACTCTCATGTGCTGGTTGAATTAATTTTTGTAACATGTCATTCGTTAGTACTATCTTCCAGTCTTGTCTTACTAACCTGAAAAGAATTCCATTAAGTATCTTATAATGATTTGGTAGCTGTTCTTGGTCCTTCATCTCCCTTATTGTCACGTCCAAATCTTGTTGTTGTGCTACATTTTTCAGCATTTCTTTTACTTCATCATTCTCTTTGAATTTAATTGATAACAATCGTACTTCTTCCTTTTCGCTCTCATAAACTTCTTCACATTCTTCTTTGATGTATCGGCTTAGTGTATCAGCTATAATATTGTCTTTACTTTTACAGTATTTAATGGTGAATGAGTATATTCGTTAATGGCTAAAATCCATCTTAATAATCGGGCATTTGTTATTTTGCATTTCAATAGAAATGATAATGCTTGGTGGTCAGTATGTATCTCAAAATGAGTATCATAAACATAATATCTGAATTGCTTAAGAGCGTATACTATAGCAAGTATTTCTTTTTCTGATGTGGAGTAGTGTTTTTCAGCTCCTTTGAAGACTCTACTGGCGTAGGCAATAACTCGGTGCTCTCCCATAGTATCTTGTTGATACAGTACACTTCCTACTGCATAGTCACTAGCATCGGAGTATATTACGAATTTTCCTTCTCGTTGAGGATGATGTAACATAATATTTTCGATGAACAACTCTTTCACTTGGTTAAAGGCATCTTGATGTTTCTTCTCCCATTTCCATTTTTTTTCTTTCTTCGTCAGCTCTAGAAGCGGTTGCGTATACCTTGCATATAACGGTGAGAATCTTCTGTAGTATCCTGTTAGTCCTAAGAATGCTCTTAACTCTCTGAGATTTCCGGGTATAGGGAAATTAGTTATGCTGGAAATTTTGATAGGATCGGGTTGAATACCATAGGATGAACTAATGTGACCTAGGAATTGGATAGAGGATTTGATAAATTCACATTTGTCTAGGTTAAGGGATATGTTCGCTTGCCTAAACTTGTGGAATATCGTGCTTAGATGTTTTATATGTTCGTCTAACGTTTTAGATACAACTAAGATATCATCTACAAATATCATGGTGTAGGGTTCCACTTCAGGTCCTAGGGCTCTTTCTAGACACTTTACGATGGCTGCTAAACTCGTGCTTAATCCGAAGGGCACTACCCTGTGTTGATAGCATTTATTTTTATACAGGAAAGCAGTGTACTTTCTATTCTCTTCACGAATTGGAATCTGCCAGAAACTTGAGCGTAAATCTAGCTTCGTCAGATACCTTGCTCCTTCACACTTAGTAAATAATTCATCCGCAGTTGGTGCACAGTCATACTCCTTTAATACAATGCTGTTCAGATCCCTCATGTCAAGGCATAGACGTATTTCACCATTTTTCTTCTTCATTACCACTAGAGGATTCAGGAAGTTGCTGTTCGATCGCTCTGTAACTCCACTTTCGATCATACGCCGAATTTCCAGTTCAACCTCTTCCTCATATCGCATTGGGATAGGGTATGTCTTCCTAATGACTTTCGTAGGGTCTGACACAACTATAGATTGCTCGTATACTGTCGTCTGCGTTGGTACTTCACTAAATACATCACTGTATCCTTCTATTAATTCGTGCAGTTTCTCTTCTTCCTGTGTCGTCATCCCTTCATCTACCGCATTCACATGTCGAGTTGGACCATACTGTATCTGTGGCTTGTACAAAGTAATAGGTGTTTCACTTACCTTGCACTCTTCTTCCTCGCTGTTCATAATTAATTCATATTGAACATTTTTTATAATTACACACAATCGTATTATCATTAACATTAATCTTAGCATTTATTGCATTTAGTATATCGATACCTAAAATTCCATCATAAATCAAATTATGCATAATTATCATGGGGTGTTCTAATTCTAGATTTTTATATTTTAGAGTTACATATGCTTGTTGTTTAACTCTTTCTTTTTTATTGGTAGCTGTTGTAATATTTAAATTATTTACGGGCAAAATTGCAGTATTTTTAAAATATTTCTTATTGCGTTGGACCCATGCAGCGTTAAGAACTGATAGTTGGCTGCCAGTGTCAATTAGCATCCGTATTTTACACCTGTTTATACTCACTGTCACAATAGGGCATTGTGTTTGCTGCGCGTCTCGCTTTATATCCTGTTCATTGTTTAATAATTCCTCCCTAATATCGCAGGGGTATATGTTGTTTATTTTATACTTTTGCTTCCGTTTATTCAGTCATTGTGACGCCTTTGATGTAGACGGTCGGCTGTGGAATGTTACTGTCTCCATCTCATTCATTTCTCGTCCATTTCTCTTCGTCCATTTTTTTCTCATCGTACCCTCATACTGCGGCAACGCGTTTGTCAGCTGGTTTTGAAAACTGTTTACGATTGGACGACCATACAACGTCTCCTTGTCGTTTAGCTGTATTATTTTGTTCAGTCTCTTTAGCTGTGCGTGTTGTAGTGTTGTACATTGGTGGCGAATAATTTATTTTATAATTATCACGGTGCGGTGTAGTGTTTTGTATTGCTTTATTGTCATCTCTGTGATAATTATGGTGGTGATTTGTGTGTTTTTGTTCCCAGTATTGTGTGTTCTTACCTTTATTGATATTCTCTGACTGTGTTACAAGGATTAAAAATTCTTCTATGGTTTTAATTCCTTGCGTATAAACTGCTTACTGGATATCTCGCAGAAAATGGTAAGATAATTTTGAAATAATTTCATATTCTGAGAATTTAGGTTTAAGATGCTTTACACGTTCTATTTGCGTAATTGTGTATTGTTCAATACTCTGCTGTCCTTGTGCATTGAACTTTCCATATTCGAGTTGATCCCGTACTTGTCGTTGGGTATGTAGATTCCAGTATCGGTTCTCGAATGCCTCATGAAACTGCTGATATGTACTGACGTTATCTCTAATAATAGAGTACCATTGGCTGGCTGAATCTCTAAGATATCGCGTGACGAAGTCTATCTTCTCGTCATCATTTATTGCACTCCCAATTTTTTCTATTTCCTTCTCTACTCTAGCTAGGAATTCCATACTGTTCTCCCCTTTACCACCTCTACCCAGCGTCGCCTCTCTCTTCTCCTCTTGTCCAGCGTCGACTTCCTCTCTTGTCCAGTGTCGACTCTCTCTCTGTCCAGCGTCGCCTCTCTTCCGTTGGTGTAGGAAATATGGTCATTTGGTACTGTCGTCTTCTTAACTCACTTCGTAGCTGGTTCATTTCCTCTTGAATTTCTTCTTTCATATGTGATACGTCTCCCGAACGGTCCTTCGTAGTTTCTTCAATTTTGTATTAATAGTTTGAATTTTATCATCATCTTCTCGTGTTATAGTAGTTAAAGTATCATTTATTTGTTTATGTGTTTCTTTTAAATCTTTTCTCTACTCGAGACGTAATTCTTTTTGTTTATTTTCAATCCGTACAACTTGCTCATGTAAGGCTTGTTTAAAATTATTCTCTAAAGTATCAATACGTATGTTGGTGTCACCAATTGTTTCGGTTAATTGTGCATTACTGTCAATTATACTTTGTTTTATTTCAAGATTATCAATTTTTAACTCTTCTAGACTTTCTGAAATTTTTATGGTGTCTTGTCTAAAATTTTCAGTTTGTTCTTCTAATTGTTTCTTATTAGATTCTTTTAATTCGTCTATTCTAGCATTTAAATTTTCTGTCTGTTTATTTAAATTTTCTGTCTGTTTTGTGCTTAATTCATCGACCCAGGCACGCATCATCGTCTGGAATGCTTCTACGTCCTGGAGTCGTCATGTTGAAGTATTATTAAAATATTTATTTAGTAGTAATTCTTTAACAATTATTATTGATAACCGTTCCCTACTTATTTATTTATTTCTTTATTTTTATTAATAGTTATTATTAATACTCATTACAGTTACACCTGTTACATAGACAAACAATATTATTCGTGGGCGCCAGCTGTGTGATTACACAACAATTAACATTACATTCAGTTACTGTTTAATATAAATAATTATTTCATATAATACATTTTTCATTTAACACACTCTTTATATTTTAGAGCAACCATTTAGCTACATAAAAAATTTTAATAGTTAAATGATGGGGATCGGGCCATACGTTCATGGGCTAAAATTTATGTAACAAATTTTTGTACATAAATTTAGGCATGCTGTGCCCCACGTCCAGGGCGATAAAATTATGTAACAATATAACGTTGCAAATATAATATAATTTACATTTATGATGCCCCACGTTGGAAGCGATATTTCTTATGCAACGATACGATATACATAAAAATAGGCGTGTCTGGCGTCACGTTCAAGAGCGACAAATTATGTAACAATATAACATTTAATTTGGGTTTCAGGTGTATCTGTAATAAGAATTCTATGTAACTTGTAACGGTATTTCAAATTTATTTGATATTAATAAAATTGTGCACATGGCACTTACTTCGACTTAAAACATTCGTTATTATGTCCTAAGGCTTATGCTATATACATCCTTACTGACTAAATATTCTATTCTACTAATTATTTTATTAACGAAAAATCTCATTTCCAGACTACTCAGTCAATTAGTGTGTTTAAAAATATCAATATTTAAATATTTTCTTATATATTGCAATGTAACTCAAAAATATCAATAGTTACTGAATTTATCTTTTGTTTCTCAGTACTGATTTATATCAAACGCTAATTTTTACTTAAATGCTTTGTATTCTTTTCATTTCAATACTAATTGAGCTCTTGTTTACGTTAATCTTATTTCAATAACATCTATGATTTTAATTCAAATTTTACAATAAACATTGACTCTTACTTTAAAATAGAACAAGAATGTCCTTAATTGTCTTTACGTTAATTGTTCGATTAAGAGATAAATAAGTTATTTATCACCTTATCGTCGTCAATCATACTCAATCATTGGATCCCTCTGTAATCGTCCTCGTCTCGGACTTCAGCATCACTCGCTCTTCTCCTCTTGTCCAGCGTCGCCTCTCTCTTCTCCTCTTGTCCAGCGTCGACTTCCTCTCTTGTCCAGCGTCAACTCTCTCTCTGTCCAGCGTCGCCTCTCTCTTCTCCTCTTGTCCAGCGTCGACTCTTTCCTTGTCCAGCGTCGTATCGCTCTCTGGAACTTCTCCTCGTGCTGTTTCGGACGTCAGTTGATCTTCTTATGTGGATCTTCTTATGTAAATTTGTTACTACTTAAAATTGTTTGTTTTACAATCCAATTACATAACTGTATGTAACTGGAAGGATGAAACTATTTACAAAAATTTAAATATTCTGTGCGGACGGGCAGAAGCTCCCGCTGCACCGTGGATGATTTAAGAAAGAGAACCACTGTAGCTTGTGTGTCCTATTTATACCCATGTCTTGGTCAACACCTGCAGTGGTACAAAATCGACATGTCAGAAACTGTCTTTGGGTTCAGTTCCCCCACTCTTTGTCAATTTCGCTATTTCTTATATTTCTGCGAATTGCAGAGTCCTGTAAGTATACTCTTATACTTATCTTATAACTATTTTTACAACACATGTTCACTGTAATTTTGGACATTGCAACTTAACCCTTTCGATTTGTACACAGTTATTTCACTATTACACTCGTTCGTACGGTGTGGCACTTTCACGTGGTTTTCGTACACAGTATTTAGTAAATTTCCTTACATTTTACTGTGTTTTTGGATTTTACTTCTTAATTATAGTTTATGAATAATTATGAAAAAACAGTAATTATGCAATTATTCATCTTGGGGTGGTAAACTCGCCTGCATAGACCTGCGTTCACACACACTAGCAAAATACTGGTGTACACACTTTCAGTTACATTTGTGTGTGTGTGCATGTCGATTCAGGTCGAAACACCTGTTCATATATTTGTCTGAGCCAAGCTTGCAATCCCTGACATGCTTATTTCTAATACATTATTAATTATTTACAGTTTATTAGGTATATTTAAATTTTTATATTCAATGCTCAGTACATCACTTATTTGTACTGTCGCAATATATATATATATATAAATGTATCTGTGTATATTGACAGATACTTTAATTCAGAGAATTTTTTTGGAACTGTTTCATTCAGGGGCCCAAGCTACAGTAATGGCACTCGGAAAAAAAGCAAGAATTCCAAAGAAAAAAACCTAAACTGAAGAGTAATTCAGATTTCGAAAGAAAGGGAGAGGATCAGTAGATCAAAAAATAGACCAGATGGACAGATCCTGTGTGTTAAATGGTTCAAATAATAAGGCAGTGGTTTTGATGTATTCCAAAGAAGGAGCAACGCTCCTTGACAAATGTAGTAATGTAGAAATGCAGTGCAAAATTCAAAAGAAATATATCAAGGTTGCAAGGTTGACAAACCATTAGTTGTGAAGGCATACAACTTGCAGGTGGAATTGACCTTCCTGATTGGTTAATAAGTTATTACAGAATATCGGCTAGAACCAGTCAGAGTAATTATGCATTTATTTTACTTCCTAATTGCTGTGAGCTGGGTCAAGTACTGATGAGACCAACAACCACTAATGACTAGGGAAAAGGATATATTGGACCTGTTCCATTTCAGAGAACAATACATCAACTTCTTGGCTCGCAGAGCCCACAATGACATATTAACTAAGGAAGATAGTGATAGTGATTATACTGAAAATCATCTTTGCTACCAGTTTATAAAAAGCAAAGGTACCTCATCTCTCAGATGTTCTGCATCTTCTAGAGTTTGATCACCCTACTAGTAAGAATAGTAGTTGGATGCTGGGCTGTTAGCAAGGGCTAGGTGTTCTACATACAGAGTCTACTTATGTATCCAAGAGAACCAAAACTGTTTCAAATTGCACCAAGCAATTTAGGTAGAGACCTGATATAAAATATATTTGTAATTAAAAAATTAACTTGTAAATAAAACAGTTAATATTAAATGTATATTAATTTTTTTTGGTTCTCCCCTGGTAAATACATATTCTTCTAAATTGTAAACAGTAATAGTCCTGCAATATTTACAAAATATATGACCCTTGATTCCCATTATCACCTACAGGAGACAGGTTTGTACGGTTGGTAGCACTGTAATAACTTTCTTGACATTTTCTGCAGTCTTTTAGACAATTTCCATTAAACTCTTGCAAAAAATAAAAATTTGAAACTCATAATTTTTCTGGGCTGAGGAGGGTAAGAAGAAAAGAGCATGTGGTCGTAAAAAAATTATTACCCCAAGAAGTGACAAAAATTAATGATAGGACTGCCACTAATGTAACTTTCATAAAACACTAAATGTTTCTTGAGTAGCAATATCTGAAAGATTGCTTCATAAATGTCTGTACCTGCTGAGAGTACACCATTCAGACCCACAATGACAACTTTGGAACCTGTGGTGTGTGCTGACTACTTCATCTGGACATGTAGGCCTATGATTCTGACTACCAGACTAACTGACAATTCTGAATATATATACATATATTTGAATAGATATTGTGAGTAAACGCTCGGCTCTTACGGTCACGGGATTCTCGTTCTTTCCGCCCCACGTTGGGCGCCAATTTCTAATGAGACGAGTATGAGCGTCTCGTTATTTTCACACAATGTAAGCCTATTCGTTGCTATGAACGGGTATGCTCCCCTGTCTCTAATCTCTTCGGTCGTTTTAATTTACTTCAATTATTTAAATATCTGAGATATTTGGAGTTGTGGGATATAGTAATTTAATTAACTAATATTAACTTATCTCTCTAAGAAAAATATCAGTGTTAGTGTACTTGAAACTTAAATAATTAATGTGTTATTCTGTAATTTCGTTCAACCCTATTATACCTTGATGAGAATTATGTAAAATTTTGTATTTTAACGCTCTTCTCTTTGGTGTCGGAGAATTCCGCTATAAGCGCTGTAGTACCGGGGCAACGAAACTTAGAGGTTAATTCACTGTTTACGTTAACCAATTATTCTATACTTAGTCAGTTACTTTTTTATTCCCAACTCATTAAATAATACTCCAAATGACAAGATTTTGCAACTATACAAAGGTTCTTTATTTGTTCACTTCTTCAACATTAAATAAGATATGTTCCAACTGGCATACACAAAGGCTATAGATTGCGTGAATCGATTGTTGATCAGTCCGATACGTTATTTAGATTCGGTTATATAATGTGTTTTAGTTTGTAATTAACTTAATTCAGGGTGTGAAGGTTCTTGTAACTGTGGGGAAGATTAAAAATACATAGATAAGAATGCAAGATTTACAAATTTGAGGTGTTGTGTTGTTAATATGATTTATACAATAATAATTTACCAGACTAGAACCAAGCGAATCGTGTAGGCTGTTGGCTGATAACTTCACCGTTCTGAATGACTATGTCGTACGATACTCTTTCTTCGATTTAATAAAATGGAATTCTTGTCCTGTTCACCTCGGAAATACAGCTTCCTGGATTGATTTACAGCCAGACTGATGTTCCTTCTGCAATTTCTGGATCCAAATACGTTCTTCTCTCGTTTGAAGTAATTAGTGGTGTTCCGTGTATTTGAAAGGTTATGAGTTCCAGTGTAGTGTATATTATTGGTTGTGATATATTAGTTAACTCTTTATATTGGGTTTAATATATTGTCAATTCCTTTCGGTTATAGGACAATTCAAGTCCTTCCTTGTAGAACCCAGTTATTTATTTTTTATTGTGATATCATACTATAGTCTCGTTTGGTTAAACTGTACTGACAAGAGTCAAGAATATTATCATTAAAATTTTGTGTTTTATAAGAGGATCAAATAATTTAGAATATTCCGATTATATTAGACATTTCTTAGATTTTTTTAATCTCATCACATTCAGATCATAAAAGGCAATAATTGAAAATCAACAACTTCTTCATTTTCTGTAGTCCATAGCAACGCATTATTTTTCTTCCTTCTCCATGTTTTGTATATAGTGTTTATTTCATATATTTTTTCGTCTATTCCTTATTAATTTTCTATCATATCGGAATATAACCTTACCGATAGATGGTTTATTATCTTCTACATATATTCTGCTGGTTTTTGATATGATTCCGTTTCTTTTATATTTATTACTTTTTCGATATCAAACGTTATCAATCGATATCATGGCATTGTGGCATTATCATAATTTTTATAAATTGAGATGGTTTATTATATATCATTACTTATTTAATGTTTTTTCCTAGCTCTTCGAACCGTATTCATTAATTATTATTAACTTACGTACCTAACATTTATGTTATGAGTGGTTATATAGTGTTATTGGCTATTAGGCCTTTTATTGTATACGGACCTACCTTTGTTTATAACTGGTGAACAACTATAGCCCTTTTACATAAATTCATACATATAATCAAATCTTAACTATTAACATTTACATAAATAATTATTCCTTTCATATCTAATGACAATTTTATCTTGATCTATGGATCACATATAAGAAAATTGAAATCTATTAACGCTAACTAGCTGCTTCCCACATCATTCTATAATAGTAATTGAATACTACATTTTGTTTCATTACCTTCCATTAACTCAACAAGTAATTGGTATAACATAACATACACTTTATCATAACATTCGTTGTCACAAAATAGTATCATTTAATTCAGAATCCTTACTTGCTATTGCTATAAGGTAAATTATTGTTTCATTTTTGTTTACTTTCATGGTCATTTACTTTGACAATTTCTGTACTATTCTACTTCTTACACTTCTCATCAGTACCATATTGATTTACTTTTCACTGAACATGGATCATTAACTATTGTCTAATTTACAGGTTTGTTTATTATCGTTATTTCTACCTTGCATCCTTATTTATTTCTATCTATAATTATAAATGTAATTATTAGACTTTTGTTTTATCATGGGGTTAGATATTGATTTGCTTATTATTTAGTTAATATAATATTTATGTAACATGGATGACTGCATTTCTGTTGCGTTACATATGCTCCCCCTCCTAAAAAAGTTTAGTTTACCTGAATGAAGTTTAGGTCAAATAAACTTGTCTTTTTCACATGGCTTTTCTTCATTTCGATATTAATGGTTGACGATGGGATTCTCAATGTAACTTCATTAGACTAGTATTAATAATTCTTTATTTAATAACATTTCATTATTTCAATTAACATTCTTGATCATTTTTAATTTCTGTAAACAGTATTTGTTGATAGTTGGCTACAATATTCACTGATACTTTAGGTTCACATCTCTTCTACTTATAATTACTGTAATCACTGTATTTCTCAATTATTCTTCTGTCATCTAATTTCTTTCTGTTTTCTTTGTCCTACTCTTCTGGAAACTGAGGTCATTCTTGCAACTATTCTAATATTCCTTAAATATTTAATTTCCCTAACAATCCCTAATATGTGCGTTGGTACAGTTCAGAGTTTGGCTTCATACTCTGCTGCCCACACTACACCTTAATATAGTACTGCCGGAATTCATCTACAGTCAGCTATAAAATATAATAATCTCCTAATAATCTCCTTAATTAATTGATAATAAATATTTGGGAATTTTTTTTCATTGTTGCTTTTATATTTCTTTATTAATATCCTTCATACTTTGTGATTCCATTTTAGTTTCCTTAAATATTCTTTGATAATAATTCTGACAGTTATCATTTGTAATTATTTTTGTTTTTTCTTTCTTGTTGTGATAATAACGCTAGGTATCTTCTTCATTTGTTTTTCTGATCTCAATATTTTCTAAATAGTTATTGTTTGATTATTATTATAACTGTGTTTCTGACTAGATACAGTTCTTAGCTCAACTATTATTTTTCTTATCGTATTTTATTATTTTTGCTGTTTATATTTCAATGAATTATGTTCATAAATATTTTTTTTTCGTTTTCTTTAATATTACATTGGTTACAATCAATCGTTTACTGAAGTTGTTTCTTTCATTTGGCAATGCGGTATGTATTTTAGGTCATATTATTTTTCTTTTATTATTTTGCATAGGTAGATTTGATGTAAAAACTTTTATCTTGGGGTTTCATTATTCATTATTCACACTATTTCTTTGTAGACGTTTAGTAATAATTCTAGTTTTCTTCTGTAATCTTGGGGTTTCTTATTAACTCTTCTTAATACCTTCTTCCTAACTATATTTTAATTCCGACTTACTTCACTTTGAATGACATTTTTTTCTATTTATTTTATTGTTCAAAAATTCCCTTTTTTTACAAGTGTTTTCTCTTCAAAATCGGTAATAAGTTGTTCTTATTGTATTTTAGAATTTAGTGGTTTTATTCAAATTCAAATTCTTTTTAAATTCCAAGTATTTTCTCTTCAAAATCGATAATAAGTTGTTCTTATTGTATTTTAGAATTTATTCATTTTATAATATTTCCGTATCTTGTCAATTGGTTGCCTGGTCAGTTTTCATAACATCAGTCCCATTTTTCTGGTTAACTGCTTCTTTTTCTAACCATGGTCCATTAATTTGACTGCACCCGTTGTCCGGATGACTGCAGTATTCATACCAATTTCTACACTTTTTACATATCTCTTGTGCATGATACAAAGCCAGTACTGTAACTCGGCTGATGCAAAGTCTTCATTTAAGTCAGGGTATTCAGTTATATTTAGCTCCTTTTGAATTATCAGGTATCGTATCTCCTCAATTCTAGCATAATTACTTGTATACCCTATCTTTCCATTTCCTTGGATATCGGTACTATTTACCAAATGTTTTACGAGTATTTTCCGTATTAACGATATAATTGACTTGGTCAAATATTCTCTAATCGTTGATATTTTCAAATAATATTTAAATTTATTTAAGGTTTTGGTGATTGCTCTATGGTGGGTTATTTTGGTTATTTTCATAACGTTTCTTCTATAATTCATACCTTTACATACCTCCCTTCGTTCATTAATTGGGATGTTAAACGCACTAATTAATCCACCTTTCCTCATCTCCATTTCTTCTTTGGTATTGACTATTTTCTTTCTCCATATTTTCCTTATTTTCTGGATATTCTCTTCTATGGTTTGGATCTTCTTGTCTTTTCTATCCTTATTTTCAGAGAGCACTGTATTTTGGTCTTCTCTAATTTCGGTTTCCTTTCTACCTTCAGAAGTGGTTTCTAGTGTTTTATTCATATTCTTTAAACACCTCTCCATTTCTTTATTTGTCTCTTCCTTGTATTTATCTACTTCTGGGCTAAGTGTGTTATTATTTTCAAACTTCCCTTCGAAAGTTTCCATTATCTCATTATTGAACTGCTCCTTCTTATCCTCAATCCGCTTTAAACCTGCTTCGTTCATTTTCTCAATTCTTTCATCCATTCGCCTTAAATTTTCTTCATTCATTTGTAGGATTTCTTCCTTCATTTGTTTTAAACCCTCATTATTCCTATCTAACCTTTCGTAAATTTGGTTCAATCTTTCGTTATTTCTATCGAATTTTTCGTTCATTAGTTTTGAGTTTTCCTTATTTCGTCATTTGTTTTATCGAATTTTTCCTCCAGTCTCTTGAAACCACTGTCCATTGTTTCTGCTACCCCTTTGAAACCTTCATTCATTCGTCTGAAATGTTCAACCATACAATCCATTACATCCTGACGGTTCACTTTCTTTGGTTGTTCTGGGGTTTTCTTCTGTTGCTTCACTTTGACTATTTTTACTTCTTTTTGTACACTGGATTGTTCTAGCTTTTTATTATTTGGCATTCCTATAAGTTCATCTGTTTGATTATGCTTTTTCCTCCAGTTACACATATCTTCTCGGCATAGTTCAAACATCGCCCTTATCCATTCCCTTAATTCTTTGTTTTCTGTTTGTATTGGTTTTTCAGGTGGTCTTATTTCTCGTTTCCATTGTTCATAATCTTCCTGAGTATATTGTTCTGTCACCTGGGCGTATACTCCTATTCTTTCGGTTTTCATTTGTTCTTCATTATCGTCCCATCTTTCCCTATCTTCTTCAGTCATCCTTTCCACCTTGTTATCGTCTTTTTCGTTAGTCGTCCCAATAGTCTTTTCTTCATTACACCTGGCATCTAACTCCCACATTTCATCATAAATCTCTCCCAATGTCATTTTGTCGTCTGGTGTTCCCAATGCATTCGCGCGACTCATTTGCGCTCTTTCGTGATCATTGGTATTCTTTTCTATGTATCCCATCTCTTTGCTGAATTTCTTAAATAGTACTGTCGCCCATTCCGCGTAACTTAATCGTCTCTCTTGTCCTTGCATTTTCGTTTCCTTTTGTATCATATCCCTTTATTGCATTTCTAGTCTCCCACAGTTGCCTGCTCTGGTTAAGTAATGTTATTATAATTATAGTTACTTAACTTAAGCCCTACACTGGTTGAGCGCCAATTTGTGAGTAAACGCTCGGCTCTTACGGTCACGGGATTCTCGTTCTTTCCGCCCCACGTTGGGCGCCAATTTGTAATGAGACGAGTATGAGCGTCTCGTTATTTTCACACAATGTAAGCCTATTCGTTGCTATGAACGGGTATGCTCCCCTGTCTCTACTCTCTTCGGTCGTTTTTATTTACTTCAATTATTTAAATATCTGAGATATTTGGAGTTGTGGGATATAGTAATTTAATTAACTAATATTAACTTATCTCTCTAAGAAAAATATCAGTGTTAGTGTACTTGAAACTTAAATAATTAATGTGTTATTCTGTAATTTCTTTCAACCCTATTATACCTTGAAGAGAATTATGTAAAATTTTGTATTTTAACGCTCTTCTCTTTGGTGTCGGAGTATTCCGCTATAAGCGCTGTAGTATCGGGGCAACGAAACTTAGAGGTTAATTCACTGTTTACGTTAACCAATTATTCTATACTTAGTCAGTTACTTTTTTATTCCCAACTCATTAAATAATACTCCAAATGACAAGATTTTGCAACTATACAAAGGATCTTTATTTGTTCACTTCTTCAACATTAAATAAGATATGTTCCAACTGGCATACACAAAGGCTATAGATTGCGTGAATCGATTGTTGATCAGTCCGATACTTTATTTAGATTCGGTTATATAATGTGTTTTAGTTTGTAATTTACTTAATTCAGGGTGTGAAGGTTCTTGTAACTGTGGGGAAGATTAAAAATACATAGATAAGAATGCAAGATTTACAAATTTGAGGTGTTGTGTTGTTAATATGATTTATACAATAATAATTTACCAGACTAGAACCAAGCGAATCGTGTAGGCTGTTGGCTGATAACTTCACCGTTCTGAATGACTATGTCGTACGATACTCTTTCTTCGATTTAATAAAATGGAATTCTTGTCCTGTTCACCTCGGAAATACAGCTCCCTGGATTGATTTACAGCCAGACTGATGTTCCTTCTGCAATTTCTGGATCCAAATACGTTCTTCTCTCGTTTGAAGTAATTAGTGGTGTTCCGTGTATTTGAAAGGTTATGAGTTCCAGTGTAGTGTATATTATTGGTTGTGATATATTAGTTAACTCTTTATATTGGGTTTAATATATCGTCAATTCCTTTCGGTTATAGGACAATTCAAGTCCTTCCTTGTAGAACCCAGTTATTTATTTTTTATTGTGATATCATACTATAGTCTCGTTTGGTTAAACTGTACTGGCAAGAGTCAAGAATATTATCATTAAAATTTTGTGTTTTATAAGAGGATCAAATAATTTAGAATATTCCGATTATATTAGACATTTCTTAGATTTTTTTAATCTCATCACATTCAGATCATAAAAGGCAATAATTGAAAATCAACAACTTCTTCATTTCCTGTAGTCCATAGCAACGCATTATTTTTCTTCCTTCTCCATGTTTTGTATATAGTGTTTATTTCATATATTTTTTCGTCTATTCCTTATTAATTTTCTATCATATCGGAATATAACCTTACCGATAGATGGTTTATTATCTTCTACATATATTCTGCTGGTTTTTGATATGATTCCGTTTCTTTTATATTTATTACTTTTTCGATATCAAACGTTATCAATCGATATCATGGCATTGTGGCATTATCATAATTTTTATAAATTGAGATGGTTTATTATATATCATTACTTATTTAATGTTTTTTCCTAGCTCTTCGAACCGTATTCATTAATTATTATTAACTTACGTACCTAACATTTATGTTATGAGTGGTTATATAGTGTTATTGGCTATTAGGCCTTTTATTGTATACGGACCTACCTTTGTTTATAACTGGTGAACAACTATAGCCCTTTTACATAAATTCATACATATAATCAAATCTTAACTATTAACATTTACATAAATAATTATTCCTTTCATATCTAATGACAATTTTATCTTGATCTATGGATCACATATAAGAAAATTGAAATCTATTAACGCTAACTAGCTGCTTCCCACATCATTCTATAATAGTAATTGAATACTACATTTTGTTTCATTACCTTCCATTAACTCAACAAGTAATTGGTATAACATAACATACACTTTATCATAACATTCGTTGTCACAAAATAGTATCATTTAATTCAGAATCCTTACTTGCTATTGCTATAAGGTAAATTATTGTTTCATTTTTGTTTACTTTCATGGTCATTTACTTTGACAATTTCTGTACTATTCTACTTCTTACACTTCTCATCAGTACCATATTGATTTACTTTTCACTGAACATGGATCATTAACTATTGTCTAATTTACAGGTTTGTTTATTATCGTTATTTCTACCTTGCATTCTTATTTATTTCTATCTATAATTATAAATGTAATTATTAGACTTTTGTTTTATCATGGGGTTAGATATTGATTTGCTTATTATTTTGTTAATATAATATTTATGTAACATGGATGACTGCATTTCTGTTGCGTTACATATGCTCCCCCTCCTAAAAAAGTTTAGTTTACCTGAATGAAGTTTAGGTCAAATAAACTTGTCTTTTTCACATGCCTTTTCTTCATATCATTTGTAATGGTAGACGATGGGATTCTCAATGTAACTTCATTAGACTAGTATTAATAATTCTTTATTTAATAACATTTCATTATTTCAATTAACATTCTTGATCATTTTTAATTTCTGTAAACAGTATTTGTTGATAGTTGGCTACAATATTCAAAGATACTTTAGGTTCACATCTCTTCTACATATAATTACTGTAATCACTGTATTTCTCAATTATTCTTCTGTCATCTAATTTCTTTCTGTTTTCTTTGTCCTACTCTTCTGGAAACTGAGGTCATTCTTGCAACTATTCTTATATTCCTTAAATATTTAATTTCCCTAACAATCCCTAATATGTGCGTTGGTACAGTTCAGAGAGGCACTGTTTGGCTTCATACTCTGCTGCCCACACTACACCTTAATATAGTACTGCTGGAATTCATTTACAGTCAGCTATAAAATATAATAATCTCCTAATAATCTCCTTAATTAATTGATAATAAATATTTGGGAATTTTTTTTCATTGTTGCTTTTATATTTCTTTATTACTATCCTTCATACTTTGTGATTCCATTTTAGTTTCCTTAAATATTCTTTGATAATAATTCTGACAGTTATCATTTGTAATTATTTTTGTTTTTTCTTTCTTGTTGTGATAATAACGCTAAGTATCTTCTTCATTTGTTTTTCTGATCTCAATATTTTCTAAATAGTTATTGTTTGATTACTATTATAACTGTGTTTCTGACTAGATACAGTCCTTAGCTCAACTATTATTTTTCTTATCGTATTTCATTATTTTTGCTTTTTATATTTCAATGAATTATGTTCATAAGTATTTTTTTTTCGTTTTCTTTAATATTACATTGGTTCCAATCAATCGTTTACTGAAGTTGTTTCTTTCATTTGGCAATGCGGTATGTATTTTAGGTCATATTATTTTTCTTTTATTATTTTGCATAGGTAGATTTGATGTAATAACTTTTATCTTGGGGTTTCATTATTCATTATTCACACTATTTCTTTGTAGACGTTTAGTAATAATTCTAGTTTTCTTCTGTAATCTTGGGGTTTCTTATTAACTCTTCTTAATACCTTCTTCCTAACTATATTTTAATTCCGATTTACTTCATTTTGAATGACATTTTTTCTATTTATTTTATTGTTCAAAAAATTCTCTTTTATTTACAAGTGTTTTCTCTTCAAAATCGGTAATAAGTTGTTCTTATTGTATTTTAGAATTTAGTGGTTTGATTCAAATTCAAATTCTTTTTAAATTCCAAGTATTTTCTCTTCAAAATCGATAATAAGTTGTTCTTATTGTATTTTAGAATTTATTCATTTTATAATATTTCCGTATCTTGTCAATTGGTTGCCTGGTCAGTTTTCATAACATCAGTCCCATTTTTCTGGTTAACTGCTTCTTTTTCTAACCATGGTCCATTAATTCGACTGCACCCGTTGTCCGGATGACTGCAGTATTCATACCAATTTCTACACTTTTTACATATCTCTTGTGCATGATACAAAGCCAGTACTGTAACTCGGCTGATGCAAAGTCTTCATTTAAGTCAGGGTATTCAGTTATATTTAGCTCCTTTTGAATTATCAGGTATCGTATCTCCTCTATTCTAGCATAATTACTTGTATACCCTATCTTTCCATTTCCTTGGATATCGGTACTATTTACCAAATGTTTTACGGGTATTTTCCGTATTAACGATATAATTGACTTGGTCAAATATTCTCTAATCGTTGATATTTTCAAATAATATTTAAATTTATTTAAGGTTTTGGTGATTGCTCTATGGTGGGTTATTTTGGTTATTTTCATAACGTTTCTTCTATAATTCATACCTTTACATACCTCCCTTCGTTCATTAATTGGGATGTTAAACGCACTAATTAATCCACCTTTCCTCATCTCCATTTCTTCTTTGGTATTGACTATTTTCTTTCTCCATATTTTCCTTATTTTCTGGATATTCTCTTCTATGGTTTGGATCTTCTTGTCTTTTCTATCCTTATTTTCAGAGAGCACTGTATTTTGGTCTTCTCTAATTTCGGTTTCCTTTCTACCTTCAGAAGTGGTTTCTAGTGTTTTATTCATATTCTTTAAACACCTCTCCATTTCTTTATTTGTCTCCTCCTTGTATTTATCTACTTCTGGGCTAAGTGTGTTATTATTTTCAAACTTCCCTTCGAAAGTTTCCATTATCTCATTATTGAACTGCTCCTTCTTATCCTCAATCCGCTTTAAACCTGCTTCGTTCATTTTCTCAATTCTTTCATCCATTCGCCTTAAATTTTCTTCATTCATTTGTAGGATTTCTTCCTTCATTTGTTCCTATCCAACCCTCATTATTCCTATCTAACCTTTCGTAAATTTGGTTCAATCTTTCGTTATTTCTATCGAATTTTTCGTTCATTAGTTTTGAGTTTTCCTTATTTCGTCATTTGTTTTATCGAATTTTTCCTCCAGTCTCTTGAAACCACTGTCCATTGTTTCTGCTACCCCTTTGAAACCTTCATTCAATCGTCTGAAATGTTCAACCATACAATCCATTACATCCTGACGGTTCACTTTCTTTGGTTGTTCTGGGGTTTTCTTCTGTTGCTTCACTTTGACTATTTTTACTTCTTTTTGTACACTGGATTGTTCTAGCTTTTTATTATTTGGCATTCCTATAAGTTCATCTGTTTGATTATGCTTTTTCCTCCAGTTACACATATCTTCTCGGGATAGTTCAAACATCACCCTTATCCATTCCCTTAATTCTTTGTTTTCTGTTTGTATTGGTTTTTCAGGTGGTCTTATTTCTCGTTTCCATTGTTCATAATCTTCCTGAGTATATTGTTCTGTCACCTGGGCGTATACTCCTATTCTTTCGGTTTTCATTTGGTCTTCATTATCGTCCCATCTTTCCCAATCTTCTTCAGTCATCCTTTCCACCTTGTTATCGTCTTTTTCGTTAGTCGTCCCAATAGTCTTTTCTTCATTACACCTGGCATCTAACTCCCACATTTCATCATAAATCTCTCTCAATGTCATTTTGTCGTCTGGTGTTCCCAATGCATTCGCGCGACTCATTTGCGCTCTTTCGTGATCATTGGTATTCTTTTCTATGTATCCCATCTCTTTGCTGAATTTCTTAAATAGTACTGTCGTCCATTCCGCGTAACTTAATCGTCTCTCTTGTCCTTGCATTTTCGTTTCCTTTTGTATCATATCCCTTTATTGCATTTCTAGTCTCCCACAGTTGCCTGCTCTGGTTAAGTAATGTTATTATAATTATAGTTACTTAACTTAAGCCCTACACTGGTTGAGCGCCAATTTGTGAGTAAACGCTCGGCTCTTACGGTCACGGGATTCTCGTTCTTTCCGCCCCACGTTGGGCGCCAATTTGTAATGAGACGAGTATGAGCGTCTCGTTATTTTCACACAATGTAAGCCTATTCGTTGCTATGAACGGGTATGCTCCCCTGTCTCTACTCTCTTCGGTCGTTTTAATTTACTTCAATTATTTAAATATCTGAGATATTTGGTGTTGTGGGATATAGTAATTTAATTAACTAATATTAACTTATCTCTCTAAGAAAAATATCAGTGTTAGTGTACTTGAAACTTAAATAATTAATGTGTTATTCTGTAATTTCTTTCAACCCTATTATACCTTGAAGAGAATTATGTAAAATTTTGTATTTTAACGCTCTTCTCTTTGGTGTCGGAGTATTCCGCTATAAGCGCTGTAGTATCGGGGCAACGAAACTTAGAGGTTAATTCACTGTTTACGTTAACCAATTATTCTATACTTAGTCAGTTACTTTTTTATTCCCAACTCATTAAATAATACTCCAAATGACAAGATTTTGCAACTATACAAAGGTTCTTTATTTGTTCACTTCTTCAACATTAAATAAGATATGTTCCAACTGGCATACACAAAGGCTATAGATTGCGTGAATCGATTGTTGATCAGTCCGATACTTTATTTAGATTCGGTTATATAATGTGTTTTAGTTTGTAATTTACTTAATTCAGGGTGTGAAGGTTCTTGTAACTGTGGGGAAGATTAAAAATACATAGATAAGAATGCAAGATTTACAAATTTGAGGTGTTGTGTTGTTAATATGATTTATACAATAATAATTTACCAGACTAGAACGAAGCGAATCGTGTAGGCTGTTGGCTGATAACTTCACCGTTCTGAATGACTATGTCGTACGATACTCTTTCTTCGATTTAATAAAATGGAATTCTTGTCCTGTTCACCTCGGAAATACAGCTCCCTGGATTGATTTACAGCCAGACTGATGTTCCTTCTGCAATTTCTGGATCCAAATACGTTCTTCTCTCGTTTGAAGTAATTAGTGGTGTTCCGTGTATTTGAAAGGTTATGAGTTCCAGTGTAGTGTATATTATTGGTTGTGATATATTAGTTAACTCTTTATATTGGGTTTAATATATCGTCAATTCCTTTCGGTTATAGGACAATTCAAGTCCTTCCTTGTAGAACCCAGTTATTTATTTTTTATTGTGATATCATACTATAGTCTCGTTTGGTTAAACTGTACTGGCAAGAGTCAAGAATATTATCATTAAAATTTTGTGTTTTATAAGAGGATCAAATAATTTAGAATATTCCGATTATATTAGACATTTCTTAGATTTTTTTAATCTCATCACATTCAGATCATAAAAGGCAATAATTGAAAATCAACAACTTCTTCATTTTCTGTAGTCCATAGCAACGCATTATTTTTCTTCCTTCTCCATGTTTTGTATATAGTGTTTATTTCATATATTTTTTCGTCTATTCCTTATTAATTTTCTATCATATCGGAATATAACCTTACCGATAGATGGTTTATTATCTTCTAAATATATTCTGCTGGTTTTTGATATGATTCCATTTCTTTTATATTTATTACTTTTTCGATATCAAACGTTATCAATCGATATCATGGCATTGTGGCATTATCATAATTTTTATAAATTGAGATGGTTTATTATATATCATTACTTATTTAATGTTTTTTCCTAGCTCTTCGAACCGTATTCATTAATTATTATTAACTTACGTACCTAACCTTTATGTTATGAGTGGTTATATAGTGTTATTGGCTATTAGGCCTTTTATTGTATACGGACCTACCTTTGTTTATAACTGGTGAACAACTATAGCCCTTTTACATAAATTCATACATATAATCAAATCTTAACTATTAACATTTACATAAATAATTATTCCTTTCATATCTAATGACAATTTTATCTTGATCTATGGATCACATATAAGAAAATTGAAATCTATTAACGCTAACTAGCTGCTTCCCACATCATTCTATAATAGTAATTGAATACTACATTTTGTTTCATTACCTTCCATTAACTCAACAAGTAATTGGTATAACATAACATACACTTTATCATAACATTCGTTGTCACAAAATAGTATCATTTAATTCAGAATCCTTACTTGCTATTGCTATAAGGTAAATTATTGTTTCATTTTTGTTTACTTTCATGGTCATTTACTTTGACAATTTCTGTACTATTCTACTTCTTACACTTCTCATCAGTACCATATTGATTTACTTTTCACTGAACATGGATCATTAACTATTGTCTAATTTACAGGTTTGTTTATTATCGTTATTTCTACCTTGCATTCTTATTTATTTCTATCTATAATTATAAATGTAATTATTAGACTTTTGTTTTATCATGGGGTTAGATATTGATTTGCTTATTATTTTGTTAATATAATATTTATGTAACATGGATGACTGCATTTCTGTTGCGTTACATATGCTCCCCCTCCTAAAAAAGTTTAGTTTACCTGAATGAAGTTTAGGTCAAATAAACTTGTCTTTTTCACATGCCTTTTCTTCATATCATTTGTAATGGTAGACGATGGGATTCTCAATGTAACTTCATTAGACTAGTATTAATAATTCTTTATTTAATAACATTTCATTATTTCAATTAACATTCTTGATCATTTTTAATTTCTGTAAACAGTATTTGTTGATAGTTGGCTACAATATTCAAAGATACTTTAGGTTCACATCTCTTCTACATATAATTACTGTAATCACTGTATTTCTCAATTATTCTTCTGTCATCTAATTTCTTTCTGTTCTCTTTGTCCTACTCTTCTGGAAACTGAGGTCATTCTTGCAACTATTCTAATATTCCTTAAATATTTAATTTCCCTAACAATCCCTAATATGTGCGTTGGTACAGTTCAGAGAGGCACTGTTTGGCTTCATACTCTGCTGCCCACACTACACCTTAATATAGTACTGCTGGAATTCATTTACAGTCAGCTATAAAATATAATAATCTCCTAATAATCTCCTTAATTAATTGATAATAAATATTTGGGAATTTTTTTTCATTGTTGCTTTTATATTTCTTTATTACTATCCTTCATACTTTGTGATTCCATTTTAGTTTCCTTAAATATTCTTTGATAATAATTCTGACAGTTATCATTTGTAATTATTTTTGTTTTTTCTTTCTTGTTGTGATAATAACGCTAAGTATCTTCTTCATTTGTTTTTCTGATCTCAATATTTTCTAAATAGTTATTGTTTGATTACTATTATAACTGTGTTTCTGACTAGATACAGTCCTTAGCTCAACTATTATTTTTCTTATCGTATTTCATTATTTTTGCTGTTTATATTTCAATGAATTATGTTCATAAATATTTTTTTTCGTTTCTTTAATATTACATTGGTTACAATCAATCGTTTACTGAAGTTGTTTCTTTCATTTGGCAATGCGGTATGTATTTTAGGTCATATTATTTTTCTTTTATTATTTTGCATAGATAGATTTGATGTAATAACTTTTATCTTGGGGTTTCATTATTCATTATTCACACTATTTCTTTGTAGACGTTTAGTAATAATTCTAGTTTTCTTCTGTAATCTTGGGGTTTCTTATTAACTCTTCTTAATACCTTCTTCCTAACTATATTTTAATTCCGACTTACTTCATTTTGAATGACATTTTTTTCTATTTATTTTATTGTTCAAAAAATTCTCTTTTATTTACAAGTGTTTTCTCTTCAAAATCGGTAATAAGTTGTTCTTATTGTATTTTAGAATTTAGTGGTTTTATTCAAATTCAAATTCTTTTTAAATTCCAAGTATTTTCTCTTCAAAATCGATAATAAGTTGTTCTTATTGTATTTTAGAATTTATTCATTTTATAATATTTCCGTATCTTGTCAATTGGTTGCCTGGTCAGTTTTCATAACATCAGTCCCATTTTTCTGGTTAACTGCTTCTTTTTCTAACCATGGTCCATTAATTCGACTGCACCCGTTGTCCGGATGACTGCAGTATTCATACCAATTTCTACACTTTTTACATATCTCTTGTGCATGATACAAAGCCAGTACTGTAACTCGGCTGATGCAAAGTCTTCATTTAAGTCAGGGTATTCAGTTATATTTAGCTCCTTTTGAATTATCAGGTATCGTATCTCCTCTATTCTAGCATAATTACTTGTATACCCTATCTTTCCATTTCCTTGGATATCGGTACTATTTACCAAATGTTTTACGGGTATTTTCCGTATTAACGATATAATTGACTTGGTCAAATATTCTCTAATCGTTGATATTTTCAAATAATATTTAAATTTATTTAAGGTTTTGGTGATTGCTCTATGGTGGGTTATTTTGGTTATTTTCATAACGTTTCTTCTATAATTCATACCTTTACATACCTCCCTTCGTTCATTAATTGGGATGTTAAACGCACTAATTAATCCACCTTTCCCCATCTCCATTTCTTCTTTGGTATTGACTATTTTCTTTCTCCATATTTTCCTTATTTTCTGGATATTCTCTTCTATGGTTTGGATCTTCTTGTCTTTTCTATCCTTATTTTCAGAGAGCACTGTATTTTGGTCTTCTCTAATTTCGGTTTCCTTTCTACCTTCAGAAGTGGTTTCTAGTGTTTTATTCATATTCTTTAAACACCTCTCCATTTCTTTATTTGTCTCCTCCTTGTATTTATCTACTTCTGGGCTAAGTGTGTTATTATTTTCAAACTTCCCTTCGAAAGTTTCCATTATCTCATTATTGAACTGCTCCTTCTTATCCTCAATCCGCTTTAAACCTGCTTCGTTCATTTTCTCAATTCTTTCATCCATTCGCCTTAAATTTTCTTCATTCATTTGTAAGATTTCTTCCTTCATTTGTTTTAAACCCTCATTATTCCTATCTAACCTTTCGTAAATTTGTTTCAATCTTTCGTTATTTCTATCGAATTTTTCGTTCATTAGTTTTGAGTTTTCCTTATTTCGTCATTTGTTTTATCGAATTTTTCCTCCAGTCTCTTGAAACCACTGTCCATTGTTTCTGCCACCCCTTTGAAACCTTCATTCATTCGTCTGAAATGTTCAACCATAAAATCCATTACATCCTGATGGTTCACTTTCTTTGGTTGTTCTGGGGTTTTCTTCTGTTGCTTCACTTTTACTATTTTTACTTCTTTTTGTACACTGGATTGTTCTAGCTTTTTATTATTTGGCATTCCTATAAGTTCATCTGTTTGATTATGCTTTTTCCTCCAGTTACACATATCTTCTCGGGATAGTTCAAACATCACCCTTATCCATTCCCTTAATTCTTTGTTTTCTGTTTGTATTGGTTTTTCAGGTGGTCTTATTTCTCGTTTCCATTGTTCATAATCTTCCTGAGTATATTGTTCTGTCACCTGGGCGTATACTCCTATTCTTTCGGTTTTCATTTGTTCTTCATTAAATATCACTATAATATTGACGACTCGGAACACAAAGTTTTTTATTAGTAAAAACGTAAAATTTTACCTTACAGCCTAAACCGGCTTTCACCTATAGAAGGCTTCATCAGAGGCTGTCGTTAGTAGCGCTGCTCTTCTTGTTGTTGGCGACGAGAAAGTGTTTCGAAAGATTGGAGCTGTGTGTGTGTGGTGAGATGTGTTTGAATAATGCGTGCGATTTGTCGTCGCCAACAACAAGACGAGCAGCGCTACTAACGACAGCCTCTGATGAAGCCTTCTATAGGTGAAAGCCGGTTTACGCTGTAAGGTAAAACTTTACGTTTTTACTTATAAAAAACTTTGTGTTCCGAGTCGTCAATATTATAGTGACATTTAGTTAAGTAACGGACACGTCATGGACAACGAAATCCAAGAATGTTCTTCATTATCTTCCCATCTTTCCCAATCTTCTTCAGTCATCCTTTCCACCTTGTTATAGTCTTTTTCGTTAGTCGTCCCAATAGTCTTTTCTTCATTACACCTGCCATCTAACTCCCACATTTCATCATAAATCTCTCTCAATGTCATTTTGTCGTCTGGTGTTCCCAATGCATTCGCGCGACTCATTTGCGCTCTTTCGTGATCATTGGTATGCTTTTCTATGTATCCCATCTCTTTGCTGAATTTCTTAAATAGTACTGTCGTCCATTCCGCGTAACTTAATCGTCTCTCTTGTCCTTGCATTTTCGTTTCCTTTTGTATCATATCCCTTTATTGCATTTCTAGTCTCCCACAGTTGCCTGCTCTGGTTATGTAATGTTATTATAATTATAGTTACTTAACTTAAGCCCTACACTGGTTGAGCGCCAATTTGTGAGTAAACGCTCGGCTCTTACAGTCACGGGATTCTCGTTCTTTCCGCCCCACTTTGGGCGCCAATTTGTAATGAGACGAGTATGAGCGTCTCGTTATTTTCACACAATGTAAGCCTATGCGTTGCTATGAAACGGTATGCTCCCCTGTCTCTACTCTCTTCGGTCTTTTTAATTTACTTCAATTATTTAAATATCTGAGATATTTGGAGTTGTGGGATATAGTAATTTAATTAACTAATATTAACTTATCTCTCTAAGAAAAATATCAGTGTTAGTGTACTTGAAACTTAAATAATTAATGTGTTATTCTGTAATTTCTTTCAACCCTATTATACCTTGAAGAGAATTATGTAAAATTTTGTATTTTAACGCTCTTCTCTTTGGTGTCGGAGAATTCCGCTATAAGCGCTGTAGTACCGGGGCAACGAAACTTAGAGTTTAATTCACTGTTTGTGTTAACCAATTATTCTATACTTAGTCAGTTACTTTTTTATTCCCAACTCATTAAATAATACTCCAAATGACAAGATTTTGCAACTATACAAAGGTTCTTTATTTGTTCACTTCTTCAACATTAAATAAGATATGTTCCAACTGGCATACACAAAGGCTATAGATTGCGTGAATCGATTGTTGATCAGTCCGATACTTTATTTAGATTCGGTTATATAATGTGTTTTAGTTTGTAATTAACTTAATTCAGGGTGTGAAGGTTCTTGTAACTGTGGGGAAGATTAAAAATACATAGATAAGAATGCAAGATTTACAAATTTGAGGTGTTGTGTTGTTAATATGATTTATACAATAATAATTTACCAGACTAGAACGAAGCGAATCGTGAAGGCTGTTGGCTGATAACTTCACCGTTCTGAATGACTATGTCGTACGATACTCTTTCTTCGATTTAATAAAATGGAATTCTTGTCCTGTTCACCTCGGAAATACAGCTCCCTGGATTGATTTACAGCCAGACTGATGTTCCTTCTGCAATTTCTGGATCCAAATACGTTCTTCTCTCGTTTGAAGTAATTAGTGGTGTTCCGTGTATTTGAAAGGTTATGAGTTCCAGTGTAGTGTATATTATTGGTTGTGATATATTAGTTAACTCTTTATATTGGGTTTAATATATCGTCAATTCCTTTCGGTTATAGGACAATTCAAGTCCTTCCTTGTAGAACCCAGTTATTTATTTTTTATTGTGATATCATACTATAGTCTCGTTTGGTTAAACTGTACTGGCAAGAGTCAAGAATATTATCATTAAAATTTTGTGTTTTATAAGAGGATCAAATAATTTAGAATATTCCGATTATATTAGACATTTCTTAGATTTTTTTAATCTCATCACATTCAGATCATAAAAGGCAATAATTGAAAATCAACAACTTCTTCATTTCCTGTAGTCCATAGCAACGCATTATTTTTCTTCCTTCTCCATGTTTTGTATATAGTGTTTATTTCATATATTTTTTCGTCTATTCCTTATTAATTTTCTATCATATCGGAATATAACCTTACCGATAGATGGTTTATTATCTTCCACATATATTCTGCTGGTTTTTGATATGGTTCCGTTTCTTTTATATTTATTACTTTTTTGATATCAAACGTTATCAATCGATATCATGGCATTGTGGCATTATCATAATTTTTATAAATTGAAATGGTTTATTATATATCATTACTTATTTAATGTTTTTTCCTAGCTCTTCGAACCGTATTCATTAATTATTATTAACTTACGTACCTAACCTTTATGTTATGAGTGGTTATATAGTGTTATTGGCTGTTAGGCCTTTTATTGTATACGGACCTACCTTTGTTTATAACTGGTGAACAACTATAGCCCTTTTACATAAATTCATACATATAATCAAATCTTAACTATTAACATTTACATAAATAATTATTCCTTTCATATCTAATGACAATTTTATCTTGATCTATGGATCACATATAAGAAAATTGAAATCTATTAACGCTAACTAGCTGCTTCCCACATCATTCTATAATAGTAATTGAATACCACATTTTGTTTCATTACCTTCCATTAACTCAACAAGTAATTGGTATAACATAACATACACTTTATCATAACATTCGTTGTCACAAAATAGTATCATTTAATTCAGAATCCTTACTTGCTATTGCTATAAGGTAAATTATTGTTTCATTTTTGTTTACTTTCATGGTCATTTACTTTGACAATTTCTGTACTATTCTACTTCTTACACTTCTCATCAGTATCATATTGATTTACTTTTCACTGAACATGGATCATTAACTATTGTCTAATTTACAGGTTTGTTTATTATCGTTATTTCTACCTTGCATCCTTATTTATTTCTATCTATAATTATAAATGTAATTATTAGACTTTTGTTTTATCATGGGGTTAGATATTGATTTGCTTATTATTTTGTTAATATAATATTTATGTAACATGGATGACTGCATTTCTGTTGCGTTACATATGCTCCCCCTCCTAAAAAAGTTTAGTTTACCTGAATGAAGTTTAGGTCAAATAAACTTGTCTTTTTCACATGCCTTTTCTTCATATCGATATTAATGGTTGACGATGGGATTCTCAATGTAACTTCATTAGACTAGTATTAATAATTCTTTATTTAATAACATTTCATTATTTCAATTAACATTCTTGATCATTTTTAATTTCTGTAAACAGTATTTGTTGATAGTTGGCTACAATATTCAATGATACTTTAGGTTCACATCTCTTCTACTTATAATTACTGTAATCACTGTATTTCTCAATTATTCTTCTGTCATCTAATTTCTTTCTGTTTTCTTTGTCCTACTCTTCTGGAAACTGAGGTCATTCTTGCAACTATTCTAATATTCCTTAAATATTTAATTTCCCTAACAATCCCTAATATGTGCGTTGGTACAGTTCAGAGAGGCACTGTTTGGCTTCATACTCTGCTGCCCACACTACACCTTAATATAGTACTGCTGGAATTCATCTACAGTCAGCTATAAAATATAATAATCTCCTTAATTAATTGATAATAAATATTTGGGAATTTTTTTTCATTGTTGCTTTTATATTTCTTTATTACTATCCTTCATACTTTGTGATTCCATTTTAGTTTCCTTAAATATTCTTTGATAATAATTCTGACAGTTATCATTTGTAATTATTTTTGTTTTTTCTTTCTTGTTGTGATAATAACGCTAAGTATCTTCTTCATTTGTTTTTCTGATCTCAATATTTTCTAAATAGTTATTGTTTGATTATTATTATAACTGTGTTTCTGACTAGATACAGTCCTTAGCTCAACTATTATTTTTCTTATCGTATTTCATTATTTTTGCTGTTTATATTTCAATGAATTATGTTCATAAATATTTTTTTTTCGTTTTCTTTAATATTACATTGGTTACAATCAATCGTTTACTGAAGTTGTTTCTTTCATTTGGCAATGCGGTATGTATTTTAGGTCATATTATTTTTCTTTTATTATTTTGCATAGGTAGATTTGATGTAAAAACTTTTATCTTGGGGTTTCATTATTCATTATTCACACTATTTCTTTGTAGACGTTTAGTAATAATTCTAGTTTTCTTCTGTAATCTTGGGGTTTCTTATTAACTCTTCTTAATACCTTCTTCCAAACTATATTTTAATTCCGACTTACTTCATTTTGCATGACATTTTTTCTCTTTATTTTATTGTTCAAAAAATTCTCTTTTATTTACAAGTGTTTTTTCTTCAAAATCGGTAATAAGTTGTTCTTATTGTATTTTAGAATTTATTGGTTTTATTCAAATTCAAATTCTTTTTAAATTCCAAGTATTTTCTCTTCAAAATCGATAATAAGTTGTTCTTATTGTATTTTAGAATTTATTCATTTTATAATATTTCCGTATCTTGTCAATTGGTTGCCTGGTCAGTTTTCATAACATCAGTCCCATTTTTCTGGTTAACTGCTTCTTTTTCTAACCATGGTCCATTAATTCGACTGCACCCGTTGTCCGGATGACTGCAGTATTCATATCAATTTCTACACTTTTTACATATCTCTTGTGCATGATACAAAGCCAGTACTGTAACTCGGCTGATGCAAAGTCTTCATTTAAGTCAGGGTATTCAGTTATATTTAGCTCCTTTTGAATTATCAGGTATCGTATCTCCTCTATTCTAGCATAATTGCTTGTATACCCTATCTTTCCATTTCCTTGGATATCGGTACTATTTACCAAATGTTTTACTGGTATTTTCCGTTTTAACGATATAATTGACTTGGTCAAATATTCTCTAATCGTTGATATTTTCAAATAATATTTAAATTTATTTAAGGTTTTGGTGATTGCTCTATGGTGGGTTATTTTGGTTATTTTCATAACGTTTCTTCTATAATTCATACCTTTACATACCTCCCTTCGTTCATTAATTGGGATGTTAAACGCACTAATTAATCCACCTTTCCTCGTCACCATTTCTTCTTTGGTATTGACTATTTTCTTTCTCCATATTTTCCTTATTTTCTGGATATTCTCTTCTATGGTTTGGATCTTCTTGTCTTTTCTATCCTTATTTTCAGAGAGCACTGTATTTTGGTCTTCTCTAATTTCGGTTTCCTTTCTACCTTCAGAAGTGTTTTCTAGTGTTTTATTCATATTCTTTAAACACCTCTCCATTTCTTTATTTGTCTCCTCCTTGTATTTATCTACTTCTGGGCTAAGTGTGTTATTATTTTCAAACTTCCCTTCGAAAGTTTCCATTATCTCATTATTGAACTGCTCCTTCTTATCCTCAATCCGCTTTAAACCTGCTTCGTTCATTTTCTCAATTCTTTCATCCATTCGCCTTAAATTTTCTTCATTCATTTGTAGGATTTCTTCCTTCATTTGTTTTAAACCCTCATTATTCCTATCTAACCTTTCGTAAATTTGGTTCAATCTTTCGTTATTTCTATCGAATTTTTCGTTCATTAGTTTTGAGTTTTCCTTATTTCGTCATTTGTTTTATCGAATTTTTCCTCCAGTCTCTTGAAACCACTGTCCATTGTTTCTGCTACCCCTTTGAAACCTTCATTCATTCGTCTGGAATGTACAACCATAAAATCCATTACATCCTGACGGTTCACTTTCTTTGGTTGTTCTGGTGTTTTCTTCTGTTGCTTCACTTTGACTATTTTTACTTCTTTTTGTACACTGGATTGTTCTAGCTTTTTATTATTTGGCATTCCTATAAGTTCATCTGTTTGATTATGCTTTTTCCTCCAGTTAAACATATCTTCTCGGGATAGTTCAAACATCACCCTTATCCATTCCCTTAATTCTTTGTTTTCTGTTTGTATTGGTTTTTCAGGTGGTCTTATTTCTCGTTTCCATTGTTCATAATCTTCCTGAGTATATTGTTCTGTCACCTGGGCGTATACTCCTATTCTTTCGGTTTTCATTTGTTCTTCATTATCGTCCCATCTTTCCCAATCTTCTTCAGTCATCCTTTCCACCTTGTTATCGCCTTTTTCGTTAGTCGTCCCAATAATCTTTTCTTCATTACACCTGGCATCTGACTCCCACATTTCATCATAAATCTCTCTCAATGTCATTTTGTCGTCTGGTGTTCCCAATGCATTCGCGCGACTCATTTGCGCTCTTTCGTGATCATTGGTATTCTTTTCTATGTATCCCATCTCTTTGCTGAATTTCTTAAATAGTACTGTCGCCCATTCCGCGTAACTTAATCATCTCTCTTGTCCTTGCATTTTCGTTTCTTTTGTATCATATCCCTTTATTGCATTTCTAGTCTCCCACAGTTGCCTTCTCTGGTTAAGTAATGTTATTATAATTATAGTTACTTAACTTAAGCCCTACACTGGTTGAGCGCCAATTTGTGAGTAAACGCTCGGCTCTTACGGTCACGGGATTCTCGTTCTTTCCGCCCCAAGTTGGGCGCCAATTTGTAATGAGACGAGTATGAGCGTCTCGTTATTTTCACACAATGTAAGCCTATTCGTTGCTATGAACGGGTATGCTCCCCTGTCTCTACTCTCTTCGGTCGTTTTAATTTACTTCAATTATTTAAATATCTGAGATATTTGGAGTTGTGGGATATAGTAATTTAATTAACTAATATTAACTTATCTCTCTAAGAAAAATATCAGTGTTAGTGTACTTGAAACTTAAATAATTAATGTGTTATTCTGTAATTTCTTTCAACCCTATTATACCTTGAAGAGAATTATGTAAAATTTTGTATTTTAACGCTCTTCTCTTTGGTGTCGGAGAATTCCGCTATAAGCGCTGTAGTACCGGGGCAACGAAACTTAGAGTTTAATTCACTGTTTACGTTAACCAATTATTCTATACTTAGTCAGTTACTTTTTTATTCCCAACTCATTAAATAATACTCCAAATGACAAGATTTGCAACTATACAAAGGTTCTTTATTTGTTCACTTCTTCAACATTAAATAAGATATGTTCCAACTGGCATACACAAAGGCTATAGATTGCGTGAATCGATTGTTGATCAGTCCGATACTTTATTTAGATTCGGTTATATAATGTGTTTTAGTTTGTAATTAACTTAATTCAGGGTGTGAAGGTTCTTGTAACTGTGGGGAAGATTAAAAATACATAGATAAGAATGCAAGATTTACAAATTTGAGGTGTTGTGTTGTTAATATGATTTATACAATAATAATTTACCAGACTAGAACGAAGCGAATCGTGTAGGCTGTTGGCTGATAACTTCACCGTTCTGAATGACTATGTCGTACGATACTCTTTCTTCGATTTAATAAAATGGAATTCTTGTCCTGTTCACCTCGGAAATACAGCTCCCTGGATTGATTTACGGCCAGACTGATGTTCCTTCTGCAATTTCTGGATCCAAATACGTTCTTCTCTCGTTTGAAGTAATTAGTGGTGTTCCGTGTATTTGAAAGGTTATGAGTTCCAGTGTAGTGTATATTATTGGTTGTGATACAGTTAACTCTATATATTGGGTTTAATATATCGTCAATTCCTTTCGGATATAGGACAATTCAAGTCCTTCCTTGTAGAACCCAGTTATTTATTTTTTATTGTGATATCATACTATAGTCTCGTTTGGTTAAACTGTACTGGCAAGAGTCAAGAATATTATCATTAAAATTTTGTGTTTTATAAGAGGATCAAATAATTTAGAATATTCCGATTATATTAGACATTTCTTAGATTTTTTTAATCTCATCACATTCAGATCATAAAAGGCAATAATTGAAAATCAACAACTTCTTCATTTCCTGTAGTCCATAGCAACGCATTATTTTTCTTCCTTCTCCATGTTTTGTATATAGTGTTTTTTTCATATATTTTTTCGTCTATTCCTTATTAATTTTCTATCATATCGGAATATAACCTTACCGATAGATGGTTTATTATCTTCTACGTATATTCTGCTGGTTTTTGATATGATTCCGTTTCTTTTATATTTATTACTTTTTCGATATCAAACGTTATCAATCGATATCATGGCATTGTGGCATTATCATAATTTTTATAAATTGAGATGGTTTATTATATATCATTACTTATTTAATGTTTTTTCCTAGCTCTTCGAACCGTATTCATTAATTATTATTAACTTACGTACCTAACCTTTATGTTATGAGTGGTTATATAGTGTTATTGGCTGTTAGGCCTTTTATTGTATACGGACCTACCTTTGTTTATAACTGGTGAACAACTATAGCCCTTTTACATAAATTCATACATATAATCAAATCTTAACTATTAACATTTACATAAATAATTATTCCTTTCATATCTAATGACAATTTTATCTTGATCTATGGATCACATATAAGAAAATTGAAATCTATTAACGCTAACTAGCTGCTTCCCACATCATTCTATAATAGTAATTGAATACCACATTTTGTTTCATTACCTTCCATTAACTCAACAAGTAATTGGTATAACATAACATACACTTTATCATAACATTCGTTGTCACAAAATAGTATCATTTAATTCAGAATCCTTACTTGCTATTGCTATAAGGTAAATTATTGTTTCATTTTTGTTTACTTTCATGGTCATTTACTTTGACAATTTCTGTACTATTCTACTTCTTACACTTCTCATCAGTTTCATATTGATTTACTTTTCACTGAACATGGATCATTAACTATTTTCTAATTTACAGGTTTGTTTATTATCGTTATTTCTACCTTGCATCCTTATTTATTTCTATCTATAATTATAAATGTAATTATTAGACTTTTGTTTTATCATGGGGTTAGATATTGATTTGCTTATTATTTTGTTAATATAAAATTTATGTAACATGGATGACTGCATTTCTGTTGCGTTACATATGCTCCCCCTCCTAAAAAAGTTTAGTTTACCTGAATGAAGTTTAGGTCAAATAAACTTGTCTTTTTCACATGCCTTTTCTTCATATCATTTGTAATGGTAGACGATGGGATTCTCAATGTAACTTCATTAGACTAGTATTAATAATTCTTTATTTAATAACATTTCATTATTTCAATTAACATTCTTGATCATTTTTAATTTCTGTAAACAGTATTTGTTGATAGTTGGCTACAATATTCAATGATACTTTAGGTTCACATCTCTTCTACCTATAATTACTGTAATCACTGTATTTCTTAATTATTCTTCTGTCATCTAATTTCTTTGTTTTCTTTGTCCTACTTTTCTGGAAACTGAGGTCATTCTTGCAACTATTCTAATATTCCTTAAATATTTAATTTCCCTAACAATCCCTAATATGTGCGTTGGTACAGTTCAGAGAGGCACTGTTTGGCTTCATACTCTGCTGCCCACACTACACCTTAATATAGTACTGCTGGAATTCATCTACAGTCAGCTATAAAATATAATAATCTCCTTAATTAATTGATAATAAATATTTGGGAATTTTTTTTCATTGTTGCTTTTATATTTCTTTATTACTATCCTTCATACTTTGTGATTCCATTTTAGTTTCCTTAAATATTCTTTGATAATAATTCTGACAGTTATCATTTGTAATTATTTTTGTTTTTTCTTTCTTGTTGTGATAATAACGCTAAGTATCTTCTTCATTTGTTTTTCTGATCTCAATATTTTCTAAATAGTTATTGTTTGATTATTATTATAACTGTGTTTCTGACTAGATACAGTCCTTAGCTCAACTATTATTTTTCTTATCGTATTTCATTATTTTTGCTGTTTATATTTCAATGAATTATGTTCATAAATATTTTTTTTTCGTTTTCTTTAATATTACATTGGTTACAATCAATCGTTTACTGAAGTTGTTTCTTTCATTTGGCAATGCGGTATGTATTTTAGGTCATATTATTTTTCTTTTATTATTTTGCATAGGTAGATTTGATGTAAAAACTTTTATCTTGGGGTTTCATTATTCATTATTCACACTATTTCTTTGTAGACGTTTAGTAATAATTCTAGTTTTCTTCTGTAATCTTGGGGTTTCTTATTAACTCTTCTTAATACCTTCTTCCTAACTATATTTTAATTCCGACTTACTTCATTTTGAATGACATTTTTTTCTATTTATTTTATTGTTCAAAAAATTCTCTTTTATTTACAAGTGTTTTCTCTTCAAAATCGGTAATAAGTTGTTCTTATTGTATTTTAGAATTTATTGGTTTTATTCAAATTCAAATTCTTTTTAAATTCCAAGTATTTTCTCTTCAAAATCGATAATAAGTTGTTCTTATTGTATTTTAGAATTTATTCATTTTATAATATTTCCGTATCTTGTCAATTGGTTGCCTGGTCAGTTTTCATAACATCAGTCCCATTTTTCTGGTTAACTGCTTCTTTTTCTAACCATGGTCCATTAATTCGACTGCACCCGTTGTCCGGATGACTGCAGTATTCATACCAATTTCTACACTTTTTACATATCTCTTGTGCATGATACAACGCCAGTACTGTAACTCGGCTGATGCAAAGTCTTCATTTAAGTCAGGGTATTCAGTTATATTTAGCTCCTTTTGAATTATCAGGTATCGTATCTCCTCTATTCTAGCATAATTACTTGTATACCCTATCTTTCCATTTCCTTGGATATCGGTACTATTTACCAAATGTTTTACGGGTATTTTCCGTATTAACGATATAATTGACTTGGTCAAATATTCTCTAATCGTTGATATTTTCAAATAATATTTAAATTTATTTAAGGTTTTGGTGATTGCTCTATGGTGGGTTATTTTGGTTATTTTCATAACGTTTCTTCTATAATTCATACCTTTACATACCTCCCTTCGTTCATTAATTGGGATGTTAAACGCACTAATTAATCCACCTTTCCTCATCACCATTTCTTCTTTGGTATTGACTATTTTCTTTCTCCATATTTTCCTTATTTTCTGGATATTCTCTTCTATGGTTTGGATCTTCTTGTCTTTTCTATCCTTATTTTCAGAGAGCACTGTATTTTGGTCTTCTCTAATTTCGGTTTCCTTTCTACCTTCAGAAGTGTTTTCTAGTGTTTTATTCATATTCTTTAAACACCTCTCCATTTCTTTATTTGTCTCCTCCTTGTATTTATCTACTTCTGGGCTAAGTGTGTTATTATTTTCAAACTTCCCTTCGAAAGTTTCCATTAGCTCATTATTGAACTGCTCCTTCTTATCCTCAATCCGCTTTAAACCTGCTTCGTTCATTTTCTCAATTCTTTCATCCATTCGCCTTAAATTTTCTTCATTCATTTTTAGGATTTCTTCCTTCATTTGTTTTAAACCCTCATTATTCCTATCTAACCTTTCGTAAATTTGGTTCAATCTTTCGTTATTTCTATCGAATTTTTCGTTCATTAGTTTTGAGTTTTCCTTAATTTCCTCATTTGTTTTATCGAATTTTTCCTCCAGTCTCTTGAAACCACTGTCCATTGTTTCTGCTACCCCTTTGAAACCTTCATTCATTCGTCTAAAATGTTCAACCATAAAATCCATTACATCCTGACGGTTCACTTTCTTTGGTTGTTCTGGGGTTTTCTTCTGTTGCTTCACTTTGACTATTTTTACTTCTTTTTGTACACTGGATTGTTCTAGCTTTTTATTATTTGGCATTCCTATAAGTTCATCTGTTTGATTATGCTTTTTCCTCCAGTTACACATATCTTCTCGGGATAGTTCAAACATCACCCTTATCCATTCCCTTAATTCTTTGTTTTCTGTTTGTATTGGTTTTTCAGGTGGTCTTATTTCTCGTTTCCATTGTTCATAATCTTCCTGAGTATATTGTTCTGTCACCTGGGCATATACTCCTATTCTTTCGGTTTTCATTTGTTCTTCATTATCGTCCCATCTTTCCCAATCTTCTTCAGTCATCCTTTCCACCTTGTCATCGTCTTTTTCGTTAATCGTCCCAATAGTCTTTTCTTCATTACACCTGGCATCTAACTCCCACATTTCATCATAAATCTCTCTCAATGTCATTTTGTCGTCTGGTGTTCCCAATGCATTCGCGCGACTCATTTGCGCTCTTTCGTGATCATTGGTATTCTTTTCTATGTATCCCATCTCTTTGCTGAATTTCTTAAATAGTACTGTCGTCCATTCCGCGTAACTTAATCATCTCTCTTGTCCTTGCATTTTCGTTTCCTTTTGTATCATATCCCTTTATTGCATTTCTAGTCTCCCACAGTTGCCAGCTCAGGTTAAGTAATGTTATTATAATTATAGTTACTTAACTTAAGCCCTACACTGGTTGAGCGCCAATTTGTGAGTAAACGCTCGGCTCTTACGGTCACGGGATTCTCGTTCTTTCCGCCCCAAGTTGGGCGCCAATTTGTAATGAGACGAGTATGAGCGTCTCGTTATTTTCACACAATGTAAGCCTATTCGTTGCTATGAACGGGTATGCTCCCCTGTCTCTACTCTCTTCGGTCGTTTTAATTTACTTCAATTATTTAAATATCTGAGATATTTGGAGTTGTGGGATATAGTAATTTAATTAACTAATATTAACTTATCTCTCTAAGAAAAATATCAGTGTTAGTGTACTTGAAACTTAAATAATTAATGTGTTATTCTGTAATTTCGTTCAACCCTATTATACCTTGAAGAGAATTATGTAAAATTTTGTATTTTAACGCTCTTCTCTTTGGTGTCGGAGAATTCCGCTATAAGCGCTGTAGTACCGGGGCAACGAAACTTAGAGGTTAATTCACTGTTTACGTTAACCAATTATTCTATACTTAGTCAGTTACTTTTTTATTCCCAACTCATTAAATAATACTCCAAATGACAAGATTTGCAACTATACAAAGGTTCTTTATTTGTTCACTTCTTCAACATTAAATAAGATATGTTCCAACTGGCATACACAAAGGCTATAGATTGCGTGAATCGATTGTTGATCAGTCCGATACTTTATTTAGATTCGGTTATATAATGTGTTTTAGTTTGTAATTAATTTAATTCAGGGTGTGAAGGTTCTTGTAACTGTGGGGAAGATTAAAAATACATAGATAAGAATGCAAGATTTACAAATTTGAGGTGTTGTGTTGTTAATATGATTTATACAATAATAATTTACCAGACTAGAACGAAGCGAATCGTCTAGGCTGTTGGCTGATAACTTCACCGTTCTGAATGACTATGTCGTACGATACTCTTTCTTCGATTTAATAAAATGGAATTCTTGTCCTGTTCACCTCGGAAATACAGCTCCCTGGATTGATTTACGGCCAGACTGATGTTCCTTCTGCAATTTCTGGATCCAAATACGTTCTTCTCTCGTTTGAAGTAATTAGTGGTGTTCCGTGTATTTGAAAGATTATGAGTTCCAGTGTAGTGTATATTATTGGTTGTGATACAGTTAACTCTTTATATTGGGTTTAATATATCGTCAATTCCTTTCGGATATAGGACAATTCAAGTCCTTCCTTGTAGAACCCAGTTATTTATTTTTTATTGTGATATCATACTATAGTCTCGTTTGGTTAAACTGTACTGGCAAGAGTCAAGAATATTATCATTAAAATTTTGTGTTTTATAAGAGGATCAAATAATTTAGAATATTCCGATTATATTAGACATTTCTTAGATTTTTTTAATCTCATCACATTCAGATCATAAAAGGCAATAATTGAAAATCAACAACTTCTTCATTTCCTGTAGTCCATAGCAACGCATTATTTTTCTTCCTTCTCCATGTTTTGTATATAGTGTTTTTTTCATATATTTTTTCGTCTATTCCTTATTAATTTTCTATCATATCGGAATATAACCTTACCGATAGATGGTTTATTATCTTCTACATATATTCTGCTGGTTTTTGATATGATTCCGTTTCTTTTATATTTATTACTTTTTCGATATCAAACGTTATCAATCGATATCATGGCATTGTGGCATTATCATAATTTTTATAAATTGAGATGGTTTATTATATATCATTACTTATTTAATGTTTTTTCCTAGCTCTTCGAACCGTATTCATTAATTATTATTAACTTACGTACCTAACCTTTATGTTATGAGTGGTTATATAGTGTTATTGGCTGTTAGGCCTTTTATTGTATACGGACCTACCTTTGTTTATAACTGGTGAACAACTATAGCCCTTTTACATAAATTCATACATATGATCAAATCTTAACTATTAACATTTACATAAATAATTATTCCTTTCATATCTAATGACAATTTTATCTTGATCTATGGATCACATATAAGAAAATTGAAATCTATTAACGCTAACTAGCTGCTTCCCACATCATTCTATAATAGTAATTGAATACTACATTTTGTTTCATTACCTTCCATTAACTCAACAAGTAATTGGTATAACATAACATACACTTTATCATAACATTCGTTGTCACAAAATAGTATCATTTAATTCAGAATCCTTACTTGCTATTGCTATAAGGTAAATTATTGTTTCATTTTTGTTTACTTTCATGGTCATTTACTTTGACAATTTCTGTACTATTCTACTTCTTACACTTCTCATCAGTTTCATATTGATTTACTTTTCACTGAACATGGATCATTAACTATTGTCTAATTTACAGGTTTGTTTATTATCGTTATTTCTACCTTGCATCCTTATTTATTTCTATCTATAATTATAAATGTAATTATTAGACTTTTGTTTTATCATGGGGTTAGATATTGATTTGCTTATTATTTTGTTAATATAATATTTATGTAACATGGATGACTGCATTTCTGTTGCGTTACATATGCTCCCCTTCCTAAAAAAGTTTAGTTTACCTGAATGAAGTTTAGTTCAAATAAACTTGTCTTTTTCACATGCCTTTTCTTCATATCGATATTAATGGTTGACGATGGGATTCTCAATGTAACTTCATTAGACTAGTATTAATAATTCTTTATTTAATAACATTTCATTATTTCAATTAACATTCTTGATCATTTTTAATTTCTGTAAACAGTATTTGTTGATAGTTGGCTACAATATTCAATGATACTTTAGGTTCACATCTCTTCTACTTATAATTACTGTAATCACTGTATTTATTAATTATTCTTCTGTCATCTAATTTCTTTCTGTTTTCTTTGTCCTACTTTTCTGGAAACTGAGGTCATTCTTGCAACTATTCTAATATTCCTTAAATATTTAATTTCCCTAACAATCCCTAATATGTGCGTTGGTACAGTTCAGAGAGGCACTGTTTGGCTTCATACTCTGCTGCCCACACTACACCTTAATATAGTACTGCTGGAATTCATCTACAGTCAGCTATAAAATATAATAATCTCCTTAATTAATTGATAATAAATATTTGGGAATTTTTTTTCATTGTTGCTTTTATATTTCTTTATTACTATCCTTCATACTTTGTGATTCCATTTTAGTTTCCTTAAATATTCTTTGATAATAATTCTGACAGTTATCATTTGTAATTATTTTTGTTTTTTCTTTCTTGTTGTGATAATAACGCTAAGTATCTTCTTCATTTGTTTTTCTGATCTCAATATTTTCTAAATAGTTATTGTTTGATTATTATTATAACTGTGTTTCTGACTAGATACAGTCCTTAGCTCAACTATTATTTTTCTTATCGTATTTCATTATTTTTGCTGTTTATATTTCAATGAATTATGTTCATAAATATTTTTTTTTCGTTTTCTTTAATATTACATTGGTTACAATCAATCGTTTACTGAAGTTGTTTCTTTCATTTGGCAATGCGGTATGTATTTTAGGTCATATTATTTTTCTTTTATTATTTTGCATAGGTAGATTTGATGTAAAAACTTTTATCTTGGGGTTTCATTATTCATTATTCACACTATTTCTTTGTAGACGTTTAGTAATAATTCTAGTTTTCTTCTGTAATCTTGGGATTTCTTATTAACTCTTCTTAATACCTTCTTCCTAACTATATTTTAATTCCGACTTACTTCATTTTGAATGACATTTTTTCTATTTATTTTATTGTTCAAAAAATTCTCTTTTATTTACAAGTGTTTTCTCTTCAAAATCGGTAATAAGTTGTTCTTATTGTATTTTAGAATTTATTGGTTTTATTCAAATTCAAATTCTTTTTAAATTCCAAGTATTTTCTCTTCAAAATCGATAATAAGTTGTTCTTATTGTATTTTAGAATTTATTCATTTTATAATATTTCCGTATCTTGTCAATTGGTTGCCTGGTCAGTTTTCATAACATCAGTCCCATTTTTCTGGTTAACTGCTTCTTTTTCTAACCATGGTCCATTAATTCGACTGCACCCGTTGTCCGGATGACTGCAGTATTCATACCAATTTCTACACTTTTTACATATCTCTTGTGCATGATACAACGCCAGTACTGTAACTCGGCTGATGCAAAGTCTTCATTTAAGTCAGGGTATTCAGTTATATTTAGCTCCTTTTGAATTATCAGGTATCGTATCTCCTCTATTCTAGCATAATTACTTGTATACCCTATCTTTCCATTTCCTTGGATATCGGTACTATTTACCAAATGTTTTACGGGTATTTTCCGTATTAACGATATAATTGACTTGGTCAAATATTCTCTAATCGTTGATATTTTCAAATAATATTTAAATTTATTTAAGGTTTTGGTGATTGCTCTATGGTGGGTTATTTTGGTTATTTTCATAACGTTTCTTCTATAATTCATACCTTTACATACCTCCCTTCGTTCATTAATTGGGATGTTAAACGCACTAATTAATCCACCTTTCCTCATCACCATTTCTTCTTTGGTATTGACTATTTTCTTTCTCCATATTTTCCTTATTTTCTGGATATTCTCTTCTATGGTTTGGATCTTCTTGTCTTTTCTATCCTTATTTTCAGAGAGCACTGTATTTTGGTCTTCTCTAATTTCGGTTTCCTTTCTACCTTCAGAAGTGTTTTCTAGTGTTTTATTCATATTCTTTAAACACCTCTCCATTTCTTTATTTGTCTCCTCCTTGTATTTATCTACTTCTGGGCTAAGTGTGTTATTATTTTCAAACTTCCCTTCGAAAGTTTCCATTAGCTCATTATTGAACTGCTCCTTCTTATCCTCAATCCGCTTTAAACCTGCTTCGTTCATTTTCTCAATTCTTTCATCCATTCGCCTTAAATTTTCTTCATTCATTTTTAGGATTTCTTCCTTCATTTGTTTTAAACCCTCATTATTCCTATCTAACCTTTCGTAAATTTGGTTCAATCTTTCGTTATTTCTATCGAATTTTTCGTTCATTAGTTTTGAGTTTTCCTTAATTTCCTCATTTGTTTTATCGAATTTTTCCTCCAGTCTCTTGAAACCACTGTCCATTGTTTCTGCTACCCCTTTGAAACCTTCATTCATTCGTCTAAAATGTTCAACCATAAAATCCATTACATCCTGACGGTTCACTTTCTTTGGTTGTTCTGGGGTTTTCTTCTGTTGCTTCACTTTGACTATTTTTACTTCTTTTTGTACACTGGATTGTTCTAGCTTTTTATTATTTGGCATTCCTATAAGTTCATCTGTTTGATTATGCTTTTTCCTCCAGTTACACATATCTTCTCGGGATAGTTCAAACATCACCCTTATCCATTCCCTTAATTCTTTGTTTTCTGTTTGTATTGGTTTTTCAGGTGGTCTTATTTCTCGTTTCCATTGTTCATAATCTTCCTGAGTATATTGTTCTGTCACCTGGGCATATACTCCTATTCTTTCGGTTTTCATTTGTTCTTCATTATCGTCCCATCTTTCCCAATCTTCTTCAGTCATCCTTTCCACCTTGTCATCGTCTTTTTCGTTAATCGTCCCAATAGTCTTTTCTTCATTACACCTGGCATCTAACTCCCACATTTCATCATAAATCTCTCTCAATGTCATTTTGTCGTCTGGTGTTCCCAATGCATTCGCGCGACTCATTTGCGCTCTTTCGTGATCATTGGTATTCTTTTCTATGTATCCCATCTCTTTGCTGAATTTCTTAAATAGTACTGTCGTCCATTCCGCGTAACTTAATCATCTCTCTTGTCCTTGCATTTTCGTTTCCTTTTGTATCATATCCCTTTATTGCATTTCTAGTCTCCCACAGTTGCCTGCTCAGGTTAAGTAATGTTATTATAATTATAGTTACTTAACTTAAGCCCTACACTGGTTGAGCGCCAATTTGTGAGTAAACGCTCGGCTCTTACGGTCACGGGATTCTCGTTCTTTCCGCCCCAAGTTGGGCGCCAATTTGTAATGAGACGAGTATGAGCGTCTCGTTATTTTCACACAATGTAAGCCTATTCGTTGCTATGAACGGGTATGCTCCCCTGTCTCTACTCTCTTCGGTCGTTTTAATTTACTTCAATTATTTAAATATCTGAGATATTTGGAGTTGTGGGATATAGTAATTTAATTAACTAATATTAACTTATCTCTCTAAGAAAAATATCAGTGTTAGTGTACTTGAAACTTAAATAATTAATGTGTTATTCTGTAATTTCGTTCAACCCTATTATACCTTGAAGAGAATTATGTAAAATTTTGTATTTTAACGCTCTTCTCTTTGGTGTCGGAGAATTCCGCTATAAGCGCTGTAGTACCGGGGCAACGAAACTTAGAGGTTAATTCACTGTTTACGTTAACCAATTATTCTATACTTAGTCAGTTACTTTTTTATTCCCAACTCATTAAATAATACTCCAAATGACAAGATTTGCAACTATACAAAGGTTCTTTATTTGTTCACTTCTTCAACATTAAATAAGATATGTTCCAACTGGCATACACAAAGGCTATAGATTGCGTGAATCGATTGTTGATCAGTCCGATACTTTATTTAGATTCGGTTATATAATGTGTTTTAGTTTGTAATTAATTTAATTCAGGGTGTGAAGGTTCTTGTAACTGTGGGGAAGATTAAAAATACATAGATAAGAATGCAAGATTTACAAATTTGAGGTGTTGTGTTGTTAATATGATTTATACAATAATAATTTACCAGACTAGAACGAAGCGAATCGTGTAGGCTGTTGGCTGATAACTTCACCGTTCTGAATGACTATGTCGTACGATACTCTTTCTTCGATTTAATAAAATGGAATTCTTGTCCTGTTCACCTCGGAAATACAGCTCCCTGGATTGATTTACGGCCAGACTGATGTTCCTTCTGCAATTTCTGGATCCAAATACGTTCTTCTCTCGTTTGAAGTAATTAGTGGTGTTCCGTGTATTTGAAAGATTATGAGTTCCAGTGTAGTGTATATTATTGGTTGTGATACAGTTAACTCTTTATATTGGGTTTAATATATCGTCAATTCCTTTCGGATATAGGACAATTCAAGTCCTTCCTTGTAGAACCCAGTTATTTATTTTTTATTGTGATATCATACTATAGTCTCGTTTGGTTAAACTGTACTGGCAAGAGTCAAGAATATTATCATTAAAATTTTGTGTTTTATAAGAGGATCAAATAATTTAGAATATTCCGATTATATTAGACATTTCTTAGATTTTTTTAATCTCATCACATTCAGATCATAAAAGGCAATAATTGAAAATCAACAACTTCTTCATTTCCTGTAGTCCATAGCAACGCATTATTTTTCTTCCTTCTCCATGTTTTGTATATAGTGTTTTTTTCATATATTTTTTCGTCTATTCCTTATTAATTTTCTATCATATCGGAATATAACCTTACCGATAGATGGTTTATTATCTTCTACATATATTCTGCTGGTTTTTGATATGATTCCGTTTCTTTTATATTTATTACTTTTTCGATATCAAACGTTATCAATCGATATCATGGCATTGTGGCATTATCATAATTTTTATAAATTGAGATGGTTTATTATATATCATTACTTATTTAATGTTTTTTCCTAGCTCTTCGAACCGTATTCATTAATTATTATTAACTTACGTACCTAACCTTTATGTTATGAGTGGTTATATAGTGTTATTGGCTGTTAGGCCTTTTATTGTATACGGACCTACCTTTGTTTATAACTGGTGAACAACTATAGCCCTTTTACATAAATTCATACATATGATCAAATCTTAACTATTAACATTTACATAAATAATTATTCCTTTCATATCTAATGACAATTTTATCTTGATCTATGGATCACATATAAGAAAATTGAAATCTATTAACGCTAACTAGCTGCTTCCCACATCATTCTATAATAGTAATTGAATACTACATTTTGTTTCATTACCTTCCATTAACTCAACAAGTAATTGGTATAACATAACATACACTTTATCATAACATTCGTTGTCACAAAATAGTATCATTTAATTCAGAATCCTTACTTGCTATTGCTATAAGGTAAATTATTGTTTCATTTTTGTTTACTTTCATGGTCATTTACTTTGACAATTTCTGTACTATTCTACTTCTTACACTTCTCATCAGTTTCATATTGATTTACTTTTCACTGAACATGGATCATTAACTATTGTCTAATTTACAGGTTTGTTTATTATCGTTATTTCTACCTTGCATCCTTATTTATTTCTATCTATAATTATAAATGTAATTATTAGACTTTTGTTTTATCATGGGGTTAGATATTGATTTGCTTATTATTTTGTTAATATAATATTTATGTAACATGGATGACTGCATTTCTGTTGCGTTACATATGCTCCCCTTCCTAAAAAAGTTTAGTTTACCTGAATGAAGTTTAGTTCAAATAAACTTGTCTTTTTCACATGCCTTTTCTTCATATCGATATTAATGGTTGACGATGGGATTCTCAATGTAACTTCATTAGACTAGTATTAATAATTCTTTATTTAATAACATTTCATTATTTCAATTAACATTCTTGATCATTTTTAATTTCTGTAAACAGTATTTGTTGATAGTTGGCTACAATATTCAATGATACTTTAGGTTCACATCTCTTCTACTTATAATTACTGTAATCACTGTATTTATTAATTATTCTTCTGTCATCTAATTTCTTTCTGTTTTCTTTGTCCTACTTTTCTGGAAACTGAGGTCATTCTTGCAACTATTCTAATATTCCTTAAATATTTAATTTCCCTAACAATCCCTAATATGTGCGTTGGTACAGTTCAGAGAGGCACTGTTTGGCTTCATACTCTGCTGCCCACACTACACCTTAATATAGTACTGCTGGAATTCATCTACAGTCAGCTATAAAATATAATAATCTCCTTAATTAATTGATAATAAATATTTGGGAATTTTTTTTCATTGTTGCTTTTATATTTCTTTATTACTATCCTTCATACTTTGTGATTCCATTTTAGTTTCCTTAAATATTCTTTGATAATAATTCTGACAGTTATCATTTGTAATTATTTTTGTTTTTTCTTTCTTGTTGTGATAATAACGCTAAGTATCTTCTTCATTTGTTTTTCTGATCTCAATATTTTCTAAATAGTTATTGTTTGATTATTATTATAACTGTGTTTCTGACTAGATACAGTCCTTAGCTCAACTATTATTTTTCTTATCGTATTTCATTATTTTTGCTGTTTATATTTCAATGAATTATGTTCATAAATATTTTTTTTTCGTTTTCTTTAATATTACATTGGTTACAATCAATCGTTTACTGAAGTTGTTTCTTTCATTTGGCAATGCGGTATGTATTTTAGGTCATATTATTTTTCTTTTATTATTTTGCATAGGTAGATTTGATGTAAAAACTTTTATCTTGGGGTTTCATTATTCATTATTCACACTATTTCTTTGTAGACGTTTAGTAATAATTCTAGTTTTCTTCTGTAATCTTGGGATTTCTTATTAACTCTTCTTAATACCTTCTTCCTAACTATATTTTAATTCCGACTTACTTCATTTTGAATGACATTTTTTCTATTTATTTTATTGTTCAAAAAATTCTCTTTTATTTACAAGTGTTTTCTCTTCAAAATCGGTAATAAGTTGTTCTTATTGTATTTTAGAATTTATTGGTTTTATTCAAATTCAAATTCTTTTTAAATTCCAAGTATTTTCTCTTCAAAATCGATAATAAGTTGTTCTTATTGTATTTTAGAATTTATTCATTTTATAATATTTCCGTATCTTGTCAATTGGTTGCCTGGTCAGTTTTCATAACATCAGTCCCATTTTTCTGGTTAACTGCTTCTTTTTCTAACCATGGTCCATTAATTCGACTGCACCCGTTGTCCGGATGACTGCAGTATTCATACCAATTTCTACACTTTTTACATATCTCTTGTGCATGATACAACGCCAGTACTGTAACTCGGCTGATGCAAAGTCTTCATTTAAGTCAGGGTATTCAGTTATATTTAGCTCCTTTTGAATTATCAGGTATCGTATCTCCTCTATTCTAGCATAATTACTTGTATACCCTATCTTTCCATTTCCTTGGATATCGGTACTATTTACCAAATGTTTTACTGGTATTTTCCGTATTAACGATATAATTGACTTGGTCAAATATTCTCTAATCGTTGATATTTTCAAATAATATTTAAATTTATTTAAGGTTTTGGTGATTGCTCTATGGTGGGTTATTTTGGTTATTTTCATAACGTTTCTTCTATAATTCATACCTTTACATACCTCCCTTCGTTCATTAATTGGGATGTTAAACGCACTAATTAATCCACCTTTCCTCATCACCATTTCTTCTTTGGTATTGACTATTTTCTTTCTCCATATTTTCCTTATTTTCTGGATATTCTCTTCTATGGTTTGGATCTTCTTGTCTTTTCTATCCTTATTTTCAGAGAGCACTGTATTTTGGTCTTCTCTAATTTCGGTTTCCTTTCTACCTTCAGAAGTGGTTTCTAGTGTTTTATTCATATTCTTTAAACACCTCTCCATTTCTTTATTTGTCTCCTCCTTGTATTTATCTACTTCTGGGCTAAGTGTGTTATTATTTTCAAACTTCCCTTCGAAAGTTTCCATTAGCTCATTATTGAACTGCTCCTTCTTATCCTCAATCCGCTTTAAACCTGCTTCGTTCATTTTCTCAATTCTTTCATCCATTCGCCTTAAATTTTCTTCATTCATTTTTAGGATTTCTTCCTTCATTTGTTTTAAACCCTCATTATTCCTATCTAACCTTTCGTAAATTTGGTTCAATCTTTCGTTATTTCTATCGAATTTTTCGTTCATTAGTTTTGAGTTTTCCTTAATTTCCTCATTTGTTTTATCGAATTTTTCCTCCAGTCTCTTGAAACCACTGTCCATTGTTTCTGCTACCCCTTTGAAACCTTCATTCATTCGTCTGAAATGTTCAACCATAAAATCCATTACATCCTGACGGTTCACTTTCTTTGGTTGTTCTGGGGTTTTCTTCTGTTGCTTCACTTTGACTATTTTTACTTCTTTTTGTACACTGGATTGTTCTAGCTTTTTATTACTTGGCATTCCTATAAGTTCATCTGTTTGATTATGCTTTTTCCTCCAGTTACACATATCTTCTCGGGATAGTTCAAACATCACCCTTATCCATTCCCTTAATTCTTTGTTTTCTGTTTGTATTGGTTTTTCAGGTGGTCTTATTTCTCGTTTCCATTGTTCATAATCTTCCTGAGTATATTGTTCTGTCACCTGGGCATATACTCCTATTCTTTCGGTTTTCATTTGTTCTTCATTATCGTCCCATCTTTCCCAATCTTCTTCAGTCATCCTTTCCACCTTGTCATCGTCTTTTTCGTTAATCGTCCCAATAGTCTTTTCTTCATTACACCTGGCATCTAACTCCCACATTTCATCATAAATCTCTCTCAATGTCATTTTGTTGTCTGGTGTTCCCAATGCATTCGCGCGACTCATTTGCGCTCTTTCGTGATCATTGGTATTCTTTTCTATGTATCCCATCTCTTTGCTGAATTTCTTAAATAGTACTGTCGTCCATTCCGCGTAACTTAATCATCACTCTTGTCCTTGCATTTTCGTTTCCTTTTGTATCATATCCCTTTATTGCATTTCTAGTCTCCCACAGTTGCCTGCTCAGGTTAAGTAATGTTATTATAATTATAGTTACTTAACTTAAGCCCTACACTGGTTGAGCGCCAATTTGTGAGTAAACGCTCGGCTCTTACGGTCACGGGATTCTCGTTCTTTCCGCCCCAAGTTGGGCGCCAATTTGTAATGAGACGAGTATGAGCGTCTCGTTATTTTCACACAATGTAAGCCTATTCGTTGCTATGAACGGGTATGCTCCCCTGTCTCTACTCTCTTCGGTCGTTTTAATTTACTTCAATTATTTAAATATCTGAGATATTTGGAGTTGTGGGATATAGTAATTTAATTAACTAATATTAACTTATCTCTCTAAGAAAAATATCAGTGTTAGTGTACTTGAAACTTAAATAATTAATGTGTTATTCTGTAATTTCGTTCAACCCTATTATACCTTGAAGAGAATTATGTAAAATTTTGTATTTTAACGCTCTTCTCTTTGGTGTCGGAGAATTCCGCTATAAGCGCTGTAGTACCGGGGCAACGAAACTTAGAGGTTAATTCACTGTTTACGTTAACCAATTATTCTATACTTAGTCAGTTACTTTTTTATTCCCAACTCATTAAATAATACTCCAAATGACAAGATTTGCAACTATACAAAGGTTCTTTATTTGTTCACTTCTTCAACATTAAATAAGATATGTTCCAACTGGCATACACAAAGGCTATAGATTGCGTGAATCGATTGTTGATCAGTCCGATACTTTATTTAGATTCGGTTATATAATGTGTTTTAGTTTGTAATTAATTTAATTCAGGGTGTGAAGGTTCTTGTAACTGTGGGGAAGATTAAAAATACATAGATAAGAATGCAAGATTTACAAATTTGAGGTGTTGTGTTGTTAATATGATTTATACAATAATAATTTACCAGACTAGAACGAAGCGAATCGTGTAGGCTGTTGGCTGATAACTTCACCGTTCTGAATGACTATGTCGTACGATACTCTTTCTTCGATTTAATAAAATGGAATTCTTGTCCTGTTCACCTCGGAAATACAGCTCCCTGGATTGATTTACGGCCAGACTGATGTTCCTTCTGCAATTTCTGGATCCAAATACGTTCTTCTCTCGTTTGAAGTAATTAGTGGTGTTCCGTGTATTTGAAAGATTATGAGTTCCAGTGTAGTGTATATTATTGGTTGTGATACAGTTAACTCTTTATATTGGGTTTAATATATCGTCAATTCCTTTCGGATATAGGACAATTCAAGTCCTTCCTTGTAGAACCCAGTTATTTATTTTTTATTGTGATATCATACTATAGTCTCGTTTGGTTAAACTGTACTGGCAAGAGTCAAGAATATTATCATTAAAATTTTGTGTTTTATAAGAGGATCAAATAATTTAGAATATTCCGATTATATTAGACATTTCTTAGATTTTTTTAATCTCATCACATTCAGATCATAAAAGGCAATAATTGAAAATCAACAACTTCTTCATTTCCTGTAGTCCATAGCAACGCATTATTTTTCTTCCTTCTCCATGTTTTGTATATAGTGTTTATTTCATATATTTTTTCGTCTATTCCTTATTAATTTTCTATCATATCGGAATATAACCTTACCGATAGATGGTTTATTATCTTCTACATATATTCTGCTGGTTTTTGATATGATTCCGTTTCTTTTATATTTATTACTTTTTCGATATCAAACGTTATCAATCGATATCATGGCATTGTGGCATTATCATAATTTTTATAAATTGAGATGGTTTATTATATATCATTACTTATTTAATGTTTTTTCCTAGCTCTTCGAACCGTATTCATTAATTATTATTAACTTACGTACCTAACCTTTATGTTATGAGTGGTTATATAGTGTTATTGGCTGTTAGGCCTTTTATTGTATACGGACCTACCTTTGTTTATAACTGGTGAACAACTATAGCCCTTTTACATAAATTCATACATATAATCAAATCTTAACTATTAACATTTACATAAATAATTATTCCTTTCATATCTAATGACAATTTTATCTTGATCTATGGATCACATATAAGAAAATTGAAATCTATTAACGCTAACTAGCTGCTTCCCACATCATTCTATAATAGTAATTGAATACTACATTTTGTTTCATTACCTTCCATTAACTCAACAAGTAATTGGTATAACATAACATACACTTTATCATAACATTCGTTGTCACAAAATAGTATCATTTAATTCAGAATCCTTACTTGCTATTGCTATAAGGTAAATTATTGTTTCATTTTTGTTTACTTTCATGGTCATTTACTTTGACAATTTCTGTACTATTCTACTTCTTACACTTCTCATCAGTTTCATATTGATTTACTTTTCACTGAACATGGATCATTAACTATTGTCTAATTTACAGGTTGGTTTATTATCGTTATTTCTACCTTGCATCCTTATTTATTTCTATCTATAATTATAAATGTAATTATTAGACTTTTGTTTTATCATGGGGTTAGATATTGATTTGCTTATTATTTTGTTAATATAATATTTATGTAACATGGATGACTGCATTTCTGTTGCGTTACATATGCTCCCCTTCCTAAAAAAGTTTAGTTTACCTGAATGAAGTTTAGGTCAAATAAACTTGTCTTTTTCACATGCCTTTTCTTCATATCGATATTAATGGTTGACGATGGGATTCTCAATGTAACTTCATTAGACTAGTATTAATAATTCTTTATTTAATAACATTTCATTATTTCAATTAACATTCTTGATCATTTTTAATTTCTGTAAACAGTATTTGTTGATAGTTGGCTACAATATTCAATGATACTTTAGGTTCACATCTCTTCTACTTATAATTACTGTAATCACTGTATTTATTAATTATTCTTCTGTCATCTAATTTCTTTCTGTTTTCTTTGTCCTACTTTTCTGGAAACTGAGGTCATTCTTGCAACTATTCTAATATTCCTTAAATATTTAATTTCCCTAACAATCCCTAATATGTGCGTTGGTACAGTTCAGAGAGGCACTGTTTGGCTTCATACTCTGCTGCCCACACTACACCTTAATATAGTACTGCTGGAATTCATCTACAGTCAGCTATAAAATATAATAATCTCCTTAATTAATTGATAATAAATATTTGGGAATTTTTTTTCATTGTTGCTTTTATATTTCTTTATTACTATCCTTCATACTTTGTGATTCCATTTTAGTTTCCTTAAATATTCTTTGATAATAATTCTGACATTTATCATTTGTAATTATTTTTGTTTTTTCTTTCTTGTTGTGATAATAACGCTAAGTATCTTCTTCATTTGTTTTTCTGATCTCAATATTTTCTAAATAGTTATTGTTTGATTATTATTATAACTGTGTTTCTGACTAGGTACAGTCCTTAGCTCAACTATTATTTTTCTTATCGTATTTCATTATTTTTGCTGTTTATATTTCAATGAATTATGTTCATAAATATTTTTTTTTCGTTTTCTTTAATATTACATTGGTTACAATCAATCGTTTACTGAAGTTGTTTCTTTCATTTGGCAATGCGGTATGTATTTTAGGTCATATTATTTTTCTTTTATTATTTTGCATAGGTAGATTTGATGTAAAAACTTTTATCTTGGGGTTTCATTATTCATTATTCACACTATTTCTTTGTAGACGTTTAGTAATAATTCTAGTTTTCTTCTGTAATCTTGGGGTTTCTTATTAACTCTTCTTAATACCTTCTTCCTAACTATATTTTAATTCCGACTTACTTCATTTTGAATGACATTTTTTCTATTTATTTTATTGTTCAAAAAATTCTCTTTTATTTACAAGTGTTTTCTCTTCAAAATCGGTAATAAGTTGTTCTTATTGTATTTTAGAATTTATTGGTTTTATTCAAATTCAAATTCTTTTTAAATTCCAAGTATTTTCTCTTCAAAATCGATAATAAGTTGTTCTTATTGTATTTTAGAATTTATTCATTTTATAATATTTCCGTATCTTGTCAATTGGTTGCCTGGTCAGTTTTCATAACATCAGTCCCATTTTTCTGGTTAACTGCTTCTTTTTCTAACCATGGTCCATTAATTCGACTGCACCCGTTGTCCGGATGACTGCAGTATTCATACCAATTTCTACACTTTTTACATATCTCTTGTGCATGATACAAAGCCAGTACTGTAACTCGGCTGATGCAAAGTCTTCATTTAAGTCAGGGTATTCAGTTATATTTAGCTCCTTTTGAATTATCAGGTATCGTATCTCCTCTATTCTAGCATAATTACTTGTATACCCTATCTTTCCATTTCCTTGGATATCGGTACTATTTACCAAATGTTTTACTGGTATTTTCCGTATTAACGATATAATTGACTTGGTCAAATATTCTCTAATCGTTGATATTTTCAAATAATATTTAAATTTATTTAAGGTTTTGGTGATTGCTCTATGGTGGGTTATTTTGGTTATTTTCATAACGTTTCTTCTATAATTCATACCTTTACATACCTCCCTTCGTTCATTAATTGGGATGTTAAACGCACTAATTAATCCACCTTTCCTCATCACCATTTCTTCTTTGGTATTGACTATTTTCTTTCTCCATATTTTCCTTATTTTCTGGATATTCTCTTCTATGGTTTGGATCTTCTTGTCTTTTCTATCCTTATTTTCAGAGAGCACTGTATTTTGGTCTTCTCTAATTTCGGTTTCCTTTCTACCTTCAGAAGTGGTTTCTAGTGTTTTATTCATATTCTTTAAACACCTCTCCATTTCTTTATTTGTCTCCTCCTTGTATTTATCTACTTCTGGGCTAAGTGTGTTATTATTTTCAAACTTCCCTTCGAAAGTTTCCATTAGCTCATTATTGAACTGCTCCTTCTTATCCTCAATCCGCTTTAAACCTGCTTCGTTCATTTTCTCAATTCTTTCATCCATTCGCCTTAAATTTTCTTCATTCATTTTTAGGATTTCTTCCTTCATTTGTTTTAAACCCTCATTATTCCTATCTAACCTTTCGTAAATTTGGTTCAATCTTTCGTTATTTCTATCGAATTTTTCGTTCATTAGTTTTGAGTTTTCCTTAATTTCCTCATTTGTTTTATCGAATTTTTCCTCCAGTCTCTTGAAACCACTGTCCATTGTTTCTGCTACCCCTTTGAAACCTTCATTCATTCGTCTGAAATGTTCAACCATAAAATCCATTACATCCTGACGGTTCACTTTCTTTGGTTGTTCTGGGGTTTTCTTCTGTTGCTTCACTTTGACTATTTTTACTTCTTTTTGTACACTGGATTGTTCTAGCTTTTTATTACTTGGCATTCCTATAAGTTCATCTGTTTGATTATGCTTTTTCCTCCAGTTACACATATCTTCTCGGGATAGTTCAAACATCACCCTTATCCATTCCCTTAATTCTTTGTTTTCTGTTTGTATTGGTTTTTCAGGTGGTCTTATTTCTCGTTTCCATTGTTCATAATCTTCCTGAGTATATTGTTCTGTCACCTGGGCATATACTCCTATTCTTTCGGTTTTCATTTGTTCTTCATTATCGTCCCATCTTTCCCAATCTTCTTCAGTCATCCTTTCCACCTTGTCATCGTCTTTTTCGTTAATCGTCCCAATAGTCTTTTCTTCATTACACCTGGCATCTAACTCCCACATTTCATCATAAATCTCTCTCAATGTCATTTTGTTGTCTGGTGTTCCCAATGCATTCGCGCGACTCATTTGCGCTCTTTCGTGATCATTGGTATTCTTTTCTATGTATCCCATCTCTTTGCTGAATTTCTTAAATAGTACTGTCGTCCATTCCGCGTAACTTAATCATCACTCTTGTCCTTGCATTTTCGTTTCCTTTTGTATCATATCCCTTTATTGCATTTCTAGTCTCCCACAGTTGCCTGCTCAGGTTAAGTAATGTTATTATAATTATAGTTACTTAACTTAAGCCCTACACTGGTTGAGCGCCAATTTGTGAGTAAACGCTCGGCTCTTACGGTCACGGGATTCTCGTTCTTTCCGCCCCAAGTTGGGCGCCAATTTGTAATGAGACGAGTATGAGCGTCTCGTTATTTTCACACAATGTAAGCCTATTCGTTGCTATGAACGGGTATGCTCCCCTGTCTCTACTCTCTTCGGTCGTTTTAATTTACTTCAATTATTTAAATATCTGAGATATTTGGAGTTGTGGGATATAGTAATTTAATTAACTAATATTAACTTATCTCTCTAAGAAAAATATCAGTGTTAGTGTACTTGAAACTTAAATAATTATTGTGTTATTCTGTAATTTCGTTCAACCCTATTATACCTTGAAGAGAATTATGTAAAATTTTGTATTTTAACGCTCTTCTCTTTGGTGTCGGAGAATTCCGCTATAAGCGCTGTAGTACCGGGGCAACGAAACTTAGAGGTTAATTCACTGTTTACGTTAACCAATTATTCTATACTTAGTCAGTTACTTTTTTATTCCCAACTCATTAAATAATACTCCAAATGACAAGATTTGCAACTATACAAAGGTTCTTTATTTGTTCACTTCTTCAACATTAAATAAGATATGTTCCAACTGGCATACACAAAGGCTATAGATTGCGTGAATCGATTGTTGATCAGTCCGATACTTTATTTAGATTCGGTTATATAATGTGTTTTAGTTTGTAATTGATTTAATTCAGGGTGTGAAGGTTCTTGTAACTGTGGGGAAGATTAAAAATACATAGATAAGAATGCAAGATTTACAAATTTGAGGTGTTGTGTTGTTAATATGATTTATACAATAATAATTTACCAGACTAGAACGAAGCGAATCGTGTAGGCTGTTGGCTGATAACTTCACCGTTCTGAATGACTATGTCGTACGATACTCTTTCTTCGATTTAATAAAATGGAATTCTTGTCCTGTTCACCTCGGAAATACAGCTCCCTGGATTGATTTACGGCCAGACTGATGTTCCTTCTGCAATTTCTGGATCCAAATACGTTCTTCTCTCGTTTGAAGTAATTAGTGGTGTTCCGTGTATTTGAAAGATTATGAGTTCCAGTGTAGTGTATATTATTGGTTGTGATACAGTTAACTCTTTATATTGTTTTTAATATATCGTCAATTCCTTTCGGATATAGGACAATTCAAGTCCTTCCTTGTAGAACCCAGTTATTTATTTTTTATTGTGATATCATACTATAGTCTCGTTTGGTTAAACTGTACTGGCAAGAGTCAAGAATATTATCATTAAAATTTTGTGTTTTATAAGAGGATCAAATAATTTAGAATATTCCGATTATATTAGACATTTCTTAGATTTTTTTAATCTCATCACATTCAGATCATAAAAGGCAATAATTGAAAATCAACAACTTCTTCATTTCCTGTAGTCCATAGCAACGCATTATTTTTCTTCCTTCTCCATGTTTTGTATATAGTGTTTATTTCATATATTTTTTCGTCTATTCCTTATTAATTTTCTATCATATCGGAATATAACCTTACCGATAGATGGTTTATTATCTTCTACATATATTCTGCTGGTTTTTGATATGATTCCGTTTCTTTTATATTTATTACTTTTTCGATATCAAACGTTATCAATCGATATCATGGCATTGTGGCATTATCATAATTTTTATAAATTGAGATGGTTTATTATATATCATTACTTATTTAATGTTTTTTCCTAGCTCTTCGAACCGTATTCATTAATTATTATTAACTTACGTACCTAACCTTTATGTTATGAGTGGTTATATAGTGTTATTGGCTGTTAGGCCTTTTATTGTATACGGACCTACCTTTGTTTATAACTGGTGAACAACTATAGCCCTTTTACATAAATTCATACATATAATCAAATCTTAACTATTAACATTTACATAAATAATTATTCCTTTCATATCTAATGACAATTTTATCTTGATCTATGGATCACATATAAGAAAATTGAAATCTATTAACGCTAACTAGCTGCTTCCCACATCATTCTATAATAGTAATTGAATACTACATTTTGTTTCATTACCTTCCATTAACTCAACAAGTAATTGGTATAACATAACATACACTTTATCATAACATTCGTTGTCACAAAATAGTATCATTTAATTCAGAATCCTTACTTGCTATTGCTATAAGGTAAATTATTGTTTCATTTTTGTTTACTTTCATGGTCACTTACTTTGACAATTTCTGTACTATTCTACTTCTTACACTTCTCATCAGTTTCATATTGATTTGCTTTTCACTGAACATAGATCATTAACTATTGTCTAATTTACAGGTTTGTTTATTATCGTTATTTCTACCTTGCATCCTTATTTATTTCTATCTATAATTATAAATGTAATTATTAGACTTTTGTTTTATCATGGGGTTAGATATTGATTTGCTTATTATTTTGTTAATATAATATTTATGTAACATGGATGACTGCATTTCTGTTGCGTTACATATGCTCCCCCTCCTAAAAAAGTTTAGTTTACCTGAATGAAGTTTAGGTCAAATAAACTTGTCTTTTTCACATGCCTTTTCTTCATATCGATATTAATGGTTGACGATGGGATTCTCAATGTAACTTCATTAGACTAGTATTAATAATTCTTTATTTAATAACATTTCATTATTTCAATTAACATTCTTGACCATTTTTAATTTCTGTAAACAGTATTTGTTGATAGTTGGCTACAATATTCAATGATACTTTAGGTTCACATCTCTTCTACTTATAATTACTGTAATCACTGTATTTATTAATTATTCTTCTGTCATCTAATTTCTTTCTGTTTTCTTTGTCCTACTTTTCTGGAAACTGAGGTCATTCTTGCAACTATTCTAATATTCCTTAAATATTTAATTTCCCTAACAATCCCTAATATGTGCGTTGGTACAGTTCAGAGAGGCACTGTTTGGCTTCATACTCTGCTGCCCACACTACACCTTAATATAGTACTGCTGGAATTCATCTACAGTCAGCTATAAAATATAATAATCTCCTAATAATCTCCTTAATTAATTGATAATAAATATTTGTGGAATTTTTTTTCATTGTTGCTTTTATATTTCTTTATTACTATCCTTCATACTTTGTGATTCCATTTTAGTTTCCTTAAATATTCTTTGATAATAATTCTGACAGTTATCATTTGTAATTATTTTTGTTTTTTTCTTTCTTGTTGTGATAATAACGCTAAGTATCTTCTTCATTTGTTTTTCTGATCTCAATATTTTCTAAATAGTTATTGTTTGATTATTATTATAACTGTGTTTCTGACTAGATACAGTCCTTAGCTCAACTATTATTTTTCTTATCGTATTTCATTATTTTTGCTGTTTATATTTCAATGAATTATGTTCATAAATTTTTTTTTTCGTTTTCTTTAATATTACATTGGTTACAATCAATCGTTTACTGAAGTTGTTTCTTTCATTTGGCAATGCGGTATGTATTTTAGGTCATATTATTTTTCTTTTATTATTTTGCATAGGTAGATTTGATGTAAAAACTTTTATCTTGGGGTTTCATTATTCACACTATTTCTTTGTAGACGTTTAGTAATAAGTCTAGTTTTCTTCTGTAATCTTGGGGTTTCTTATTAACTCTTCTTAATACCTTCTTCCTAACTATATTTTAATTCCGACTTACTTCATTTTGAATGACATTTTTTCTATTTATTTTATTGTTCAAAAAATTCTCTTTTATTTACAAGTGTTTTCTCTTCAAAATCGGTAATAAGTTGTTCTTATTGTATTTTAGAATTTATTGGTTTTATTCAAATTCAAATTCTTTTTAAATTCCAAGTATTTTCTCTTCAAAATCGATAATAAGTTGTTCTTATTGTATTTTAGAATTTATTCATTTTATAATATTTCCGTATCTTGTCAATTGGTTGCCTGGTCAGTTTTCATAACATCAGTCCCATTTTTCTGGTTAACTGCTTCTTTTTCTAACCATGGTCCATTAATTCGACTGCACCCGTTGTCCGGATGACTGCAGTATTCATACCAATTTCTACACTTTTTACATATCTCTTGTGCATGATACAAAGCCAGTACTGTAACTCGGCTGATGCAAAGTCTTCATTTAAGTCAGGGTATTCAGTTATATTTAGCTCCTTTTGAATTATCAGGTATCGTATCTCCTCTATTCTAGCATAATTACTTGTATACCCTATCTTTCCATTTCCTTGGATATCGGTACTATTTACCAAATGTTTTACTGGTATTTTCCGTATTAACGATATAATTGACTTGGTCAAATATTCTCTAATCGTTGATATTTTCAAATAATATTTAAATTTATTTAAGGTTTTGGTGATTGCTCTATGGTGGGTTATTTTGGTTATTTTCATAACGTTTCTTCTATAATTCATACCTTTACATACCTCCCTTCGTTCATTAATTGGGATGTTAAACGCACTAATTAATCCACCTTTCCTCATCTCCATTTCTTCTTTGGTATTGACTATTTTCTTTCTCCATATTTTCCTTATTTTCTGGATATTCTCTTCTATGGTTTGGATCTTCTTGTCTTTTCTATCCTTATTTTCAGAGAGCACTGTATTTTGGTCTTCTCTAATTTCGGTTTCCTTTCTACCTTCAGAAGTGGTTTCTAGTGTTTTATTCATATTCTTTAAACACCTCTCCATTTCTTTATTTGTCTCCTCCTTGTATTTATCTACTTCTGGGCTAAGTGTGTTATTATTTTCAAACTTCCCTTCGAAAGTTTCCATTATCTCATTATTGAAATGCTCCTTCTTATCCTCAATCCGCTTTAAACCTGCTTCGTTCATTTTCTCAATTCTTTCATCCATTCGCCTTAAATTTTCTTCATTCATTTTTAGGATTTCTTCCTTCATTTGTTTTAAACCCTCATTATTCCTATCTAACCTTTCGTAAATTTGGTTCAATCTTTCGTTATTTCTATCGAATTTTTCGTTCATTAGTTTTGAGTTTTCCTTAATTTCCTCATTTGTTTTATCGAATTTTTCCTCCAGTCTCTTGAAACCACTGTCCATTGTTTCTGCTACCCCTTTGAAACCTTCATTCATTCGTCTGAAATGTTCAACTATAAAATCCATTACATCCTGACGGTTCACTTTCTTTGGTTGTTCTGGTGTTTTCTTCTGTTGCTTCACTTTTACTATTTTTACTTCTTTTTGTACACTGGATTGTTCTAGCTTTTTATTATTTGGCATTCCTATAAGTTCATCTGTTTGATTATGCTTTTTCCTCCAGTTACACATATCTTCTCGGGATAGTTCAAACATCACCCTTATCCATTCCCTTAATTCTTTGTTTTCTGTTTGTATTGGTTTTTCAGGTGGTCTTATTTCTCGTTTCCATTGTTCAAAATCTTCCTGAGTATATTGTTCTGTCACCTGGGCGTATACTCCTATTCTTTCGGTTTTCATTTGGTCTTCATTATCGTCCCATCTTTCCCAATCTTCTTCAGTCATCCTTTCCACCTTGTTATCATCTTTTTCGTTAGTCGTCCCAATAGTCTTTTCTTCATTACACCTGGCATCTAACTCCCACATTTCATCATAAATCTCTCTCAATGTCATTTTGTCGTCTGGTGTTCCCAATGCATTCGCGCGACTCATTTGCGCTCTTTCGTGATCATTGGTATTCTTTTCTATGTATCCCATCTCTTTGCTGCATTTCTTAAATAGTAATGTCGTCCATTCCCTGTAACTTAATCGTCTCTCTTGTCCTTGCATTTTCGTTTCCTTTTGTATCATATCCCTTTATTGCATTTCTAGTCTCCCACAGTTGCCTGCTCTGGTTAAGTAATGTTATTATAATTATAGTTACTTAACTTAAGCCCTACACTGGTTGAGCGCAATCTGTGAGTAAACGCTCGGCTCTTACGGTCACGGGATTCTCGTTCTTTCCGCCCCACGTTGGGCGTCAATTTGTAATGAGACGAGTATGAGCATCTCGTTATTTTCACACAATGTAAGCCTATTCGTTGCTATGAACGGGTATGCTCCCCTGTCTCTACTCTCTTCGGTCGTTTTAATTTACTTCAATTATTTAAATATCTGAGATATTTGGAGTTGTGGGATATAGTAATTTAATTAACTAATATTAACTTATCTCTCTAAGAAAAATATCAGTGTTAGTGTACTTGAAACTTAAATAATTAATGTGTTATTCTGTAATTTCGTTCAACCCTATTATACCTTGAAGAGAATTATGTAAAATTTTGTATTTTAACGCTCTTCTCTTTGGTGTCAGAGAATTCCGCTATAAGCGCTGTAGTACCGGGGCAACGAAACTTAGAGGTTAATTCACTGTTTACGTTAACCAATTATTCTATACTTAGTCAGTTACTTTTTTATTCCCAACTCATTAAATAATACTCCAAATGACAAGATTTGCAACTATACAAAGGTTCTTTATTTGTTCACTTCTTCAACATTAAATAAGATATGTTCCAACTGGCATACACAAAGGCTATAGATTGCGTGAATCGATTGTTGATCAGTCCGATACTTTATTTAGATTCGGTTATATAATGTGTTTTAGTTTGTAAGTAACTTAATTCAGGGTGTGAAGGTTCTTGTAACTGTGGGGAAGATTAAAAATACATAGATAAGAATGCAAGATTTACAAATTTGAGGTGTTGTGTTGTTAATATGATTTATACAATAATAATTTACCAGACTAGAATGAAGCGAATCGTGTAGGCTGTTGGCTGATAACTTCACCGTTCTGAATGACTATGTCGTACGATACTCTTTCTTCGATTTAATAAAATGGAATTCTTGTCCTGTTCACCTCGGAAATACAGCTTCCTGGATTGATTTACAGCCAGACTGATGTTCCTTCTGCAATTTCTGGATCCAAATACGTTCTTCTCTCGTTTGAAGTAATTAGTGGTGTTCCGTGTATTTGAAAGGTTATGAGTTCCAGTGTAGTGTATATTATTGGTTGTGATACAGTTAACTCTTTATATTGGGTTTAATATATCGTCAATTCCTTTCGGATATAGGACAATTCAAGTCCTTCCTTGTAGAACCCAGTTATTTATTTTTTATTGTGATATCATACTATAGTCTCGTTTGGTTAAACTGTACTGGCAAGAGTCAAGAATATTATCATTAAAATTTTGTGTTTTGTAAGAGGATCAAATAATTTAGAATATTCCGATTACATTAGACATTTCTTAGATTTTTTTAATCTCATCACATTCAGATCATAAAAGGCAATAATTGAAAATCAACAACTTCTTCATTTCCTGTAGTCCATAGCAACGCATTATTTTTCTTCCTTCTCCATGTTTTGTATATAGTGTTTATTTCATATATTTTTTCGTCTATTCCTTATTAATTTTCTATCATATCGGAATATAACCTTACCGATAGATGGTTTATTATCTTCTACATATATTCTGATGGTTTTTGATATGATTCCGTTTCTTTTATATTTATTACTTTTTCGATATCAAACGTTATCAATCGATATCATGGCATTGTGGCATTATCATAATTTTTATAAATTGAGATGGTTTATTATATATCATTACTTATTTAATGTTTTTTCCTAGCCCTTCGAACCGTATTCATTAATTATTATTAACTTACGTACCTAACCTTAATGTTATGAGTGGTTATATAGTGTTATTGGCTGTTAGGCCTTTTATTGTATACGGACCTACCTTTGTTTATAACTGGTGAACAACTATAGCCCTTTTACATAAATTCATACATATAATCAAATCTTAACTATTAACATTTACATAAATAATTATTCCTTTCATATCTAATGACAATTTTATCTTGATCTATGGATCACATATAAGAAAATTGAAATCTATTAACGCTAACTAGCTGCTTCCCACATCATTCTATAATAGTAATTGAATACTACATTTTGTTTCATTACCTTCCATTAACTCAACAAGTAATTGGTATAACATAACATACACTTTATCATAACATTCGTTGTCACAAAATAGTATCATTTAATTCAGAATCCTTACTTGCTATTGCTATAAGGTAAATTATTGTTTCATTTTTGTTTACTTTCATGGTCATTTACTTTGACAATTTCTGTACTATTCTACTTCTTACACTTCTCATCAGTTTCATATTGATTTGCTTTTCACTGAACATGTATCATTAACTATTGTCTAATTTACAGGTTTGTTTATTATCGTTATTTCTACCTTGCATCCTTATTTATTTCTATCTATAATTATAAATGTAATTATTAGACTTTTGTTTTATCATGGGGTTAGATATTGATTTGCTTATTATTTTGTTAATATAATATTTATGTAACATGGATGACTGCATTTCTGTTGCGTTACATATGCTCCCCCTCCTAAAAAAGTTTAGTTTACCTGAATGAAGTTTAGGTCAAATAAACTTGTCTTTTTCACATGCCTTTTCTTCATATCGATATTAATGGTTGACGATGGGATTCTCAATGTAACTTCATTAGACTAGTATTAATAATTCTTTATTTAATAACATTTCATTATTTCAATTAACATTCTTGATCATTTTTAATTTCTGTAAACAGTATTTGTTGATAGTTGGCTACAATATACAATGATACTTTAGGTTCACATCTCTTCTACTTATAATTACTGTAATCACTGTATTTCTCAATTATTCTTCTGTCATCTAATTTCTTTCTGTTTTCTTTGTCCTACTTTTCTGGAAACAGAGGTCATTCTTGCAACTATTCTAATATTCCTTAAATATTTAATTTCCCTAACAATCCCTAATATGTGCGTTGGTACAGTTCAGAGAGGCACTGTTTGGCTTCATACTCTGCTGCCCACACTACACCTTAATATAGTACTGCTGGAATTCATCTACAGTCAGCTATAAAATATAATAATCTCCTTAATTAATTGATAATAAATATTTGGGAATTTTTTTTCATTGTTGCTTTTATATTTCTTTATTACTATCCTTCATACTTTGTGATTCCATTTTAGTTTCCTTAAATATTCTTTGATAATAATTCTGACAGTTATCATTTGTAATTATTTTTGTTTTTTCTTTCTTGTTGTGATAATAACGCTAAGTATCTTCTTCATTTGTTTTTCTGATCTCAATATTTTCTAAATAGTTATTGTTTGATTATTATTATAACTGTGTTTCTGACGAGATACAGTCCTTAGCTCAACTATTATTTTTCTTATCGTATTTCATTATTTTTGCTGTTTATATTTCAATGAATTATGTTCATAAATATTTTTTTTTCGTTTTCTTTAATATTACATTGGTTACAATCAATCGTTTACTGAAGTTGTTTCTTTCATTTGGCAATGCGGTATGTATTTTAGGTCATATTATTTTTCTTTTATTATTTTGCATAGGTAGATTTGATGTAAAAACTTTTATCTTGGGGTTTCATTATTCACACTATTTCTTTGTAGACGTTTAGTAATAAGTCTAGTTTTCTTCTGTAATCTTGGGGTTTCTTATTAACTCTTCTTAATACCTTCTTCCTAACTATATTTTAATTCCGACTTACTTCATTTTGAATGACATTTTTTCTATTTATTTTATTGTTCAAAAAATTCTCTTTTATTTACAAGTGTTTTCTCTTCAAAATCGGTAATAAGTTGTTCTTATTGTATTTTAGAATTTATTGGTTTTATTCAAATTCAAATTCTTTTTAAATTCCAAGTATTTTCTCTTCAAAATCGATAATAAGTTGTTCTTATTGTATTTTAGAATTTATTCATTTTATAATATTTCCGTATCTTGTCAATTGGTTGCCTGGTCAGTTTTCATAACATCAGTCCCATTTTTCTGGTTAACTGCTTCTTTTTCTAACCATGGTCCATTAATTCGACTGCACCCGTTGTCCGGATGACTGCAGTATTCATACCAATTTCTACACTTTTTACATATCTCTTGTGCATGATACAAAGCCAGTACTGTAACTCGGCTGATGCAAAGTCTTCATTTAAGTCAGGGTATTCAGTTATATTTAGCTCCTTTTGAATTATCAGGTATCGTATCTCCTCTATTCTAGCATAATTACTTGTATACCCTATCTTTCCATTTCCTTGGATATCGGTACTATTTACCAAATGTTTTACTGGTATTTTCCGTATTAACGATATAATTGACTTGGTCAAATATTCTCTAATCGTTGATATTTTCAAATAATATTTAAATTTATTTAAGGTTTTGGTGATTGCTCTATGGTGGGTTATTTTGGTTATTTTCATAACGTTTCTTCTATAATTCATACCTTTACATACCTCCCTTCGTTCATTAATTGGGATGTTAAACGCACTAATTAATCCACCTTTCCTCATCTCCATTTCTTCTTTGGTATTGACTATTTTCTTTCTCCATATTTTCCTTATTTTCTGGATATTCTCTTCTATGGTTTGGATCTTCTTGTCTTTTCTATCCTTATTTTCAGAGAGCACTGTATTTTGGTCTTCTCTAATTTCGGTTTCCTTTCTACCTTCAGAAGTGGTTTCTAGTGTTTTATTCATATTCTTTAAACACCTCTCCATTTCTTTATTTGTCTCCTCCTTGTATTTATCTACTTCTGGGCTAAGTGTGTTATTATTTTCAAACTTCCCTTCGAAAGTTTCCATTATCTCATTATTGAAATGCTCCTTCTTATCCTCAATCCGCTTTAAACCTGCTTCGTTCATTTTCTCAATTCTTTCATCCATTCGCCTTAAATTTTCTTCATTCATTTTTAGGATTTCTTCCTTCATTTGTTTTAAACCCTCATTATTCCTATCTAACCTTTCGTAAATTTGGTTCAATCTTTCGTTATTTCTATCGAATTTTTCGTTCATTAGTTTTGAGTTTTCCTTAATTTCCTCATTTGTTTTATCGAATTTTTCCTCCAGTCTCTTGAAACCACTGTCCATTGTTTCTGCTACCCCTTTGAAACCTTCATTCATTCGTCTGAAATGTTCAACTATAAAATCCATTACATCCTGACGGTTCACTTTCTTTGGTTGTTCTGGTGTTTTCTTCTGTTGCTTCACTTTTACTATTTTTACTTCTTTTTGTACACTGGATTGTTCTAGCTTTTTATTATTTGGCATTCCTATAAGTTCATCTGTTTGATTATGCTTTTTCCTCCAGTTACACATATCTTCTCGGGATAGTTCAAACATCACCCTTATCCATTCCCTTAATTCTTTGTTTTCTGTTTGTATTGGTTTTTCAGGTGGTCTTATTTCTCGTTTCCATTGTTCAAAATCTTCCTGAGTATATTGTTCTGTCACCTGGGCGTATACTCCTATTCTTTCGGTTTTCATTTGGTCTTCATTATCGTCCCATCTTTCCCAATCTTCTTCAGTCATCCTTTCCACCTTGTTATCATCTTTTTCGTTAGTCGTCCCAATAGTCTTTTCTTCATTACACCTGGCATCTAACTCCCACATTTCATCATAAATCTCTCTCAATGTCATTTTGTCGTCTGGTGTTCCCAATGCATTCGCGCGACTCATTTGCGCTCTTTCGTGATCATTGGTATTCTTTTCTATGTATCCCATCTCTTTGCTGCATTTCTTAAATAGTAATGTCGTCCATTCCCTGTAACTTAATCGTCTCTCTTGTCCTTGCATTTTCGTTTCCTTTTGTATCATATCCCTTTATTGCATTTCTAGTCTCCCACAGTTGCCTGCTCTGGTTAAGTAATGTTATTATAATTATAGTTACTTAACTTAAGCCCTACACTGGTTGAGCGCAATCTGTGAGTAAACGCTCGGCTCTTACGGTCACGGGATTCTCGTTCTTTCCGCCCCACGTTGGGCGTCAATTTGTAATGAGACGAGTATGAGCATCTCGTTATTTTCACACAATGTAAGCCTATTCGTTGCTATGAACGGGTATGCTCCCCTGTCTCTACTCTCTTCGGTCGTTTTAATTTACTTCAATTATTTAAATATCTGAGATATTTGGAGTTGTGGGATATAGTAATTTAATTAACTAATATTAACTTATCTCTCTAAGAAAAATATCAGTGTTAGTGTACTTGAAACTTAAATAATTAATGTGTTATTCTGTAATTTCGTTCAACCCTATTATACCTTGAAGAGAATTATGTAAAATTTTGTATTTTAACGCTCTTCTCTTTGGTGTCAGAGAATTCCGCTATAAGCGCTGTAGTACCGGGGCAACGAAACTTAGAGGTTAATTCACTGTTTACGTTAACCAATTATTCTATACTTAGTCAGTTACTTTTTTATTCCCAACTCATTAAATAATACTCCAAATGACAAGATTTGCAACTATACAAAGGTTCTTTATTTGTTCACTTCTTCAACATTAAATAAGATATGTTCCAACTGGCATACACAAAGGCTATAGATTGCGTGAATCGATTGTTGATCAGTCCGATACTTTATTTAGATTCGGTTATATAATGTGTTTTAGTTTGTAAGTAACTTAATTCAGGGTGTGAAGGTTCTTGTAACTGTGGGGAAGATTAAAAATACATAGATAAGAATGCAAGATTTACAAATTTGAGGTGTTGTGTTGTTAATATGATTTATACAATAATAATTTACCAGACTAGAATGAAGCGAATCGTGTAGGCTGTTGGCTGATAACTTCACCGTTCTGAATGACTATGTCGTACGATACTCTTTCTTCGATTTAATAAAATGGAATTCTTGTCCTGTTCACCTCGGAAATACAGCTTCCTGGATTGATTTACAGCCAGACTGATGTTCCTTCTGCAATTTCTGGATCCAAATACGTTCTTCTCTCGTTTGAAGTAATTAGTGGTGTTCCGTGTATTTGAAAGGTTATGAGTTCCAGTGTAGTGTATATTATTGGTTGTGATACAGTTAACTCTTTATATTGGGTTTAATATATCGTCAATTCCTTTCGGATATAGGACAATTCAAGTCCTTCCTTGTAGAACCCAGTTATTTATTTTTTATTGTGATATCATACTATAGTCTCGTTTGGTTAAACTGTACTGGCAAGAGTCAAGAATATTATCATTAAAATTTTGTGTTTTGTAAGAGGATCAAATAATTTAGAATATTCCGATTACATTAGACATTTCTTAGATTTTTTTAATCTCATCACATTCAGATCATAAAAGGCAATAATTGAAAATCAACAACTTCTTCATTTCCTGTAGTCCATAGCAACGCATTATTTTTCTTCCTTCTCCATGTTTTGTATATAGTGTTTATTTCATATATTTTTTCGTCTATTCCTTATTAATTTTCTATCATATCGGAATATAACCTTACCGATAGATGGTTTATTATCTTCTACATATATTCTGATGGTTTTTGATATGATTCCGTTTCTTTTATATTTATTACTTTTTCGATATCAAACGTTATCAATCGATATCATGGCATTGTGGCATTATCATAATTTTTATAAATTGAGATGGTTTATTATATATCATTACTTATTTAATGTTTTTTCCTAGCCCTTCGAACCGTATTCATTAATTATTATTAACTTACGTACCTAACCTTAATGTTATGAGTGGTTATATAGTGTTATTGGCTGTTAGGCCTTTTATTGTATACGGACCTACCTTTGTTTATAACTGGTGAACAACTATAGCCCTTTTACATAAATTCATACATATAATCAAATCTTAACTATTAACATTTACATAAATAATTATTCCTTTCATATCTAATGACAATTTTATCTTGATCTATGGATCACATATAAGAAAATTGAAATCTATTAACGCTAACTAGCTGCTTCCCACATCATTCTATAATAGTAATTGAATACTACATTTTGTTTCATTACCTTCCATTAACTCAACAAGTAATTGGTATAACATAACATACACTTTATCATAACATTCGTTGTCACAAAATAGTATCATTTAATTCAGAATCCTTACTTGCTATTGCTATAAGGTAAATTATTGTTTCATTTTTGTTTACTTTCATGGTCATTTACTTTGACAATTTCTGTACTATTCTACTTCTTACACTTCTCATCAGTTTCATATTGATTTGCTTTTCACTGAACATGTATCATTAACTATTGTCTAATTTACAGGTTTGTTTATTATCGTTATTTCTACCTTGCATCCTTATTTATTTCTATCTATAATTATAAATGTAATTATTAGACTTTTGTTTTATCATGGGGTTAGATATTGATTTGCTTATTATTTTGTTAATATAATATTTATGTAACATGGATGACTGCATTTCTGTTGCGTTACATATGCTCCCCCTCCTAAAAAAGTTTAGTTTACCTGAATGAAGTTTAGGTCAAATAAACTTGTCTTTTTCACATGCCTTTTCTTCATATCGATATTAATGGTTGACGATGGGATTCTCAATGTAACTTCATTAGACTAGTATTAATAATTCTTTATTTAATAACATTTCATTATTTCAATTAACATTCTTGATCATTTTTAATTTCTGTAAACAGTATTTGTTGATAGTTGGCTACAATATACAATGATACTTTAGGTTCACATCTCTTCTACTTATAATTACTGTAATCACTGTATTTCTCAATTATTCTTCTGTCATCTAATTTCTTTCTGTTTTCTTTGTCCTACTTTTCTGGAAACAGAGGTCATTCTTGCAACTATTCTAATATTCCTTAAATATTTAATTTCCCTAACAATCCCTAATATGTGCGTTGGTACAGTTCAGAGAGGCACTGTTTGGCTTCATACTCTGCTGCCCACACTACACCTTAATATAGTACTGCTGGAATTCATCTACAGTCAGCTATAAAATATAATAATCTCCTTAATTAATTGATAATAAATATTTGGGAATTTTTTTTCATTGTTGCTTTTATATTTCTTTATTACTATCCTTCATACTTTGTGATTCCATTTTAGTTTCCTTAAATATTCTTTGATAATAATTCTGACAGTTATCATTTGTAATTATTTTTGTTTTTTCTTTCTTGTTGTGATAATAACGCTAAGTATCTTCTTCATTTGTTTTTCTGATCTCAATATTTTCTAAATAGTTATTGTTTGATTATTATTATAACTGTGTTTCTGACGAGATACAGTCCTTAGCTCAACTATTATTTTTCTTATCGTATTTCATTATTTTTGCTGTTTATATTTCAATGAATTATGTTCATAAATATTTTTTTTTCGTTTTCTTTAATATTACATTGGTTACAATCAATCGTTTACTGAAGTTGTTTCTTTCATTTGGCAATGCGGTATGTATTTTAGGTCATATTATTTTTCTTTTATTATTTTGCATAGGTAGATTTGATGTAAAAACTTTTATCTTGGGGTTTCATTATTCACACTATTTCTTTGTAGACGTTTAGTAATAAGTCTAGTTTTCTTCTGTAATCTTGGGGTTTCTTATTAACTCTTCTTAATACCTTCTTCCTAACTATATTTTAATTCCGACTTACTTCATTTTGAATGACATTTTTTCTATTTATTTTATTGTTCAAAAAATTCTCTTTTATTTACAAGTGTTTTCTCTTCAAAATCGGTAATAAGTTGTTCTTATTGTATTTTAGAATTTATTGGTTTTATTCAAATTCAAATTCTTTTTAAATTCCAAGTATTTTCTCTTCAAAATCGATAATAAGTTGTTCTTATTGTATTTTAGAATTTATTCATTTTATAATATTTCCGTATCTTGTCAATTGGTTGCCTGGTCAGTTTTCATAACATCAGTCCCATTTTTCTGGTTAACTGCTTCTTTTTCTAACCATGGTCCATTAATTCGACTGCACCCGTTGTCCGGATGACTGCAGTATTCATACCAATTTCTACACTTTTTACATATCTCTTGTGCATGATACAAAGCCAGTACTGTAACTCGGCTGATGCAAAGTCTTCATTTAAGTCAGGGTATTCAGTTATATTTAGCTCCTTTTGAATTATCAGGTATCGTATCTCCTCTATTCTAGCATAATTACTTGTATACCCTATCTTTCCATTTCCTTGGATATCGGTACTATTTACCAAATGTTTTACTGGTATTTTCCGTATTAACGATATAATTGACTTGGTCAAATATTCTCTAATCGTTGATATTTTCAAATAATATTTAAATTTATTTAAGGTTTTGGTGATTGCTCTATGGTGGGTTATTTTGGTTATTTTCATAACGTTTCTTCTATAATTCATACCTTTACATACCTCCCTTCGTTCATTAATTGGGATGTTAAACGCACTAATTAATCCACCTTTCCTCATCTCCATTTCTTCTTTGGTATTGACTATTTTCTTTCTCCATATTTTCCTTATTTTCTGGATATTCTCTTCTATGGTTTGGATCTTCTTGTCTTTTCTATCCTTATTTTCAGAGAGCACTGTATTTTGGTCTTCTCTAATTTCGGTTTCCTTTCTACCTTCAGAAGTGGTTTCTAGTGTTTTATTCATATTCTTTAAACACCTCTCCATTTCTTTATTTGTCTCCTCCTTGTATTTATCTACTTCTGGGCTAAGTGTGTTATTATTTTCAAACTTCCCTTCGAAAGTTTCCATTATCTCATTATTGAAATGCTCCTTCTTATCCTCAATCCGCTTTAAACCTGCTTCGTTCATTTTCTCAATTCTTTCATCCATTCGCCTTAAATTTTCTTCATTCATTTTTAGGATTTCTTCCTTCATTTGTTTTAAACCCTCATTATTCCTATCTAACCTTTCGTAAATTTGGTTCAATCTTTCGTTATTTCTATCGAATTTTTCGTTCATTAGTTTTGAGTTTTCCTTAATTTCCTCATTTGTTTTATCGAATTTTTCCTCCAGTCTCTTGAAACCACTGTCCATTGTTTCTGCTACCCCTTTGAAACCTTCATTCATTCGTCTGAAATGTTCAACTATAAAATCCATTACATCCTGACGGTTCACTTTCTTTGGTTGTTCTGGTGTTTTCTTCTGTTGCTTCACTTTTACTATTTTTACTTCTTTTTGTACACTGGATTGTTCTAGCTTTTTATTATTTGGCATTCCTATAAGTTCATCTGTTTGATTATGCTTTTTCCTCCAGTTACACATATCTTCTCGGGATAGTTCAAACATCACCCTTATCCATTCCCTTAATTCTTTGTTTTCTGTTTGTATTGGTTTTTCAGGTGGTCTTATTTCTCGTTTCCATTGTTCAAAATCTTCCTGAGTATATTGTTCTGTCACCTGGGCGTATACTCCTATTCTTTCGGTTTTCATTTGGTCTTCATTATCGTCCCATCTTTCCCAATCTTCTTCAGTCATCCTTTCCACCTTGTTATCATCTTTTTCGTTAGTCGTCCCAATAGTCTTTTCTTCATTACACCTGGCATCTAACTCCCACATTTCATCATAAATCTCTCTCAATGTCATTTTGTCGTCTGGTGTTCCCAATGCATTCGCGCGACTCATTTGCGCTCTTTCGTGATCATTGGTATTCTTTTCTATGTATCCCATCTCTTTGCTGCATTTCTTAAATAGTAATGTCGTCCATTCCCTGTAACTTAATCGTCTCTCTTGTCCTTGCATTTTCGTTTCCTTTTGTATCATATCCCTTTATTGCATTTCTAGTCTCCCACAGTTGCCTGCTCTGGTTAAGTAATGTTATTATAATTATAGTTACTTAACTTAAGCCCTACACTGGTTGAGCGCAATCTGTGAGTAAACGCTCGGCTCTTACGGTCACGGGATTCTCGTTCTTTCCGCCCCACGTTGGGCGTCAATTTGTAATGAGACGAGTATGAGCATCTCGTTATTTTCACACAATGTAAGCCTATTCGTTGCTATGAACGGGTATGCTCCCCTGTCTCTACTCTCTTCGGTCGTTTTAATTTACTTCAATTATTTAAATATCTGAGATATTTGGAGTTGTGGGATATAGTAATTTAATTAACTAATATTAACTTATCTCTCTAAGAAAAATATCAGTGTTAGTGTACTTGAAACTTAAATAATTAATGTGTTATTCTGTAATTTCGTTCAACCCTATTATACCTTGAAGAGAATTATGTAAAATTTTGTATTTTAACGCTCTTCTCTTTGGTGTCAGAGAATTCCGCTATAAGCGCTGTAGTACCGGGGCAACGAAACTTAGAGGTTAATTCACTGTTTACGTTAACCAATTATTCTATACTTAGTCAGTTACTTTTTTATTCCCAACTCATTAAATAATACTCCAAATGACAAGATTTGCAACTATACAAAGGTTCTTTATTTGTTCACTTCTTCAACATTAAATAAGATATGTTCCAACTGGCATACACAAAGGCTATAGATTGCGTGAATCGATTGTTGATCAGTCCGATACTTTATTTAGATTCGGTTATATAATGTGTTTTAGTTTGTAAGTAACTTAATTCAGGGTGTGAAGGTTCTTGTAACTGTGGGGAAGATTAAAAATACATAGATAAGAATGCAAGATTTACAAATTTGAGGTGTTGTGTTGTTAATATGATTTATACAATAATAATTTACCAGACTAGAATGAAGCGAATCGTGTAGGCTGTTGGCTGATAACTTCACCGTTCTGAATGACTATGTCGTACGATACTCTTTCTTCGATTTAATAAAATGGAATTCTTGTCCTGTTCACCTCGGAAATACAGCTTCCTGGATTGATTTACAGCCAGACTGATGTTCCTTCTGCAATTTCTGGATCCAAATACGTTCTTCTCTCGTTTGAAGTAATTAGTGGTGTTCCGTGTATTTGAAAGGTTATGAGTTCCAGTGTAGTGTATATTATTGGTTGTGATACAGTTAACTCTTTATATTGGGTTTAATATATCGTCAATTCCTTTCGGATATAGGACAATTCAAGTCCTTCCTTGTAGAACCCAGTTATTTATTTTTTATTGTGATATCATACTATAGTCTCGTTTGGTTAAACTGTACTGGCAAGAGTCAAGAATATTATCATTAAAATTTTGTGTTTTGTAAGAGGATCAAATAATTTAGAATATTCCGATTACATTAGACATTTCTTAGATTTTTTTAATCTCATCACATTCAGATCATAAAAGGCAATAATTGAAAATCAACAACTTCTTCATTTCCTGTAGTCCATAGCAACGCATTATTTTTCTTCCTTCTCCATGTTTTGTATATAGTGTTTATTTCATATATTTTTTTGTCTATTCCTTATTAATTTTCTATCATATCGGAATATAACCTTACCGATAGATGGTTTATTATCTTCTACATATATTCTGCTGGTTTTTGATATGATTCCGTTTCTTTTATATTTATTACTTTTTCGATATCAAACGTTATCAATCGATATCATGGCATTGTGGCATTATCATAATTTTTATAAATTGAGATGGTTTATTATATATCATTACTTATTTAATGTTTTTTCCTAGCCCTTCGAACCGTATTCATTAATTATTATTAACTTACGTACCTAACCTTAATGTTATGAGTGGTTATATAGTGTTATTGGCTGTTAGGCCTTTTATTGTATACGGACCTACCTTTGTTTATAACTGGTGAACAACTATAGCCCTTTTACATAAATTCATACATATAATCAAATCTTAACTATTAACATTTACATAAATAATTATTCCTTTCATATCTAATGACAATTTTATCTTGATCTATGGATCACATATAAGAAAATTGAAATCTATTAACGCTAACTAGCTGCTTCCCACATCATTCTATAATAGTAATTGAATACTACATTTTGTTTCATTACCTTCCATTAACTCAACAAGTAATTGGTATAACATAACATACACTTTATCATAACATTCGTTGTCACAAAATAGTATCATTTAATTCAGAATCCTTACTTGCTATTGCTATAAGGTAAATTATTGTTTCATTTTTGTTTACTTTCATGGTCATTTACTTTGACAATTTCTGTACTATTCTACTTCTTACACTTCTCATCAGTATCATATTGATTTACTTTTCACTGAACATGGATCATTAACTATTGTCTAATTTACAGGTTTGTTTATTATCGTTATTTCTACCTTGCATCCTTATTTATTTCTATCTATAATTATAAATGTAATTATTAGACTTTTGTTTTATCATGGGGTTAGATATTGATTTGCTTATTATTTTGTTAATATAATATTTATGTAACATGGATGACTGCATTTCTGTTGCGTTACATATGCTCCCCCTCCTAAAAAAGTTTAGTTTACCTGAATGAAGTTTAGGTCAAATAAACTTGTCTTTTTCACATGCCTTTTCTTCATATCGATATTAATGGTTGACGATGGGATTCTCAATGTAACTTCATTAGACTAGTATTAATAATTCTTTATTTAATAACATTTCATTATTTCAATTAACATTCTTGATCATTTTTAATTTCTGTAAACAGTATTTGTTGATAGTTGGCTACAATATACAATGATACTTTAGGTTCACATCTCTTCTACTTATAATTACTGTAATCACTGTATTTCTCAATTATTCTTCTGTCATCTAATTTCTTTCTGTTTTCTTTGTCCTACTTTTCTGGAAACAGAGGTCATTCTTGCAACTATTCTAATATTCCTTAAATATTTAATTTCCCTAACAATCCCTAATATGTGCGTTGGTACAGTACAGAGAGGCACTGTTTGGCTTCATACTCTGCTGCCCACACTACACCTTAATATAGTACTGCTGGAATTCATCTACAGTCAGCTATAAAATATAATAATCTCCTTAATTAATTGATAATAAATATTTGGGAATTTTTTTTCATTGTTGCTTTTATATTTCTTTATTACTATCCTTCATACTTTGTGATTCCATTTTAGTTTCCTTAAATATTCTTTGATAATAATTCTGACAGTTATCATTTGTAATTATTTTTGTTTTCTCTTTCTTGTTGTGATAATAACGCTAAGTATCTTCTTCATTTGTTTTTCTGATCTCAATATTTTCTAAATAGTTATTGTTTGATTATTATTATAACTGTGTTTCTGACGAGATACAGTCCTTAGCTCAACTATTATTTTTCTTATCGTATTTCATTATTTTTGCTGTTTATATTTCAATGAATTATGTTCATAAATATTTTTTTTTCGTTTTCTTTAATATTACATTGGTTACAATCAATCGTTTACTGAAGTTGTTTCTTTCATTTGGCAATGCGGTATGTATTTTAGGTCATATTATTTTTCTTTTATTATTTTGCATAGGTAGATTTGATGTAAAAACTTTTATCTTGGGGTTTCATTATTCACACTATTTCTTTGTAGACGTTTAGTAATAAGTCTAGTTTTCTTCTGTAATCTTGGGGTTTCTTATTAACTCTTCTTAATACCTTCTTCCTAACTATATTTTAATTCCGACTTACTTCATTTTGAATGACATTTTTTCTATTTATTTTATTGTTCAAAAAATTCTCTTTTATTTACAAGTGTTTTCTCTTCAAAATCGGTAATAAGTTGTTCTTATTGTATTTTAGAATTTATTGGTTTTATTCAAATTCAAATTCTTTTTAAATTCCAAGTATTTTCTCTTCAAAATCGATAATAAGTTGTTCTTATTGTATTTTAGAATTTATTCATTTTATAATATTTCCGTATCTTGTCAATTGGTTGCCTGGTCAGTTTTCATAACATCAGTCCCATTTTTCTGGTTAACTGCTTCTTTTTCTAACCATGGTCCATTAATTCGACTGCACCCGTTGTCCGGATGACTGCAGTATTCATACCAATTTCTACACTTTTTACATATCTCTTGTGCATGATACAAAGCCAGTACTGTAACTCGGCTGATGCAAAGTCTTCATTTAAGTCAGGGTATTCAGTTATATTTAGCTCCTTTTGAATTATCAGGTATCGTATCTCCTCTATTCTAGCATAATTACTTGTATACCCTATCTTTCCATTTCCTTGGATATCGGTACTATTTACCAAATGTTTTACTGGTATTTTCCGTATTAACGATATAATTGACTTGGTCAAATATTCTCTAATCGTTGATATTTTCAAATAATATTTAAATTTATTTAAGGTTTTGGTGATTGCTCTATGGTGGGTTATTTTGGTTATTTTCATAACGTTTCTTCTATAATTCATACCTTTACATACCTCCCTTCGTTCATTAATTGGGATGTTAAACGCACTAATTAATCCACCTTTCCTCATCTCCATTTCTTCTTTGGTATTGACTATTTTCTTTCTCCATATTTTCCTTATTTTCTGGATATTCTCTTCTATGGTTTGGATCTTCTTGTCTTTTCTATCCTTATTTTCAGAGAGCACTGTATTTTGGTCTTCTCTAATTTCGGTTTCCTTTCTACCTTCAGAAGTGGTTTCTAGTGTTTTATTCATATTCTTTAAACACCTCTCCATTTCTTTATTTGTCTCCTCCTTGTATTTATCTACTTCTGGGCTAAGTGTGTTATTATTTTCAAACTTCCCTTCGAAAGTTTCCATTATCTCATTATTGAAATGCTCCTTCTTATCCTCAATCCGCTTTAAACCTGCTTCGTTCATTTTCTCAATTCTTTCATCCATTCGCCTTAAATTTTCTTCATTCATTTTTAGGATTTCTTCCTTCATTTGTTTTAAACCCTCATTATTCCTATCTAACCTTTCGTAAATTTGGTTCAATCTTTCGTTATTTCTATCGAATTTTTCGTTCATTAGTTTTGAGTTTTCCTTAATTTCCTCATTTGTTTTATCGAATTTTTCCTCCAGTCTCTTGAAACCACTGTCCATTGTTTCTGCTACCCCTTTGAAACCTTCATTCATTCGTCTGAAATGTTCAACTATAAAATCCATTACATCCTGACGGTTCACTTTCTTTGGTTGTTCTGGTGTTTTCTTCTGTTGCTTCACTTTTACTATTTTTACTTCTTTTTGTACACTGGATTGTTCTAGCTTTTTATTATTTGGCATTCCTATAAGTTCATCTGTTTGATTATGCTTTTTCCTCCAGTTACACATATCTTCTCGGGATAGTTCAAACATCACCCTTATCCATTCCCTTAATTCTTTGTTTTCTGTTTGTATTGGTTTTTCAGGTGGTCTTATTTCTCGTTTCCATTGTTCAAAATCTTCCTGAGTATATTGTTCTGTCACCTGGGCGTATACTCCTATTCTTTCGGTTTTCATTTGGTCTTCATTATCGTCCCATCTTTCCCAATCTTCTTCAGTCATCCTTTCCACCTTGTTATCATCTTTTTCGTTAGTCGTCCCAATAGTCTTTTCTTCATTACACCTGGCATCTAACTCCCACATTTCATCATAAATCTCTCTCAATGTCATTTTGTCGTCTGGTGTTCCCAATGCATTCGCGCGACTCATTTGCGCTCTTTCGTGATCATTGGTATTCTTTTCTATGTATCCCATCTCTTTGCTGCATTTCTTAAATAGTAATGTCGTCCATTCCCTGTAACTTAATCGTCTCTCTTGTCCTTGCATTTTCGTTTCCTTTTGTATCATATCCCTTTATTGCATTTCTAGTCTCCCACAGTTGCCTGCTCTGGTTAAGTAATGTTATTATAATTATAGTTACTTAACTTAAGCCCTACACTGGTTGAGCGCAATCTGTGAGTAAACGCTCGGCTCTTACGGTCACGGGATTCTCGTTCTTTCCGCCCCACGTTGGGCGTCAATTTGTAATGAGACGAGTATGAGCATCTCGTTATTTTCACACAATGTAAGCCTATTCGTTGCTATGAACGGGTATGCTCCCCTGTCTCTACTCTCTTCGGTCGTTTTAATTTACTTCAATTATTTAAATATCTGAGATATTTGGAGTTGTGGGATATAGTAATTTAATTAACTAATATTAACTTATCTCTCTAAGAAAAATATCAGTGTTAGTGTACTTGAAACTTAAATAATTAATGTGTTATTCTGTAATTTCGTTCAACCCTATTATACCTTGAAGAGAATTATGTAAAATTTTGTATTTTAACGCTCTTCTCTTTGGTGTCAGAGAATTCCGCTATAAGCGCTGTAGTACCGGGGCAACGAAACTTAGAGGTTAATTCACTGTTTACGTTAACCAATTATTCTATACTTAGTCAGTTACTTTTTTATTCCCAACTCATTAAATAATACTCCAAATGACAAGATTTGCAACTATACAAAGGTTCTTTATTTGTTCACTTCTTCAACATTAAATAAGATATGTTCCAACTGGCATACACAAAGGCTATAGATTGCGTGAATCGATTGTTGATCAGTCCGATACTTTATTTAGATTCGGTTATATAATGTGTTTTAGTTTGTAAGTAACTTAATTCAGGGTGTGAAGGTTCTTGTAACTGTGGGGAAGATTAAAAATACATAGATAAGAATGCAAGATTTACAAATTTGAGGTGTTGTGTTGTTAATATGATTTATACAATAATAATTTACCAGACTAGAATGAAGCGAATCGTGTAGGCTGTTGGCTGATAACTTCACCGTTCTGAATGACTATGTCGTACGATACTCTTTCTTCGATTTAATAAAATGGAATTCTTGTCCTGTTCACCTCGGAAATACAGCTTCCTGGATTGATTTACAGCCAGACTGATGTTCCTTCTGCAATTTCTGGATCCAAATACGTTCTTCTCTCGTTTGAAGTAATTAGTGGTGTTCCGTGTATTTGAAAGGTTATGAGTTCCAGTGTAGTGTATATTATTGGTTGTGATACAGTTAACTCTTTATATTGGGTTTAATATATCGTCAATTCCTTTCTGATATAGGACAATTCAAGTCCTTCCTTGTAGAACCCAGTTATTTATTTTTTATTTTGATATCATCCTATAGTCTCGTTTGGTTAAACTGTACTGGCAAGAGTCAAGAATATTATCATTAAAATTTTGTGTTTTATAAGAGGATCAAATAATTTAGAATATTCCGATTATATTAGACATTTCTTAGATTTTTTTAATCTCATCACATTCAGATCATAAAAGGCAATAATTGAAAATCAACAACTTCTTCATTTCCTGTAGTCCATAGCAACGCATTATTTTTCTTCCTTCTCCATGTTTTGTATATAGTGTTTATTTCATATATTTTTTCGTCTATTCCTTATTAATTTTCTATCATATCGGAATATAACCTTACCGAAAGATGGTTTATTATCTTCTACATATATTCTGCTGGTTTTTGATATGATTCCGTTTCTTTTATATTTATTACTTTTTCGATATCAAACGTTATCAATCGATATCATGGCATTGTGGCATTATCATAATTTTTATAAATTGAGATGGTTTATTATATATCATTACTTATTTAATGTTTTTTCCTAGCTCTTCGAACCGTATTCATTAATTATTATTAACTTACGTACCTAACCTTTATGTTATGAGTGGTTATATAGTGTTATTGGCTGTTAGGCCTTTTATTGTATACGGACCTACCTTTGTTTATAACTGGTGAACAACTATAGCCCTTTTACATAAATTCATACATATAATCAAATCTTAACTATTAACATTTACATAAATAATTATTCCTTTCATATCTAATGACAATTTTATCTTGATCTATGGATCACATAAAAGAAAATTGAAATCTATTAACGCTAACTAGCTGCTTCCCACATCATTCTATAATAGTAATTGAATACTACATTTTGTTTCATTACCTTCCATTAACTCAACAAGTAATTGGTATAACATAACATACACTTTATCATAACATTCGTTGTCACAAAATAGTATCATTTAATTCAGAATCCTTACTTGCTATTGCTATAAGGTAAATTATTGTTTCATATTTGTTTACTTTCATGGTCATTTACTTTGACAATTTCTGTACTATTCTACTTCTTACACTTCTCATCAGTATCATATTGATTTACTTTTCACTGAACATGGATCATTAACTATTGTCTAATTTACAGGTTTGTTTATTATCGTTATTTCTACCTTGCATCCTTATTTATTTCTATCTATAATTATAAATGTAATTATTAGACTTTTGTTTTATCATGGGGTTAGATATTGATTTGCTTATTATTTTGTTAATATAATATTTATGTAACATGGATGACTGCATTTCTGTTGCGTTACAATATACATATATTTATATATAAATTTTTCAGAATATAAGAAACTCAGCGTTTAGTATAAAAAAATTATAAATATAATTACTACCGACTTGGAACACAAAGTTTTTTATGGGTAAAAGCGTAAAAGTTTTACCTTATAGCCTGAACCAGTTTTCGCTTATTATAAGCTTCGTCAGAGGCTCATACAAAATAATAAGCGAAAACTGGTTCAGGCTATAAGGTAAAACTTTTACGCTTTTACCCATTAAAACTTTGTGTTCCGAGTTGGTAGTGATTTAATTTTATTTAGTTAATCAACGGACACGTCATGGACAACGAAATCCAACAAAAAAATTCTCTTATGTTTATATGTCTATATGTTTAATGGTTCTCAGTGGAAGTGAGGATCCACTATAATAATGGTAGTGGGTTGAGGATCCACTATAAGGTGGCAATTATATCTTATATTACTGCCTTGCTTAACCATCAACTTCAGTTATCAAATCAACTGTTATCAGTTGTAACTCATGTTTTAGTTGTAAAGGGTCAGTAGTTATGTTGCTGACCCTTTCCTTTATGTTAAAACAGAAGCATACACAAACAACAGAATGACGAAGGTACGACAATTCAGCTTCATTTAAAATGATCAGCTGCAGATTATAATACTAACTGTGTTAAAGCTGAATCCACATGAACTGAAAGTGTTCATGTAATTTTTGTAATGGGATGATCTGATTGGTGCAGATATGCAGCCCTACTATATTATAAAGATGCAACGATCAAAAGAACCTGCGCAAAGCCCACTCCCCGCACATTCTCTCCGAGTGGATGTGTGACGTCATAAAGGAGTGGTGGAGGGGGTCACATGCTGTCTGACCACTGTACTGTGCACATCGTGAAGACACGGTGACACAAGAGTTTCGTTGCCACTTCTGTATCAGTTTTCGCACGCTCTTGTTGTTTTGTCGGTTTTATACACGTTTTCTTTCTTTCTTTCTTTAGTTGTTAGTTGTAGTCCTATAATCCCGTATCGCGTAGCGTGTACTTTATTGGTAAATGTGTTTATGTATATAGTGTTGTGTCGCATGTTATTCTAGTGATAGTGTCATTTGAGTTTAGTTATGGCTGCTTCTTCGAAGTCTGTTAGCAAATCTGGATGGCCATTAAGGGGACAAGCCAGAGAAATAGTCTATAACGTAGCTGCTCACCTACGAGAACAGAAAACCGTTAGTAAACTTAATTATAATGTTGTAGCTTCAACAAGTGAAGCAACGGGAGTTTCAAAGTCACTGGTGAAGCGTGTAATAGCGGAAGGGAAGACGTCTATGGCCAAAGGTCGTCTGCAGTGTTCTACACCTGATGGCAAGAAAACAGTCCATAAGAAAAGGATCGAAACAGACGACTTCACGAAAGGTGTGATACATCGGAAAATAAGTGAATTTTACGTGATGAAAAAACTGTACCTACATTGAATAAATTGAACAGAGTGTTAAAATCAGAAAATATACTTGACTGTAGCAGAGAGTATCTTCGAAGGATATTGAAAGAGATGGGGTTCCGGTGGACAAGGTGCCGTAGTTCTCGAAAGCTGTTGATAGAAAAACCTGATATCATGGCATGGAGGGGAAGGTACCTCAGACAAATTCGTCAGTACAGACAGGATGGTCAGAAAATAGTGTATTTAGATGAAACATTCGTTCATTCTACTCACTCTGTCCCATCATGCTGGCAATCTGATACAGAGCTGGGAAAATTACAAGCTATAGGAAAAGGTCCTTGCATTATTGTTGTGCATGCCGGGGGAGAGGAAGGCTTTATAAACAACGCCTTATTGATATTCAAATCAAAGCAAAAAACAGAGGACTACCATGACGACATGAACTTTACCAATTTTTCAACCTGGGTGGAAAGGCAACTGCTACCGAACTTAAGTCCAAACAGTGTGATAGTATTAGACAATGCTAGTTATCACACCGTACAAGAGAATAGGAAGCCAACAATATCGTCGCTCAAAAAGGACATAGTTGATCGGCTTACGCACAACAACATCCAATTTGAAGGTAGTTTGACCAAAGCGGAATTGCTGATGTTAGTAAAAAATGTTCCTAGTGCGAAGACCTACAAAATTGATAAAATGTTTACCAATGCCGGTCACAGTGTTTTACGTCTGCTGCCCTATCACGCAGACCTCAATCCTATTGAGTTGGTGTGGGCAGACATCAAAGGTAGAGTGGGTGAATCTGTGTCAGACTCTCTAGAATGTGAAGCGTAGACTTTGCGAGCAAGCATTTTCGGAATATTCAGAGTCCAAATGGAAAAAATATTGCGAGCACGTATGCAAGATAGAAGATGAATATATATCCAAAGATGTCCTCATTGATGACGCCATTGATAACTTCATTATTTCTGTGAGTGATGTCAGCTCATCTGAATCTGAATCTGAGTCCGAGGATGACAGCAGTAATCAGGAAGACGATGGTGAGATCGCAGATGAGATACGAGAATGACAGGTATGTTATACTGCCTCTTATGACTTAATCCTTATCCTTCATAAGCGAGTGTTTTACATGTATTATTTCGTTTTGTTCATATTATGTCCTCTGTGTGTACGCTTATTGAAGCCGTATATTTCTTTAAAATATGGTTTACAGCTTGGGAATCATAAGTAGTTCCATTTAACTCTATGCTTAATACTATTTTATAATTTTAGGTTTAAGTAATATTTTAGGTTTATGTATTTAATAGATGTTTCAAATAGGTTTTGAAGCCCACATGACATTTAAGCTCCGAATTAAATTAAATACACGAAATATTAAACACCTCATATTCACACGCAGAATCTCGTTCAGTAACAACATGAACAGATAATTAATTATCAAAAATAGGAAAAATCTGTGTACATTGTCAAATACATAATATATTATAAAAAATATATTATTTTTATTATATACAAATTACAAATTTGCATGAAATATTATATTTTATTTAGTCAGACGCTTGTATGAAACATTCGCATTCTGTAGTGAAGTGCTGAACCTCTGCTCGCCCCTCCAGTGCCCCCACCACGTCGCCAGATTACGGATTTCCAACCGTCGCGTCAGAACTGGCAGACGCAAGTGCGCAAACCCAACTAGCCGAGGGTTCTTTTGTTTGTTGTCAAGTTATAAGAACTCGTTATTACATCAGATCACTTCGAATATAAACACTGAGCATGGTACTGTTCAAAGTAACACCTTGAGTGTTGTTTTAATTACGGTACCTTATGTTACAGCACTACCATGGTACCTTATGTGAACCACACACTAAGAATGTGTTGTGTTTATTATTTGTATATTGTTCACAGAAAAATGTAAAACAGAATCAAATGTTGCCGGATTTTGCCGAGATGATTGTTATTCATCTGTTAAAGTGAGCTCTACTTCTATATGTTCAAATGGTAAAGTCTGCTGTCAGGAGGGTGCAACATTTTCTAGTAAGTCAATTGTATGTGGTATTTATTCTGAATTCTAAGTCATGGTAAGTAGTTAAGTATAACATTCATTTAACATTTCACATTTATACACTTAACTTAAAAACACTGTAACTTAAATTTTTATTAATATATAATTATTCTAATTCAACTTCCTCATTATGTTCGACAGTAATTTTTATATTACACCTGCCACACTAATAAAAATCAATTTGTAATAAGATATTTTGTACTTTTATAAAGTACACAGTTCCTGGTTTTAATTCAGTCAACTATATTCTGTACAATACATTAAAGGTAGTTTTTTAATTGTAGCATAATGTGTGCTCATACCCCAATGACAATGAAAGAAAGATCTTTTTTATAAGTGCTGGATATGTCCACTGATATGATTGGATGGGTCTATCACATATGATCAATGTGCCCTCAGGTTTTGGAGTTTACATTGACCATTAGCATGTACAGCCATGATTGAAGATAATTTATCAAAAACAAACGTGCAGGTTTGGAGCAGAAGTACAAATGAAAATTGCACTAAACATTAGGACATACTGACAGCTTACAAAAGATGATTTAGCTGAAGTTTAGAAGATAGCAATGCTGACTAGCAGAAAGAATGAATAACTGTTGCATAGATCCCACACATGCATATTACACAATCTACAACTTTAAAGAAAAGGCCAGTAAGAAGGCTATTTAGTTCAGTGAGAATTTATAAAGGAAAAATGGAAAAATTAAATGTACATAAAGATTCACACAAAACAGTCAAGAAAGTGTAGACAAAAGAAGAAAGTTCAAGAACAAGAACAAAGTAAGTAAAATATGAAGCAAATATATACTGGTAGTTCATTTTGAAATCATATCAGACAATGTGAGACTTACAGGAATATACTGAGTAATAGTGTTCCAAAATTGCATGTTTTCTTCAAATCGCATGACTGAAAATGGAGTTCTTCAAAGAATTAACGTTGTCTTATCAGAAACACTTAAACTCTGATATTATTATTTGGTAATAATAATTTATTGTTATTATTTATTATATCCTTAAATTTTTAGTGACCGTCAATCAGTGAATGTTTAGTGGATGGTTAGTGAGGATCGGTCAATAATACAACTTTTAGTTATTTTGTGTCGAAGTTTCGACAATATTTATTGTCATCTTCAGGACCTGTGTATGAAATACAATAGAAATATCAAACATAACGAAACAATTAAATATTTGGGTGAACGTGTTGGTGATGTGAGTGTGTGCGTGCGTATGTATGTATCATTTTTTATGTGAAGACTTATGATAGTTTGTTTACATCTTCAAATTATCTTTAAGAAAGTGAGCAAATTATAGTATGAGAGAACTTATAATTTTCTCGCTTTCTTAAAGATAATTTGAAGATGTAAACAAACTATCATAAGTCTTCACATAAAAAATGATACATACATACACACGCACACACTCACATCACCAACACGTTCACCCAAATATTTAATTGTTTCGTTATGCTTGATATTTCTATTGTATTTCATACACAGGTCCTGAAGATGACAATAAATATTGTCGAAACGTCGACGCAAAATAACTAAAAGTTGTATTATTGACCGATCCTCACTAACCATCCACTAAACATTATTTATTATAATAATATATCTTTAAACACTTAATTTATTATTATTATTATTATTATTATTATTATTATTATTATTATTATTATTATTATTATTATTATAAGATTGTATATAAGATTTGTTATAATTCAATAGATAGCCTACTTAATTAATTTCATTCTAAAACTATACACAAAATAAATGACACAATAAACTTAAATAACCTCTGATGATAAAAACTGAATCTGTTAAATCTGCATCAGGTACAAAACAAATAAACAAAAAATGTTTGCTGAAACAATTATTATTTGTAACATACATAAAAAACAAACCCCGAAAAAATATCAGGAATTACTTACAAAGAAAAAAGTAAATGATGAACAAATTAAGACTAAACTTAAGAAACAAAATTCATCATATTTCTGCCATATTCAACAAAAATGATAAAATGATAAATAAAGGGTGTCCAAACTTAAATTCAAGAAGGACTGGAAACTCCAGTGGCAGGTAGTTATGACAGACACGGATGGTAAAATATAGTTCAGCAAGACAAAACTCATCCAAGGCTTTAACAGCTTTGATGATGATGATAATTCAAACTGTTAGACAAAAGCTGTTAAAATGTTATTTTACATTGAATGGTTTCTTCAATTCTTCTGTTCTTGTGTCATACAAAAGCAAATTACTTAGCTCACTGGCACCCACCAGTAGCTCCAATAGCTTTAAAAAAATTTTGCAACCCACATAAATATAAAAATAATATTATCCGAATATAAATAAAAACTTTTATTAACACAAATAAAATATACTGCGCATGCACGAGCACACACACACACAATGTATATCAATCTAAAATAGATTTTAGAGATGTGTGTGTGTGTGAATTAAGTGGATATAAAACAAATATCAATACTTCAATGTTTTACTTACAGATATGTATTATAATGGTGTGTAGTAATAACAAAAATTATTATTATAACACATTAACATTACAGTCATTTAAACTTTAATGGTAGTTAAAAATAGGTCCATTTGAAAGAAAATTAACATTCATTCCTGAAACAGGGCATTATTTAGTCTGTAGAAATTGCACAAAATTGTTAAAGCTCTATATTATTTCTCCAAAATGAATTGCGAGAAACGATTGTTAGGCAAGCGCACAGACAATCCTGGGAGAGATTCATTTCCAATATTGTACATGATGTTCATGGTAGACAGGTTATGGCATACAAAATAATGAAGGTGTTGAATGGAAAGGAAAGAGAAGAGGTGTCTGTCAACCCAATTACAGTGGAATTATGGAAGAAACATTATACTCAACTTTGGTATAGTGAGGATGAGGAAGAAGGTGTGATCACGGAATGTGATGCAGAGGGTATTGATGCAATAACTCTAGAGGAATTACTACAGTCATTGAGAGAATCTAAGAATCGCACTTCACCAGGATTGAATGGCATTAATATAGAGCTTTTGAAATACGGAGACATTTTATTGCAGTTACGTCTGTTACATTTCCTGAATATGTGCTGTAAGGAGAACTCAGTTCCAAAAGAATGGTTAAGAGCAAGAGTTATCTCATTATTTAAGAGAGGGGATCGAACAAGGACAGATAATTATAGAGGAATATCCATCCTCGACACAACATATAAGCTTTATGCCAGAATAGTAAATGGAAGATTGAAACCAATAACAGAGGTATTATTGTTAGAAGAACAGAACGGCATTCAAAAAGGAAGATCGTTTTAGATCCATGTGGCATGTGATGATAGGGCATATGTCCCGAAATGCATTGAATTAAATATAGAAAAAAGGCCACCAGACGGACAAGAAAAAGGTAAACTATTTTACTAATTATATAGGAAGATCGTGTATAGATGCAATTTTTACTCTTAAGTTGATAATTGAGAAAAGAAGAGAGTTCAACCGGGAAACGCATCTTGCTTCTGTAGACGTAGCGAACGATTTTGATAATGTTAGGTGATCACTACTATGGAATATCATGGAACGAAGAGGTTTTCCCACACAATTACTTGCAGTGCTCCAAAGCCTATATAACAGAACTTCCATTACCCTAGATTTAAATGGTAGGTTGACGGAGGATATTCCTACAAATAAAGGTGTTAGACAAGGGTGTCCTATTTCACCGACACTTTTTAATATTTATATCGACGACGTCTTATGACTATGGAAGACTAAGGTTGACTCAGGAATACAGCTTCAAGGAGATATTTATGTAAATGCCCTACTGTACGCAGATGATAAGGTAATAATACAAGTAACGGAAGACCAGTTACAAAAAGCGATATTTACATTTAATACTATTTTGCGAAATTATAGGCTGAGGATCTCTGCTGCTAAATCAAAAACCATGGCATTTCTAGGTAAACGTCCCATTAGAACAAAAATTGTGGTAGACAATCAAACTTTGGAACAGGTTTGTGATTTTAATTATCTGGGATATAACATCTCATACAACGTTGATGCAGATTGGGTTAATAAACTATCAAAGTTTAGATCCATCTGTGGGACAATTCATAGAAATTTATGAAATAAAACCGGAAGGAAACCCATATGAAATTTTATAAAACAGTAGCTGTTCCGACATTCCTTTACGCAAGTGAGACATGGACCCTCGGTAAAGGGGAAGAAAAGAAAATTCAGGCTGCCGAAACGAAATTTCTGAGAAGTGTCCAAGAATTCTCCCTTCTGGATAGGAGAAGAAATATAGACATTAGACAAGACTTAAAGATCCAGTCTTTAAATGAGACGATTAAGGAGTATAAGAGGAGATGGTGTGGACATGTGGCCAGAATGCCAGATGCCAGATTGCCAGTGGCAGCTCTCAAGTACAAGCCGAGTGGAAAGAGGGATGTTGGTAGACCAAGGAGGAGATGGGTTCCGGAACAGGCCAACTAGGGCCTAATCCCTGTAGTGAAGATGATGATGATGATGAATTGCGAAATAAATATTAGACATGAAAATGAATACCAAACTTTCGTTTAATGTTTTAAAATTATATAAATTAAAATTTACAATAATATACATATTGTAATGTGACATAATGGGAGCCCCAAATAACTAACAATATGACCCAAATAAATGAAATCAAATATATAAATAAACAAGAAAAGACTAAGTAAATAGATTTGTAAAATGTAAAAAGAAGTACAATACAGTCAGGTGGTATAAATAAGAACCATGTACTATAGTTGATAAGTAATAAACATGTAAAAGTCAATAATTATAAGAAAGTGAAGAAAGCATTGCCAATCATTAATTAAACAGAGAGGACTGTATAAATGAATGATCCTTCCAATTACCCAAGGTGAAAGAAAAAACGAGCACTAGACAAACTGTATGCCAGTGCAAAACAAACAATTGTATAAAAACAGTATTTATCAAATGGAATTTAACAGCGTTATCTCCTATTAGTTATTTTGCCAGTGTCAACTACTATTAGTTAAGGCCAGAAATAGTATTAACAATAAAGTATGTTAAAAGGTCTCACCTTAAAATGAGATATCACTGAAGGCCTAAACAGTAGTTCATTGTGTTTGTTCTAATATAAAGGCCTATGTTTATTATTATTAGTAAGCCATCTTGTTAATTGCAATAAGCCTGTAGACAAAACAAGAATTTTGTGTTACCACTATATAATACCTGTAAAGGGCCCATACAGACAATACTATAATAATCAGCTAATAAAGTTTGATAGAATTAATGGGATGGGACTGTGGTACACTAAATAGTTTGGGTTACTGTTTGTTAATCAATAAATACAATCTGGGCCATGAAGGCAACATTGTAAGTTAGTATATTAAGATATTTTGTTGTAATTTATAGATAGTGTTAAGGTATTTTAAAATATCAAAGCTCATGTAACAAATTATAAACAATTATGATCAGGCAAGGGTTCAAAACAAATATCCAGTTAATTATTAATGTCAGCCAGAACATGATAATGAAGTAAAATTTAAGGCCTAGGCCAAACATGTAATATAAAATAAAGTAATGTCAGAAATGATTAAGTTAGCAAATCAATGTAAGAAAATGATGAGAAGGGACCAAAATTTAGGTGATAAACATAATTCTTGGAATGATTATAACACATTTTAAATTAGTTTAATAAATGAAAATCTTATATAATATGTGTTAGGTATTGATATATGATATACCTGTAATAGGTATTTTGGAACGATATTTTGTGGAACGGATGTAACAGTGACTGAAAAGTTGAAATACCTGTTATTCGCGGCGACGCTGTTCCGTGTCGAGACACGCCGCCCTCGCTGTTCCGAGTCGAGGCACACCCCCTACGACCTACACAGACAGACGCACACAAAAAGTACGCAAGATCACGTAAACGAATATGCCAAGGCCAAATACTAGGCATACAAAAATATCGCTGGAACGCAAGGAACAGCCAGTAACGCGTATTTAAAATACTAGGTATTTCAAATACTAGTGGTATCACCGATACACAAGGAACAACGCGTTCCAGAGTAACAGTAGTATTTTAGTAACACCTAATATTTTAGGAACACCTAGTATTTTAGGAACAGGTAGTATCAAGCATATTTCCAGTAGGAACTATAATTATGTAATGGTTCATAATTAGAACTCTTATAAAGATGGAAAAACACCTATTATTAGGCCAACTTGTATCAAATGAGGCATCAAAATGCATATCTTTTTATTAGGAACAACACTATGTAACTTAATTTTAACATAATCAAAAGTAAACAAGGGAGTATTTTTGACTTAAGATGTAAGAATATTATGTTCTAAGTGCCGCATGACCCAGGGTTCATGGGAATTAACCAATAGCAAGCCAGATATTGCTGGTCAAGACCGTGGACATAGACGAGAAAGTTGAATTATTCTATTGTTAGATCCAAGAGAGAACAGATCAGCTCTGTGAAGTTAAAAAGCCTGAAGTATAATAAAGAATCAGATCTAATTTAGAAGAAGAGACTAAATCGTAATTAAAGGAAATATAAAACGTAACCAAAATTGCAGATCATATAAACCAATTACAACCAGAAGACGTTAGAATAAATAAGAAAACAAAATATTAAAAACTGAGAGTGTGAAGAATACGTCTGCATCGAGGAAAGTAACTATATTCTACAAATCATAATTATCTCTACACAACACTCAGATTAACTTCACAGACGCTATTAAAACCACCACCAGTGATAACTAAAAAGACCACTAAATATAAATACAGTGAAAAAAACCAATATAAAACATTTTATTTTAACGAAACTTGGGAAGTTCATATGGAGTACACAACGTCTGTGGGCCGATATACCTGTAATAGGTATTTTGGAACAATATTTTTGTGGAACGAATGTAACAGTGACTGAAAAGTTGAAATACCTGTTATTCGCGGCGACGCTGTTCCGTGTCGAGACACGCCGCCCTCGCTGTTCCGAGTCGAGGCACACCCCCTACGACCTACACAGACAGACACACACAAAAAGTACGCAAGATCACGTAAACGAATATGCCAAGGCCAAATACTAGGCGTACAAAAATATCGCTGGAACGCAAGGAACAGCCAGTAACGTGTATTTAAAATACTAGGTATTTCAAATACTAGTGGTATCACCGATACACAAGGAACAACGCGTTCCAGAGTAACAGTAGTATTTTAGTAACACCTAATATTTTAGGAACACCTAGTATTTTAGGAACAGGTAGTATCAAGCATATTTCGAGTAGGAACTATAATAGTATGAGCCACTTTTTCGTCCTGTATACTTCATTCTGTGCAAAGAGACGAAGCTGTTTTTAATAAAGGAAATAATTCATGCTGCTGTTACATTTATTCTCGTGTGATATGCAGATATATAATACAGATTATATGCTAATAAATTATATATTATACTAGTCACCAACTTGTAACTAAAATCGGTTGGTTACATTTTTTTTTTTACTCAAAAAACTTTGTGTTCCGAGTCGTTAGTGAAATAGTTGTATTTAATTATATTGAGTTATAACCTATAGAGTGGCTGATGTTGATAAGCTATATTATACTTTTTATTAATGTGATTTTAACTTCACTACACATCTCACGTAAATGATGAGATTGTTGTAATGGACATTTACGCACTTTATCTAGTCCTGTTCCTTAAATATCTGTAATGCATTTAATTTACTTTTGTTGTTGTTTATTATTTATAAGTTTTTATTTATGTATTTATATTTATTTTATTACAATTTGTTTTTTTATTTTTATTTGTAAAATTTTGTTTATTCTCATTCACTCTTGTGGCTTACTGTTATGTTTTTATTATACGTTTCTGATGTTTTTTCACATTATTTTTTGTGGTATTACATGTAGGCCTACTCTAAATTATTTAATTGCCCCGAGTTTCGCAACTGATTTGTCTAACCAATGTTAGTTTGTTTACTACTTGTGAAAACTTAAATTGGTATTCCCAAAGGGAGATAGGCCTATAAATTCTCTTGTTTCTTATTTTCATTTAAAGAGTAATAGTTTAATAAAGTCACAGTGTAAAGTAACACTGTTAATACTTTTAGTTTTAATTTATTTCTTATAACAAATTATATAGTATAGGTTATACAATATCTTCAAATAAATACACAGCAAGTAGGTTTATTAATATATTAATAGGTTTATCTAGGTGAAAATAAACCTACTTGCAGTGTATTTATTTGAAGATATTACATAGGAGACCTGCAGGAAACTCAAAACGAGTTACTTACAAAGGATAATATAGGTTATGTATATATAGTATATAATAACAGGTATTTGTACCTGTTATTTTTTTGGAACGGTATTTTCACACCTAGTATTTTAAAATAACAGTTTAGCCACCTCTCTGACTGATAGACGGCCATTTTGTCTTGGTGGCCATTTGCATTGCTGGCGAAATCATTCGTCGTTCCAAGTTAAACAAAACATAATTGTTATTTTTTTTATTAGTGAGTAAGATTTTGTTTTTAGATAATTGTAATGTGTTGTACTCTCTTTAAGCATTTCTGACCTTCCTAACAGCCTCAAAGAACCCGAGCCCTGAGAAAAAATGTTGTTTTATAAATAATTGAACTTTTCGAAAAAATCGAATAGTAACCCTTGAGTCGATACGAATATTGTTAAGGTCGACCCACGACCAACTTATTGAACCCTGAATAAATTGACGGATAATAAAGACCATTAATTACAGACAAAGGAGTTGTTATTTGAGAATTAAGAATAGATTAAGGGAGTTTTTACAGGAAATAGTGGAGAGTGGGAGAATACGCAGGTAAACCAATCTTCGTAAAAACGAGGACAACTAACCTAGAAGGAGCCTGTTTACGTCAGAATCGATCGCCAGCGTAACAAAAACTGCAGAAATATTCAAATAAATCTCGTAATAGGATCAACTACCGTTGATTTTACACAACTCTACATAATAATAATAATAACAACTGAACATCGACAATTTAAAAATAAAAAGGAGCCGAGCATAATAAATATAATAAATACATCAAATAAAAGATCTTTGTTGTCTTGTTTGTTCATCTTCTTTCACTGCACTACACTTTATATAATATTGAAAACTTTCTCAAGTGAAACTTACTTGTCTGTTTTGTATGTAGAACGCGTTTCGGCGTCGTGTTCGCCTTCTTCTTCACATACACATACACACACACATAACCATAGCTACACCAACATAGATAATAATCTTGAAATATTACACCTCTTACCCAAAGGGCGAAAACTCAACTCAGCTGAACAGTATGAAACATACAAATACCACACAACACAACCAAACAACATACTAAACGACCAATTGCAATATAAATCACATACACTTTTCGACACAGTTATACACAAAACAAACAATAATTCGGATCCCCGAGCCAATCCCCTTCCTCTATACACCACCCCCACTATACCTTCCAACCAACAAACGTTACTAGGAACCGAAACGCGTTCTGCATACAAAACAGACAAGTAAGTTTCACTTGAGAAAGTTTTCAATATTATATAAAAGATCTTTATTATTAAAACGGGTAAACTCTAAACTATAAATTCTCTCATCTCTTTTCGTATAAACATGTCGGATTACAATATTTACATAATTATATTACCAAATTATAATTTACCCACACATTGTCTAAATAATAAACATGCATTTCCAGACATGCAAAATATGAAGTTAATTAAAAACATACTGTAACGGGGCTAAAAAGGAGGGGTTTTTATTTTATTAAAAATGGTAAATTCGTTTTCATCTGCGTGATCAGTCCCATGGTGATATAAATTGTAGTTCAAACAAAGGAGCTGTGAGGCGAAGTCGTTGCAATGGAATGTGTAGTGTTGTCAACAACGCAATACAATTCGCAGAACTTTAATACAGTGTGACACACACACACAAACGCGCACACACCAGCGGGCGCGCAACCGACACCGAGAGGCCAAAAACAACATGGCCTGATTGTGAATTCTGTGTGCTATGTGCTCAGAAACACGACGGAAACATAACTAGAGGACACACCTTTTCAGTGACGTATACCAGTGGACACCAGATTTCGTCTACTGTCAACACACGTAAATAACACGTGTAGTGGGTGCAGTGACTATGACTTTAGCACCAGCAGGCAGTGAGTTCCCGTGTTGAATAACCGTGGAGAGGGGAACACGAATAAGCTTCTGCCCAGTTAATCTCACCTACAGGCCGCATGCGGTCCGTTTAAATTTTACTAAAAGTTTTTTTCCAAGGTCGGCCGACCTCGCCGGTGAGAATCCAGAACAGTTATCTAAACAAGTGAAACAGTAAATCAGAATATGAAGTGAAGTGCGGGAACCGAAAATAAAATTTGGTAAATTGAAAAGGAAAAACTTTCGGACGGTTACGGGGAATGCGGCGCATGACGACGAGAGGAACGACGCAAGTTGGGTAATCGTCGAACAAAATTAATTATGTCATTTTAAAAAACAAAAAGGGTTTTCTAAATCAATTAAATGGGGTTGTAAAATTGTATGTGAGTTAAGTGTGGGCATTGCTGGGTCGCCTTAATAAAAAAAAATAAAAAATATAGAATAAGTTGGCTGAAACATTTATTTTTTGTTGTTGTGTATGTATATGTTTGAAAATAGAATGAGAAAAAGTAACGCTATAAAATCAATAAGTTAAATGAATTAAAATCAATGTAATTTCACCAGAATGTTTTAAAAGTATAAGTAAAGAGTTTGATGAAAATTATAAGTGGAGGAGAACGTAAGCATGCAATGAATGTTAATAAAATGAATTAGTAGCGTAACCATGTGTTAAGCTAATTATTACGCCACATTACCATCACCTATCCAGCATGGAAGATTTCGCCTAACGAACCTGGCAATTAAAGTTGATTTAACGGTTTCGATGTAAAACCTTAAAACATCGTGGCGACCGATTAATAGTTTGGGATCTTCTGTGAGCGGTAAGTCAGAGTGGCGTGAAGGGATAAGGTAAGTAAAAAGTATAGAACATAACAATTGGCGACCCTGCCAGGATAACTCAGATGAATTAATAATTCATATGGGTTTAGGCCTAATTTGAAGTACGAAATAGGTGGTGATAGTAGGCGGATTTTGTATAGAAAAATTTCAAAATTACGAGATGTGTGAATAGAGGTTATGACGTAAAATATTGTTAAAGAGTTAAGTTACGAGATTTTGTTTAGATAATAACTAAGTTATATATAGTAAAGACTAATTAAATTTATAAAAAATGGAAAAGACAGAGAACGAAGTCAGTTTGTCTGACTCAACTGTTATAAGTGAATCAGAAATTCAGTCAGAAACCCATATAGTAAATCAAGAAAGCTGGACAGAATCAGCTGTTATGGACGAGGCAAGAGTTCATTCAACTCCCGTCTCGGCTAGAGAAGATAATAAAATTGAGAATTGGTTGCGTGAGATAATGGGGGAAATTAAACAAATGTCTAATGATAACAGTAAGAAATTTGATGCATTAAATGATCGTTTTGACAAAAAATTTGATAAATTGAGTAGTGAAATACATGAACAGAAAGTAAAATGTGAAAGTAATTTCAGTGAGTTGAAAAAGCAGAATAATGAGTTAAAAAACCGTATCAATTAGACCAATAAGCATGTAGAAAATACCCATGAAATATTTAAAAATAACTTTAATAAATTAGAGCAGAATATTGAGAGAATGGGAGTGTGGGTGATAAATACAGGTAAGAGCAAAATAAGTGAAAATAACGGAGAGATATGTATTAATGGTGGTAGTAATTTAGATGCAAAACAGGTGGCGGGAGACCAGGTGAGTAGTAGCGATAATTATAACAATGAGTTAATGAGTAATAACAGTGGTGAAATTAAAAACGTGGTGTTAGAGTGTAAGGTTGTGAGCAGAGAAAGTGTTGATGAGGGTATGAGTGTGTGTGTAGAGAGTTTAGAGGGGCAGAGGGCAGATTTTCCTCAAGTTTATTGTGACATGGAAGGTTCACAGGTGTTTTATGAGGACAGAGTTTCCTCTGGTGGTGGTGTGGAAGACAAGGTGTCTTCGTATGGTCCTTTAGTTTTTTGTGGTTTACCTGGTAGTGTAGGTAATAAGTATTTAATGGTGCCCTCTGCATGGAATGGGAGAGTCCAATGGGGTTATGAGAGGTGTTGTGATGAGAGAAAGAGAGAAATAGAGATTTTTGAGGTTAATAGAGGTTATGAAATGTTAGTGCAGATTTTAGATATGGAGAGAGATGAAAAAAGTAACTTACCTTGTGGAATAGAGATAGATGAATATTTTTATAATACTGTTGGAAATGATAATAACTTACCTGATGTTGTAGTAGAAGAATATAATGATGATAAAATAACTTACCTGATGTTAACCAAAAGTACTGATGGAGACTGGACAAAAATAACTAATATTGACAAGGTTTATGGAATAATAATAGGGAATAATCCTATAAATTATGATGGTTTAATGAACGACATAGAGTTAATGGGTTATCATAATAATGATAATAATAAATTGAGTGTGAGTAAGAATGAGAAGTGTTACAAAAAAATAAGACTATTATACAACGATGGTGGTTAGATCAGAAATCAATAACTGGACATTTTAAATATATTAAATATTTTAATGTATGGTTATGACCTTGCTGAATTTGGAAGTGAAGTGTGGTAAAATTGAACAATTAATGATGAAGATTTGTAAATAAATGTTAGTGAAATTAATTGTGTTTGTATTGTAACAAGTATGTAAGGTAAACAGTGTGTGTGGGTAGTAGAATTTGTTTAATGATAATAATAATAATATTTGATCAGACAAGATAAATAATGAGTTGGTAATTAATGAATTGTAATTGTGGAAGTAAGGTAATTAAAATATGGTGTTTTCAATATTTAATGGAATTAAAGTAAGTTGAATTGTTTAAATAAATTTGGATTGATTTACGATATTATATAATTGAATTGTGCTGATGAATTTAAATTATTTTATGAGATTTAAATTTGATAATAAGTAATAAATAAACAAATGTTAAATTGTTTAGTTTGTGGAATAACATGGTTGCTAAAATGTGTTTTCAGAAGGGACTCTCCCCCATTTTCGGGCGGTCACGACCTTACCAGTCCTGGCCGTGGTTTTCGGCATTTGGAGGCGGACCATGGTTGGCAGAACTTCCTTCGGGCAGTGAAACGACGATGGTCCGGCTCCACCAAAATTGGTATATACTAGAAATTTCAGCATCTTATTGAACGGGAAGGGGGACCCCTAAGGTATGTGATATAAATTATTTTTTTTTACACAAGGTGCATAAAAAAGGTGTACCTTACCACGTACCAACATTGCCTAGGCGTGTAAGTAAATAATTTTAGTAAGGCAGTGTGTTCAAACAAAATTTACTAGTGTCATCTGTGAAAATGATGAATGGAAGTCCATAGTTGATTTGTAATAATAAAATGTAACAAGGTCACGAGTAAATAGAATTTGAAAATGAAATTAAAATTGTAAGTTATGTAATTGTGGTAAATCTTAAATGTGAATTGTTTATTTTCATGTAATGACAACAACATTAAGTGTGAATAGATTAGTTTAAGTGACTAAGTAAATATATTGTTGTACTTACTATTTTATGTTAATGAAGGTCAAGGTAGGGAAAGTCAAGAAAGAAATGTATGAGGTTAAAACACAACCAAGACTAGAAATGTCATGTAATGTAAATTGTAAATTCTTAAACAAAGATATCTTTTACTTGTGATTCCCCAACTTTTCGGGCGGTCACGGCCTCACCGAACCCGTGGAATTGGTTTAGCTTTAACAGCTATGGTCGGGGCTCATTGCGGCACGTTCTGCCTTAACTGGCCATAGCTGTTATCGTTGTAAAGGTGAATTTAGAAATTGACAGGAGGGTAATTCAGGGGAATCACCAAATTATGGAACAGCGGCTATCACTCTGTTCGCGTAGGAACAGTAAAAAAAGGTGATAGACCCGCATTAAGGGCGCATAAATATGTAATTTATAGATATTACAATATCTAACTGTTTTTTATAATGTAAGGCAGAAGCAAGGACAAGGAGATGACAAAATTCCTCCAAAACTTCAGTCCTTGTGGATGCAAATGGACGCAACAGTCCACCATCAGAAAACAATAGTGTGTGTGGTTAAGGAGGTTACTCAGGGGGGTAACGAATAAAAATTTGGTTAACTTAATGATGATGACTCACTACTGAGATGACTAGCTAATTTTGTTTTGATTTGAGAAAAGGGGTGCAGTAGATGTTGATTATACTGTGTTTATTATGTCTTATAAATGTATTAGGTTATTGTGTTAGAGGTAAGGATTGATAAAATGTGTAATTTGTATAATTTTGAAATGTGTCTATAGAAAGGTCAGTCACCTTGCCAAGAAAATCAGCTGATTGCTGGAGTTAGATATGTAATATGTCACTTATAAATAATTTGCAAACTTCCAATGTAATTAAATGTTTGAATAATAGATATTCAATGTGTTAAAAGATTTTAATTTAAATGATGGAAACAATGTGTGATAGTTAAGAATTTTAAATGGTTTGTAAGAGGTAGAATTTGGGTGATTATTATTTTGTTAGGACAATTAGATCAATCCAAGTTAAGTTTAGAAGGGGAGTTGAATAAAGTAAGATTGTGGTGAATAAAAGTAAGGTAGAATTTGAGAGGTAATAGTGACACAGTAGCTATGGGGATAATTTGTATAGTAATGATTGATATATTGGGGTAATAAACCAGGTGATATTTTGTAGATGAAAGTGATGGAATGGGAGAGTAATTAGTTGATGGTGATTTTGTAAAGGGGGTGGTGTGATAAGGAGTCCGCAACGACAGGCGTTGTGGCGGGTAGCAGTGGGTTTTCAGCGAGTGATTGCCGGGTAAATAGGATGGGCAAGAGGTGGAGCACGGTGGTGAGTTGAGGGAACACACATCCTGAGTACAAAGGGGTAGCGAATATTTTTTTATAAGGGTAGAATGATGCGAATTGAGTTTGAGTAGTAAGTTAGGGGTAGAGAATGGTTGGGAAATATTTTGAGAGAGTGGTGTCAGACTAAGTAAAACTGGTAAGTGAGTATTAGAGTCAGAAGGGGGGTGAGGTTATGTTTAATCACCCATTTATAAGTTGAATTATTATGAACAATAGAGTCACCCAAACTAATTGAGAATGAAAATGTTAAAGAAAGTAAATCATAGTTAAAATGAAAAAATTAGTTGAAACAACTGACAGATTTTGAGAGAATTTGAAAATAATGTAAAGCTATAAAATGTGTGTTTTTTGGTCAATTTAAATGTCAATTTTTTTTGTTTATAGTAAGATGAAAATAACTATGTCCATTTTGTGTGTCTTATTTTATTATGTTGTATTGTGCTTAAAAGATAAGAAATTTTAAAGATGTTTCATGTATTTTATGATGTAACTTGTGTAACATACGTATGTCAAGGTAATTGACTTGACCCAGAGAGATCAGCTGATGGTTGATGTTATAGGCAAGACCTGTTTCTAGTAATTGATTGATGCCATTTTGTTTTTTTAATTGAATTAAATATTTTTTGTTTTCTGAAAAATGAAGGAGATTTTGATAAATTAAAATTTTATAAAAAAAAAATTTTTTTTTTATTTTTATGCCTACCATATAGGTGATGTTTGAATGTCAAGTGTATTATTGTTTATGTGTGTTACTAGTGTTTATTGAATTATATTGTGTCGAATATATGTGTAAACAAATGTTAGAGTAAGTGAATTAAGGTTTCAATGAGATGTTCGATTTATTTGTTTTTCTGATTATTAGTAGTAATGAAGAAAATTGATAGATTTGATAGATTCAGGTAAAAGATTTTTAGTTTTTGGTTTTGAAGAAAGAAATGGTAATAGAACAGATTGATTTGGAGCTTAGATGAATTTTTAACCAAATTTAATGATTGGAATTTGTTTACTATATCGTAATTTGAAAAATGATTTTAAGATGTTTAAGGAGTTTGTTTATAAGATGTTATGAATATGTGTACGCGCCCAGTATTTGCCAAAGGCTACCCAGTGTGTATGAGAAAGGGGAACATCTCGGTTGAGGATCTGGCACGGAATAAGGTCAGGGATTTGGAGTTTGGGGGTGGCATGTTAGAAGGTTAGGTGCGCTGTGGTGCGTGTCTGTTCGATTTTATGGTGTTGGGATCTCATACAGAGAAGTCCAGTAATATCGTTCAGGTGCAGCCATAGTCGCCGAGCCAGGGGGGTAGTTTACCCATGATGTATAAGAACTAATGGGGGGTTGTTGGCACCATATCCTCAACGGTCCTCTTATGGTTTAGCAATGAGATTTCTTCTGTTTCGGCAGAAGATCTCTCATTGGGGGGGGGTATTGTAACGGGGCTAAAAAGGAGGGGTTTTTATTTTATTAAAAATGGTAAATTCGTTTTCATCTGCGTGATCAGTCCCATGGTGATATAAATTGTAGTTCAAACAAAGGAGCTGTGAGGCAAAGTCGTTGCAATGGAATGTGTAGTGTTGTCAACAACGCAATACAATTCGCAGAACTTTAATACTGTGTGACACACACACAAACGTGCACACACCAGCGGGCGCGCAACCGACGCCGAGAGGCCAAAAACAACATGGCCTGATTGTGAATTCTGTGTGCCATGTGCTCAGAAACACGACGGAAACATAACTAGAGGACACACCTTTTCAGTGACGTAAACCAGTGGACACCAGATTTCGTCTACTGCCAACACACGTAAATAACACGTGTAGTGGGTGCAGTGACTATGACTTTAGCACCAGCAGGCAGTGAGTTCCCGTGTTGAATAACCGTGGAGAGGGGAACACGAATAAGCTTCTCCCCAGTTAATCTCACCTACAGGACGCATGCGGTCCATTTAAATTTTACTACAAGTTTTTTTCCAAGGTCGGCCGACCTCGGTGGTGAGAATCCAGAACAGTTATCTAAACAAGTGAAACAGTAAATCAGAATATGAAGTAAAGTGCGGGAACCAAAAATAAAATGTGGTAAATTGAAAAGGAAAAACTTTCGGACGGTTACGGGGAACGCGGCGCATGACGACGAGAGGAACGACTCAAGTTGGGTAATCGTCGAACAAAATTAATTATGTCATTTTAAAAAACAAAAAGGGTTTTCTAAATCAATTAAATGGGGTTGTAAAATTGTATGTGAGTTGAGTGTGGGCATTGCTGGGTCGCCTTAATAAAATAAAATAAAAAAATGTAGAATAAGTTGGCTGAAACATTTATTTTTTGTTGTTGTGTATGTATATGTTTGAAAATAGAATGAGAAAAAGTAACGCTATAAAATCAATAATTTAAATGAATTAAAATCAATGTAATTTCACCAGAATGTTTTAAAAGTATAACTTGAAGTAAAGAGTTTGATGAAAATTATAAGTGGAGGAGAACGTAAGCTTGCAATGAATGTTAATAAAATGAATTAATAGCGTAACCATGTGTTAAGCTAATTATTACGCCACATTACCATCACCTATCCAGCATGGAAGATTTCGCCTAACGAACCTGGCAATTAAAGTTGATTTAACGGTTTCGATGTAAAACCTTAAAACATCGTGGCGACTGATTAATAGTTTGGGATCTTCTGTGAGCGGTAAGTCAGAGTGGCGTGAAGGGATAATGTAAGTAAAAAGTATAGAACATAACAATATAAAAGGTCAAAAATGAATATTTGGGAAAATCTTAATATTTACAAACTCAACAATAATTTCTGATTAAAGAACAAACTCAATTAAAAACAAAACAAGGTGATCTATTTAAAATTATAAATTTATTAAAATAAACAAAATATAAACATTAAATATTTTCAACATAACTGTCAAAACAGTTAATTAAATAAAGAAACGTTACAACAATTGGACAAAAAATGAATCAATATAAATGAATTATTCATTATGTTATGTTACAATCAAAACAAAATTGATTATTCATTACTTTTTATATTGCAACCAAGTCAAATCAATTATTTGTAAATTCATTTAGAAACCTCTGAAGATACAGAAACGTGCATCATATTAATTAAACGATAAAAAATATTACTTGCACAAGTAATTACAATTTGACAATACAAACATCCTGCAAGAAACTGAATAATTTACGTATAAAGAAATTATATTTGTGTACATATAAATAATATATTTTTGACATATTATACGTATATATTATATAATAATACATACTTATGTATGTTTATATAACCATAATTACATACTTACAATTTATATAAATTTTAATTTATCATATATTTTTAGAGTAATGTATATAAATTATTTATTATATATTATAATATGTGTGTGTGTGATACATACATAATTAATTAGTTTATGTATATTTATACTTATTTTATAAACATAAATACATCTAATTTAAAAATACGTAAATATGCATTTTTACGAACCAAATACACAAGGGTGTTTCCAGTTTTGTGTCAAGAAAAGGTTACATAGATGATAAGTTTTGTAAATTGATTGAACACATCTGGGAGCTGGCTTTTTGTAACTATACATCATCTTTAGCCATAAAATTCACTTATTCCATTATTTTTCAAAAGCAAAGAATAATGTACCATTAGCAAAACATTTTAATTTTGTTGAATAATTCAGGAGGAATATAACTATTAAATGTAATTTGTCATCCTTTCTCATCCTTGCAACCATAGCTATCCATACAATTAAATGCTACACATGATTGTACCTTTCATTATAACTGATTATTTATTGCAACAATGTTAAGTTTGTTGCCCACACTATGACAGTTAATTTTGCGACTTTTAATTTGCCCTGTGGCAGGACTATTTGTGCGACACCTAGTGTGTGTGTGTGTGGGGGGGGGGAACACATACAACACCACTTTCCACCATGTACCTTGTCACTGCATGTAATTAAATGCAGACTGATTTCTCTTTAGTGATGGTAGTATGATCGGAGTTATAGTATGGCTAGAAGGTACAAGAAGTTATGGGTTTAGTCCTTGAGATAGGATAATCATGATGGATTCTACATCTGAACTGAAGAGCTGTATTTATTCTCTAAGGAAATTTATGAAAGAAAAAACATTCAATTAATATATTTAAAATATTTCACTGCTATTTATGATAGCTGCGAATTTGTGATAGTTTCCTTCTTTGTTTATTTTAATTCAAGATGGGACAAAAGTAGGCACAGGGGAATTCTATGAATGAATTCTCCAGGTTTCTTGCTAGATTCACACTTTACAAACCTCTCTACAGAAGGTTTGTGACTACTGATTTCTGCATTAATTGTTCCCTGGAAATTGTCTCAGCAGGAAAACAGTCCCAGAGATTAGCGGGCATGGCTCACAGGTGATATTTAATAACTTCTTACTATCTTAAATTTCCATGTATTCTCTCATTTTCTAATGAAAAACATTTGTATATTTTTTAATTTTTAATTTATTAAAACAATATTATATGTGTGGAGAATACTAACTCCAGTTATTAAAATTTACAATTAGATTTGATTTTCATGCTTTACTAAATTTACTATAACTTTAAGCTATAATGTTAAGAAAGCTGGTTTTAAAGTGGAATAAAAAGTATTCTAAGCAAAATGCTTTAAAACCATATGCACATTATATAGTAATAACAAATTTTTATAGCCACTGACAAATGAAAAAGGACAGTGTTCTGTCTTCTAGAGGGCAAATATGTTGTATACTTGCCATTCAGAATGATAACATATGCATTCAATACTACCATCTACTGTAAAAGCATTATGCATACTGTACTCAATTACAATATTTGAATCATCCAATAAAATACAAAAATTTGTATATTTTTGTAATAATCAAAATTTGCTTACAATTAAATCTTGTATTAGATTTGATAGAATACAAGAACTAAGTTTATTAAGTAGCAATAATCCAGACAAATTTCAAGAAATTGTTTACAGTATACTCCAAATATTGTATAAAAAAATTAATTCCAGTCTATTTCCATTTTAAATTAAGTTTTATAACTGTAGTCATATGTTTATCAATTAGATAATAATTATTTACTTACATAACTATTTGGCTTATATAATTGTGATCAAAATCATTTTGTTTTTATTTTCTTTTTATATATAGTGTTTTAAATGATTCTTACATTCATTCATATGAGAAATGTTTTAAAAGTTATATTAAAAGTTATATAAGTGTCAGAAAATCAACTCTTTACATTATTTTTTGAGATTTAATCAAAAATTTGAAGAGCATGTTTCTTTAAAATCTACATTTGTTTAGCCCTAAAACGTATTGAAAGTGTACTTTATATATCATGTGGTTCCATGATGAATTGTGATAATAAGCTTTCATCTGTAAAAAATATTTGTACAGTTTATATTCTACTTATAATTATGTGCAGTATTAAATTATAAAGTGATTAATGGACATGCTAATACCATAAGATTTTTTAAATATTGGAATTGTGTAAGATTAAGTAGGTGATTAGCAACAGAATTTGGTAAAACGCATATATCAGAATGGCATTCATTTTTGGTTTATGAAGTCTCCTATACAAACATCATACATTAGACACTGTTCAACTATATCAATTTTAACTATAAAGTAAATCCAATTATTCTTAAAAAGGTAAAATCATAAGGAATTTTGAATTTATGCCAACCTACTGTGAGTTGTATCCTCATTACATGAAATAAGCTATTCTAACATACACATGCTTTCCTTAAAATGGAATAGTCCATTGCATTAAAATGTGCTCTCTTCCTTTTCTATCTGTCAACAGTTCTACAAAAAACTGTCTTGTGCAAATATTTCAGATATTTTAATGTATTTAAACCACTTTAGAAAGAACAGCAGTGTACAGTCATTTATAATTTTATTTTGTTTCTTTTCAACTTTTTTACAATAAATGCTGGATCTAAAATTTGTTGTTGATAGCTTTGTCAACTCATCAAAACCCTGTTATGGTATGATATGTATATTAAAACTATTTTTGAATTTGGATATTGATTTGCAGGCAGCATATCACTACAATTTTTTATTTCAGAAGTTGTGGCTACTGCAGTCAGAACACAACTGTTTATTGGGTACATGAAGTATTGAAACAATGGTAGTATTTAATTTAACAAACCAATTTAATATTTAGTTAAATTCTTAACCACATGTGAAAGAATTAAAAGTCTATATTTTAATGACAAGGCATATTTTTAAAAAATTGTGAATAATGTGAAATATGAAATAATGTGAATTATACATAAAAATTTTATTATATAGAGTGTAAGGAATATGCAGAAGCAGTATATACATCTACAGATGGTGATGACATTGTTGCTCTCTCTATGTTTCAACCAACAACAACGACAAGGGTAGCTGACTGTGGGATATCTGCAACACCACTTATTGTTGGAGGAGAAAAGGCCGTTCTCAAAGAGTTTCCTCACATGGTCAGTTTCTGCAGAATATTTAAAAATCTTTTATCTCATACATTATTCACTATAAACATTTTTTATGATAAAATATCAGTATTTGTTTTCCTGCCTCGCTTTGCCTTGCCCATGTTTCTCTGTGGAGTCTGGAGCTTTCTAATACTGTGTTCACTGCTTGTGTAACTGATCTCTAAAGACTTGCAGCATAAAGTTCACACTGATTAAATAAGTTCTATCTTAAGCACACAGCCAATTTATAAATTTTCATAAAATTTATAATCCTGATCCTATTTGATTCATAATTTCTTACATTGCATCCCTTCTTTGCTATCTTCTTCATCTTCAGCAGTGCAACAACCCATTACTGAGTCAAAAACTCCTTTAACAGCCTCCGCCACTTGTCCCGGTCAAGTGCAGCTGCTCTCTAGTTCCGGGTCGTAAGGATATAGCGCGCATTATAGTTCACACCATCTTCCCAACGTAGTTTGGCTCTACTAACTCTCCTGGTGCCATAGATCAGTTCTGTGAGTGCCTTTTTGGGTATTTCATTCTCCCCCATTCTGATCACATGTCCAGCCCACCTGAGTCTACCAAGTTTTATAATTTTCACAATATCTGGTTCATTCAGAAGAAGCATTTCGTGGTTGGTCCTTTTCCTCCATTCACCTCCCACACATATTGCACCAAAAATGTGCGAAGGATTTTACCCATTCTTTGCTATACCAAAGAATTGCCATAGCTGTCAGGCTTACCAACATGATACAGTATTCATTTACATCTGTTGAATTTTTCTTTATCTTTGATGATTTTGTAAATAGCGTCTTCATATCTTTGCTATTTAGTGATAGACAGCTTTGTTCTTAAAAGTATGAACATTACGTTTGTCAAATTTTCAAATTATTCACACACACACACACACACACACACACACACACACACACACACACACACACACACACACACACACACACACACATACACACAATATATATATATATATTTGTATGCGACGGGTATTACTGGATTAAGCCCCACTGTTGGGTTCGTCCATTTGTAATGCGACGACGTCTTGCGTCTTATAATGTATCACGCAATGTAAACCTATTCGTTGCTATGAACGGGTATGCTCCCCGGTCTTTCCTCTCTTCGGTCGTTTTAATTTACTTCAATTATTTAAATATCTGAGATATTTGGAGTTCTGGAATATAGTAATTTAATTAACTAATATTAGCTTATCTCTCTAAGAAAAATATCAGTGTTAGTGTACTTGAAACTTAAATAATTAATGTGTTATTCTATAATTTCGTTCAACCCTATTATACCTTGAAGAGAATTATGTAAAATTTTGTATTTTAACGCTCTTCTCTTTGGTGTCGGAGAATTCCGCTATAAGCGCTGTAGTACCGGGGCAACGAAACTTAGAGGTTAATTCACTGTTTACGTTAACCAATTATTCTATACTTAGTCAGTTATTTTTTTATTCCCAATTCATTAAATAATACTCCAAATGACAAGTTTTTTGCAACTATACAAAGGTTCTTTATTTGTTCACTTCTTCAACATTAAATAAGATATGTTCCAACTGGCATACACAAAGGCTATAGATTGCGTGAATCGATTATCGATCAGTCCGATACTTTATTTAGATTCGGTTATATGCTGTGTTTTAGTTTGTAATTAACTTAATTCAGGGTGTGAAGGTTCTTGTAACTGTGGGGAAGATTAAAAATACATAGATAAGAATGCAAGATTTACAAATTTGAAGTGTTGTGTAGTTAATATGATTTATACAATAATAATTTACCAGACTAGAACGAAGCAAATCATGTAGGCTGTTGGTTGATAACTTCACTGTTCTGGATGACTATGTTGTACGATTTTCTTTCTTCGGATGTTAATAAAATGGAATTCTTGTCCTGTTCACCACAGAAATACAGCTCCCTGGATTGATTTACGGCCAGACTGGTTCCTTCTGTAATTTCTGGATCCAAATACGTTCTTCTCTCGTTTGAAGTAATTGGTGATGTTCCGTGTATTTAAAAGGTTATGAGTTCCAGTGTAGTGTATATTATCGGTTGTGACACAGTTAACTCTTTGTATTGGGTTTAATATATTGTCAATTCCTTTCGGGTATAGGACAATTCAAGTCCTTCCTTGTAGAACCCAGTTATTTATTTTTTATTGTGATGTTATACGATGATCTCATTTGATTAAACTATACTGGCATAAGTCAATAATATTATCTTTAGTATTTTGGTGTATTATAATTGTGTCATAATATTTCAGAATATTCTAATTACATTTAACATTTCTTGGGTTTTTTAATCTCATCACATTCAGATCATAAAAAGCAATAATTGAAAATCAACAACTTCTTCATTTCCTGTAGTCCATAGCAACGCATTATTTTTCTTCCTTCTCCATGTTTTGTTTCATATATTTCATATATTTTTTGTCTATTCCTTATTAATTTGCTATCATATCGGAATATAACTTTACCGATAGTTGGTTTATTATTTTCTACATATATTCTGCTGGTTTTTTGATATGAGCCTGTTTCTTTTATATTTATTACTTTTTCGATATCAAACGTTATCAATCGATATCATGGCATTGTGGCATTATCATAATTTGTATAAATTGAGATGGTTTATTATATATCATTACTTATTTAATGTTTTTTCCTAGCTCTTCGAACCGTATTCATTAATTATTATTAACTTACGTACCTAACCTTTATGTTATGAGTGGTTATATAGTGTTATTGGCTATTAGGCCTTTTATTGTATACGGACCTACCTTTGTTTATAACTGGTGAACAACTATAGCCCTTTTACATAAATTCATACATATAATCAAATCTTAACTATTAACATTTACATAAATAATTATTCTTTTCATATCTAATGACAATTTTATCTTGATCTATGGATCACATATAAGAAAATTGAAATCTATTAACGCTAACTAGCTGCTTCCCACATCATTCTATAACAGTAATTGAATAATACATCTTGTTTCATTACCTTCCCTTAACTCAACAAGTAATTGGTATAACATAACATAAACTTTATCATAACATTTGTTGTCACAAAATAATATCATTTAATTCAGAATCCTTACTTGCTATTGCTATAAGGTAAATTATTGTTTCATTTTTTGTTTACTTTCATGGTCATTTACTTTGACAATTTCTGTACTATTCTACTTCTTACACTTCTCATCAGTATCATATTGATTTACTTTTCACTGAACATGGATCATTAACTATTGTCTAATTTACAGGTTTGTTTATTCTCGTTATTTCTACCTTGCATCCTTATTTATCTTTATCTATAATTATAAATGTAATTATTAGACTTTTGTTTTATCATGGGGTTAGATATTGATTTGCTTATTATTTTGTTAATATAATATTTATGTAACATGGATGACTGCATTTCTGTTGCGTTACATATGCTCCCCCTCCTAAAAAAGTTTAGTTTACCTGAATGAAGTTTAGGTCAAATAAACTTGTCTTTTTCACATGCCTTTTCTTCATATCATTTGTAATGGTTGACGATGGGATTCTCAATGTAACTTTATTAGACTAGTATTATTAATTCTTTATTTAATAACATTTCATTATTTCAATTAACATTCATGATCATTTTTAATTTCTGTAAACAGTATTTGTTGATAGTTGGCTACAATATTCAATGATACTTTAGGTTCACATCTCTTCTACTTATAATTACTGTAATCACTGTATTTCTCAATTATTCTTCTGTCATCTAATTTCTTTCCGTTTTCTTCGTCCTACTCTTCTGGAAACTGAGGTCATTCTTGCAACTATTCTAATATTCCTTAAATATTTAATTTCCCTAACAATCCCTAATATGTGCGTTGGCACAGTTCAGAGAGGCACTGTTTGGTTTCATACTCTGCTGCCCACACTACACCTTAATATAGTACTGCTGGAATTCATCTACAGTCAGCTATAAAATATAATAATCTCCTAATAATCTCCTTAATTAATTGATAATAAATATTTGGGAATTTTTTTTTCATTGTTGCTTTTATATTTCTTTATTACTATCCTTCATACTTTGTGATTCCATTTTAGTTTCCTTAAATATTCTTTGATAATAATTCTGACAGTTATCATTTGTAATTATTTTTGTTTTTTCTTTCTTGTTGTGATAATAACGCTAAGTATCTTCTTCATTTGTTTTTCTGATCTCAATATTTTCTAAATAGTTATTGTTTGATTATCATTATAACTGTGCTTCTGACTAGATACAGTCCTTAGCTCAACTATTATTTTTCTTATCGTCTTTCATTATTTTGGCTGTTTATATTTCAATGAATTATGTTCATAAATTTTTTTTTCCTCGTTTTCTTTAATATTACATTGGTTACAATCAATCGTTTACTGAAGTTGTTTCTTTCACTTATCAATGCGGTATGTATTTTAGGTCATATTATTTTTCTTTTATTATTTTGCATAGGTAGATTTGATGTAAAAACTTTTATCTTGGGGTTTCATTATTCATTATTCACACTATTTCTTTGTAGACATTTAGTAATAATTCTAGTTTTCTTCTGTAATCTTGGGGTTTGTTATTAACTCTTCTTAATACCTTCTTCATAACTATATTTTAATTCAGACTTACTTCATTTTGAATGACATTTTTTCTTTTTATTTTATTGTTCAAAAAATTCTCTTTTATTTACAAGTGTTTTCTCTTCAAAATCGATAATAAGTGGTTCTTATTGTATTTTAGAATTTAGTGGTTTTATTCAAATTCAAATTCTTTTTAAATTCCAAGTATTTTCTCTTCAAATCGATAATAAGTTGTTCTTATTGTATTATAGAAGACAAAGATTTTCACGAAGAACTGAACACGATCAAATACATAGCTAAGGCCAATGGTTATAAAAGATCAATCGTAGATAATTTAGTCAAGAAACACAGAAAAAAGAAAAACAACATAGAATTACAAGAAAATAATAGAAATAAAATTAGGTATATAGCATCAGAATATGGTAACACCCTACCCAAAATTTTAAACAAAGTATTCGGTGGGATAAATATAAAAATGGCTTACCGAACTAATAATAACATTAATAAGATTCTCTTACCTAAACATTCAAAATCAATTGAAGACAGGACGGGCGTTTATAAGATAATATGCAATGACTGCGACAGCTTTTACATTGGCCAAACCTTTTAAAAAACGATTCAAAGAACATTTACCTAAAAAAGAATTTAGTAAAACAGTGTCAAATTACGCGCGCCATCTGATGGACAACAACCATAGTTATACTGATTTCACAACGAACTTTCAACCCCTCCATATATGCAGAAAAGGAAATTATATGAATGCTATCGAAGAATACGAAATATATAAGGCCTACAAAAATAAAAAAAACAGAAGAAGTCATCCTTAACGATCAGCTGAATTTCCAGTCCAATCTATTATACGACACAGCGATAAGAATACAGAACAAGGTCCATAGTGCACGACATATAGCAACATGAACACTGAAGTCGACTATAGCATGTCATGGTGCGCACCACCGATATCGTGTGTGTCTCAAATCCGGGTATTTTATGTGTTTTTATGTTTATATTATATTTATTGTTATGTGTAAAATTGTATATACAGTGTTTTTAATATTTTAACGATCGACAAACTTCAACAAGGGATATCCTGATGATGGGGCATATGTCCTGAAACGCGTTGAATGAAATATAGAGAAAAGGCAACCAGACGGACAAGAAAAAGGTAAACTATTTTACTAATTATATACTATAAGTGGCTTGGATACCGAAAAACATGGATCTAAAACTAGAAGCTTGTCAAGCACATACGGTATTTAAATTTCAAAATATTAAAATAAAACTACTTAAAACAAGTTTACACATAAAGTTCAATCAAGAGTGTATTACAAATAATATAATACCTAGATATGCCTTCATCAAAATAAACAGAAAATCAGAGACTGCAATGAAAATCAAAAGACATGCTGAAATAATGTGGATGAGAGAGGAACTTAAATATTTGTATAAAAAGAAAGCAAAATTAAACAGAGATTTATATATGACTCATTTAAAACTACTTGATAGCATTCATGTGGCCCTACTAGATAACACAATCCAGGTTATCAACAAATACGTTCATGACGTACTGCAACGTGTTTACCAAAAACAAAAGATTAAACTTCAAGCTCTTAAACATAAGCAGATAAGAGAGGAGGACTTCGAATGTAAACACAAGTTCTACACGCGTGTCTCAAATTTGACGAGTATACAATTTACATCTGATGAAAGAGATATTCTTAACAAGGGGCTAAATTATAATATTCCTTATATCGGTAAAGACCACATGATTCGAGAAATTATTAGTGCAGAGGCCGCCATAAAAACAATACCAAACCAGGCTTTACAAAATGAAACCCGTGCCATAATTAATAATAGCTTGAATAAATGCCTAAAAACTATAACAAATAATGAAAAGCGCTGTAAAGTTAATCAAAGATACTTGAAAGAAAATAAAACCTTGAAACATATAAAAACTAAATTGGTAGATAACAATGCACTGATTACAAAGGCTGATAAGGGGAATACCGTAGTCGTAATAGACAGAGACGAATACACTTCAAAGGTTAATGAGTTCATATCAAATAATAATATTGTAATGATACAAACGGACCCAACTGCAGAGTTCATCAAAGTTTTGAATAATAAAATTAACCTATGTACACGGCTGTTTGATAACGCCACACGCCGTGCACTAAAACCCATTAACGCAGAAGCACCACAATTTGTTGGCCTACCAAAAATCCATAAGACCAATATACCGATTAGGCCATTGATAAATTTCACAACTGCGCGAGCTACAATGTCAGCAAAAAACTTGCAGTGAAAATAAAAAACAGTATAAAGATAAGTAATAACCATAGTATAAGAAATAACATTGACCTTGTTGACAAATTGAAAAGCATTAAATTACGACCTAATTATAAAATAGCATCTTTTGATATTGTTGACTTGTATACGAATGTCCCTGTTCAAGAAACTCTCACTATCCTTAAAGAAAATCTTATTAATGCCAAAATATGTAATTCTGAAGAAATCAATGATTTAGTTAATTTACTGGAAGTTGTACTAGACCAAAATTATTTTACATTTAATAATAATTATTACATCCAGAAAAAGGGCCTAGCCATGTGGTCACCTTTATCTGGTTTATTGGCTGACATATACTTAAACCACTATGAGAATACATATTTGCTCAATAACGTGAATAAACTTTCCAAGAAAATAATATCATATACACGTTATGTTGATGATACGTTTATAATTTTTAATGGCACAATACGACAAATAGAAAATATGAAATTATACATGAATAGTGTCAATAAAAACATACAGTTCACACTTGAGACGGAGATAAATAATAAACTTAACTTCCTCGACCTGACAATTACAAGACTAGATGAAAAATTCCAATATCAAATATACCGAAAACCGACAACCACGGATCTCACGATAAATGCTGAATCACATCATCCCTTTTCTCAGAAAATGGCAGCTTATCATAGTTTAATACATAGGTTACTTTCGTACCATTAGAAGACAAAGATTTTCACGAAGAACTGAACACGATCAAATACATAGCTAAGGCCAATGGTTATAAAAGATCAATCGTAGATAATTTAGTCAAGAAACACAGAAAAAAGAAAAACAACATAGAATTACAAGAAAATAATAGAAATAAAATTAGGTATATAGCATCAGAATATGGTAACACCCTACCCAAAATTTTAAACAAAGTATTCGGTGGGATCAATATAAAAATGGCTTACCGAACTAATAATAACATTAATAAGATACTCTTACCTAAACATTCAAAATCAATTGAAGACAGGACGGGCGTTTATAAGATAATATGCAATGACTGCGACAGCTTTTACATTGGCCAAACCTTTTAAAAAACGATTCAAAGAACATTTACCTAAAAAAGAATTTAGTAAAACAGTGTCAAATTACGCGCGCCATCTGATGGACAACAACCATAGTTATACTGATTTCACAACGAACTTTCAACCCCTCCATATATGCAGAAAAGGAAATTATATGAATGCTATCGAAGAATACGAAATATATAAGGCCTACAAAAATAAGAAAACAGAAGAAGTCATCCTTAACGATCAGCTGAATTTCCAGTCCAATCTATTATACGACACAGCGATAAGAATACAGAACAAGGTCCATAGTGCACGACATATAGCAACATGAACACTGCAGTCGACTATAGCATGTCGTGGTGCGCACCACCGATATCGTGTGTGTCTCAAATCCAGGTATTTTATGTGTTTTTATGTTTATATTATATTTATTGTTATGTGTAGAATTGTATATACAGTGTTTTTAATATTTTAATGATCGACGAACTTCAACAAGGGATATCCTGATGATGGGGCATATGTCCTGAAACGCGTTGAATGAAATATAGAGAAAAGGCCACCAGACGGACAAGAAAAAGGTAAACTATTTTACTAATTATGTATTTTAGAATTTATTCATAATATTTCTTTATGGACTCCTGATTGTATGTTCCCTTAATCTTTTTCGTGACAGGGTTCATTATTTCATATGTATTGTTATTATTATTTTTTGTTATCACATATGGCCCAGTATATAATAACAATAATTTTTTAGTTATTCCCTCTAGAGTGCTTGGTAGCTCCCTGTTTCTTATTAATATTTTCTCGCCCACTTGGTACTTAATTGGTTTTGGATTATTCTTTTCATATATCCTTTTCTTCATTTCTGCCTTTTCCATTACTCGGTTATAAAATTTAACGGCTTCAAATTGATATTCTGGGTAATTTGGAAAGTTTATAATATCCTGGATTTCTCTAGGTGGAAGCCTTTCAAACATAACAGTATAAGGGGTATTTTCAATGGACTGATGATAAGATATATTTAAGAACTCTTCGGTCAGTGACAAGTATTCGTACCACCTTCTCTGTTGGTCATGACAGTAAGTTCGGAGTATTCTGCCAACTTCCCTCAATACACGTTCTGCCGGATTGCTGCTGGGGTGGTATACTGAAGTCTTATATGTTCTAATGTTGTGTTTTAGAAGATTATTTCTCCATTTACTTCCCTTGAATTGCGTACCATGATCGGTGATAATAGATGACGGTTTACCAATCTCTGTTATGTAACGTCCAATGACTATTTCCAGAATTTTCTTGGTCGTGGCTTTGCTAATAGCGTAGAGTTTAGTATATTTGGAAAAGTGATCAAAAATAATAATTATGAATTTATATCTATGGTTTCCTCCACTGCGTGGGAATGGTCCACATATATCCACAAATACCTTCTCCAGCTTATATTTGGATGTGATAGGGATCATGACTCCCTCCTTCTTCTCATTATTATGTTTAACCATCTGGCAGATGTGACATGCTTGTATGGATTTTTGCACTTTTCTGGTTATATTTTTTATGTACACTTGTTCTTCCAGGGCTTTGACGATTTTCATGGCTCCCATGTGTCCATATAATCCAATATCAATTTGTTTTCCACAGCGGTGGGAATTACTAGTTTCCAGTTTATTTGTTTAGGGGTAACCTTAATAAATAATCGATCATCATGTATACAGTAATATTTAGTAATAACTTCATCAGCATTTTGTACCTTCTGGCGTATGTTTATTAATTTGGGATCCGATTTTTGGTGTTGATTAATTTCATTTGTAATAATTTCTAAATCCTTCCGACTCTTAATGACATGGTACACTTTTGCAATCTGTTCCTTTTCTCCTTCGAACGATTGGTCTTGTATGTTTATTCGGGACAAGATATCGGCTGCTATGTTCTTTCTTCCAGGTATATATTCCCAATCTATGCAATACTCTTGCAATGCAAGGACCCATCTAGTTAGCCGGCCATGACTAAGTTTACATCGTTTTAGAAATGAAATTGATTTATGGTCACTTCTTACGGTCACTGGGTATCCGAGTATGTAAGTTCTAAATTTATTGCATGCGTACACTACACTTAGCAGCTCCTTCTCGGTAACGTTATAATTGCGTTCGCAGTTGTTAAGCACTCTGCTGGCGAAGCTGATTACCATATGATGTCCTTCTTCATCTTCTTGATATAGGGTAGCTCCTAAACTAACATTGCTTGCATCACAATTTAAATAAAAGCATTTGTTAAAATCAGGGTGGTACAACATAACTGTTTCTAAAAATTTCTTCTTGATAAATTGCAGAATTTTATCTTGTCCTGGTCCCCATGCCCATTTGTCTTTGGATGATAATTGTTTCTGAAACTTGGCAGTTACTTCCGAATAGTTATCTTGGAATTTTTCGGTAATAGTTACAAATTCCAAGAAAGGATTGTAGCTGTTTTCTATTTTTTGGAGTAGGGAACAGTTGAATTGCTTCTACTTTTTCTGTTGAAGGTGTGATACCCTCCTCAGACAAATTAAAACCTAAGAACTTTACTTGGTTGGCGATAAATTTAGATTTATTCAGCTTGAGTGTTATGTTGTTTTCGGATAATTTTCTCAGTACCTGTTCCACCCACTCGCAATGTTCATCCCAATGTGAAGAAGTTATAAGTAGGTCATCTACATAGACCGTAGTGAACTGCAGTGTTTCTTGTCCCAATACTTGGTCCATACATTTTACAAATATTGCAACAGAATTAATTAGTCCGAAAGGTAGCCTTTTAAATTGATAGTTCCTTCCGTCAAAAAGGAACGCCATGTATTTTCTACTATCTGGATTAAGCCCCACTGTTGGGTTCGTCAATTTGTAATGCGACGACATCTTGCGTCTTATAATGTATCACGCAATGTAAACCTATTCGTTGCTATGAACGGGTATGCTCCCCGGTCTTTCCTCTCTTCGGTCGTTTTAATTTACTTCAATTATTTAAATATCTGAGATATTTGGAGTTGTGGAATATAGTAATTTAATTAACTAATATTAGCTTATCTCTCTAAGAAAAATATCAGTGTTAGTGTACTTGAAACTTAAATAATTAATGTGTTATTCTATAATTTCGTTCAACCCTATTATACCCTGAAGAGAATTATGTAAAATTTTGTATTTTAACGCTCTTCTCTTTGGTGTCGGAGAATTCCGCTATAAGCGCTGTAGTACCGGGGCAACGAAACTTAGAGGTTAATTCACTGTTTACGTTAACCAATTATTCTATACTTAGTCAGTTACTTTTTTATTCCCAATTCATTAAATAATACTCCAAATGACAAGTTTTTTGCAACTATACAAAGGTTCTTTATTTGTTCACTTCTTCAACATTAAATAAGATATGTTCCAACTGGCATACACAAAGGCTATAGATTGCGTGAATCGATTATCGATCAGTCCGATACTTTATTTAGATTTGGTTATATGATGTATTTTAGTTTGTAATTAACTTAATTCAGGGTGTGAAGGTTCTTGTAACTGTGGGGAAGATTAAAAATACATAGATAAGAATGCAAGATTTACAAATTTGAAGTGTTGTGTAGTTAATATGATTTATACAATAATAATTTACCAGACTAGAATGAAGCGAATCGTGTAGGCTGTTGGTTGATAACTTCACTGTTCTGGATGACTATGTTGTACGATTTTCTTTCTTTGGATGTTAATAAAATGGAATTCTTGTCCTGTTCACCTCGGAAATACAGCTCCCTGGATTGATTTACGGCCAGACTGGTTCCTTCTGTAATTTCTGGATCCAAATACGTTCTTCTCTCGTTTGAAGTAATTGGTGATGTTCCGTGTATTTAAAAGGTTATGAGTTCCAGTGTAGTGTATATTATCGGTTGTGACACAGTTAACTCTTTGTATTGGGTTTAATATATTGTCAATTCCTTTCGGGTATAGGACAATTCAAGTCCTTCCTTGTAGAACCCAGTTATTTATTTTTTATTGTGATGTTATACGATGATCTCGTTTGATTAAACTATACTGGCATAAGTCAATAATATTATCTTTAGTATTTTGGTGTATTATAATTGTGTCATAATATTTCAGAATATTCTAATTACATTTAAAATTTCTTGGGTTTTTTAATCTCATCACATTCAGATCATAAAAAGCAATAATTGAAAATCAACAACTTCTTCATTTCCTGTAGTCCATAGCAACGCATTATTTTTCTTCCTTCTCCATGTTTTGTTTCATATATTTCATATATTTTTTGTCTATTCCTTATTAATTTGCTATCATATCGGAATATAACTTTACCGATAGTTGGTTTATTATTTTCTACATATATTCTGCTGGTTTTTTGATATGAGCCTGTTTCTTTTATATTTATTACTTTTTCGATATCAAACGTTATCAATCGATATCATGGCATTGTGGCATTATCATAATTTGTATAAATTGAGATGGTTTATTATATATCATTACTTATTTAATGTTTTTTTCCTAGCTCTTCGAACCGTATTCATTAATTATTATTAACTTACGTACCTAACCTTTATGTTATGAGTGGTTATATAGTGTTATTGGCTGTTAGGCCTTTTATTGTATACGGACCTACCTTTGTTTATAACTGGTGAACAACTATAGCCCTTTTACATAAATTCATACATATAATCAAATCTTAACTATTAACATTTACATAAATAATTATTCCTTTCATATCTAATGACAATTTTATCTTGATCTATGGATCACATATAAGAAAATTGAAATCTATTAACGCTAACTAGCTGCTTCCCACATCATTCTATAACAGTAATTGAATAATACATCTTGTTTCATTACCTTCCCTTAACTCAACAAGTAATTGGTATAACATAACATAAACTTTATCATAACATTCGTTGTCACAAAATAATATCATTTAATTCAGAATCCTTATTTGCTATTGCTATAAGGTAAATTATTGTTTCATTTTTTGTTTACTTTCATGGTCATTTACTTTGACAATTTCTGTACTATTCTACTTCTTACACTTCTCATCAGTATCATATTGATTTACTTTTCACTGAACATGGATCATTAACTATTGTCTAATTTACAGGTTTGTTTATTCTCGTTATTTCTACCTTGCATCCTTATTTATCTTTATCTATAATTATAAATGTAATTATTAGACTTTTGTTTTATCATGGGGTTAGATATTGATTTGCTTATTATTTTGTTAATATAATATTTATGTAACATGGATGACTGCATTTCTGTTGCGTTACAATATACATATATTATTATACCATAAATACAAAAAATAATTAGTCATTATATATACATATACTATGTATACTATATATATATATATATATATATATATACACACTTTCACTATGAACTTACTTTGAATTATTTCCCCAAACGTTTCAACGTGGTATACGGCTTCTTCAGTGGGAGTAAATACTGAATGTCTTTACAGAGTAACGGTTATGGACTGTAGGTATGTGTGGTGGGGGTTGATGGTGGGAGGGAATTGGCGCTGGGGTTCAAATTGTGTGTTTGAATCAGTGTATCGAAAAGTATGTGTGATCTATAATGTAACTGTTCGTTTAATATGTTGTTTGGTTGTAGTGCGTGATATCTGTATATTTCAAATTGTTCTGCTGTGTTTAGTTTTCTACTTTTAGGTAAGTAGTGTAGTATTTCCATGTTGTGCTCTGTGTTTGTGTAACTGTGGTTTTCATTTTGTAAATGTGTGGCAAATGTGGAATGTATGTGTGGCTTTTAAATGTTCTGAGAATCTGGAGGAAAAAATCTTCCCGTCTGGCTGATGTAGAATTGGTGACAATCATTGCAGTTTAATTTATAAACTCCTGTTTTGCTGTATGTGTCTGTGTTTTTGTTAGTATTATTTATGTGTTTCCTAATGGTGTTGTTAGTTCTGTAGGCTACTTTATAATTGTGTTTCCTAAATGTGTTAGCAATTTTGTGTGTATTAGAATTGTAGTATGTAAGTGTGATGTATTTACTGGGTTGTGTGTTGTTGGTTTGATGTGTTTTACTTTTTGTGTTTAGGATGCGTTTGTGTAGTTTATTTATTAAATCGGGAGTGTATCCATTTTTGACTGCTATATATTTGATTGTATTTAATTCTTCTTGGTAGTCATGTGTGTTTAGGGCTATTAAAGTGAGCCTGTGGAGCATGTAGTTGAAAGCTGCATGTTTGTGCTGAGTTGGGTGGTTGGATGAGTTATGTATGACTGTGTCCGATGTGGTGGGTTTTCTGTATATTTTGTATGTGTGTGTGTTGTTTATTTTGGTAATTGTAAGGTCCAAGAAGTTTATGCTATTGTTTTGTTCAAATTCGAGTGTGAATTTTAATTTATGGTGTAGAGTGTTAATGTACTTGTGGAAATTTTCTATTTGTCTTTTGTTGCCGTTGTAGAGGAGTAAAATGTCATCAACGTACTTGTGCCAATATATTATTTTATTAGTGTATTTGTTATTGTGCAGTATGTGTTCTTGTTCTATGTTGTGTACAAATATTTCGGCTAGTATACCTGATATAGGGGAGCCCATGGGTAGTCCATCTGTTTGTGTGTAAAACATGTTATTGTGTGCGAAATAATTTTGTTCAGTGATGATTTTAGTGAGATGGATGATCTCTTTTATGTGTGTTTCAGGTGTGTTATTTATTATTAGTAATTGTTCTAATGTAGTTATAGTTTCTTTTATGGGTACATTGGTGTATAGGTTTGTTATGTCGAATGAAGCTAGTGTTGAATTGTGTGGTATGTGGATATGTTGCGTGTTATTCACCAGATCTAAATTATTTTTTACGGTGGTGTTGTTTGTTAAATTTATGTTATTTCTGATTAATTTATCTAAGTATCTAGCTATTTTGTGTGCAGGTGCTTGTGTGTTGTTTATAAGTGGCCTGATGGGGATATTAGGTTTGTGTAATTTTGGTAGTGCATTAGTGTAGGGGGGTTTGGTTTAATTTGCTTTAGATATTTGATGTTGTCAGGCGATACTATGTGTTTTGTGTTATTTAAGGTTTTATTTATTTGTTTGTGATATTTTGGGGTGGGGTCTTTATTTAATTTGGTTATGTTGTTTTGACAATTAGTCATTGTGTACATTGTTAACTGAAAAACATAATTAATCATTACATAACAATTAGCATAAACAATATAGAGTAGTACCATAATATTTAAGTTTTCATAACCAGAGTCTTTTGTTTATAAAACTATTAGCTTTGCAAGCTATGGTTCATTCATTAAAATTACAGACATTTTGATTTTGTCTGTGGAAATCATTCGTCAGTGGGTGTCCTTTCTTCTCAGTCATCTCTCCTGTAGGTATCTGGTAAACAACAACCTATATTTTTAATGGACACAACACTTCAGTCATTTGATTTAAACAATTGCATTCAAAAAAATGTTATATAATAAATGATTAAACAGTTCTAGTGCCTTTCCAGCTATTCAGAAATGTAAGTTTACAGCCTTATAAAATTATTTCATCCTTTACAAAAACAGACAATAAGGACACAACAACTAACTGCAGCTGCTGTGCATACAAACTAGTAGTCAATGGAAGAGAAAGTCCTTTCATTTATTCTTGTTCTCAAATGCCTACCACAGAGCGGTTATAGAAAGTGTTACCTTTCAGGCAGAACACCTTTGATGAATTAATTAAAGCACTGCACTATGACAGTGGGACCAGAATCTACACAATACATGCCATATGCAACTGAAAGCAAAGTGACAGAATTTTTGGAAGAATCTTCTGGAGTTTGAAACAAGCATAGACCTACTGATTAAGCTGGCCTATCCTAAAGTATTGAAGGACTTCTGAATATAGTTTGCAGTACTGACGTTGGTAGATGGAATCAGAGATAGTGAATTATAACAAATATTTTTAATGGTATGGTACCAGAGCAGAACAGATGCTCTGTACACACACTTATTCAAGGCCACCAAATTGCATCTGGTTGGACCAACCACAAATTGTACTCAGTGAAAGACTACAACTGCAGAGACTATAAACTGGAAATTAGCAATTGAGAGTTTACCAAACAAGCAGCACTATAAAGTGTACTAAGATATGTATTGAACATAGAGTGAATTCAAGCATGAACATTGTTGGAATATGTACTGATTGACTGAAAAAAATCATCCTACTTGAATATACTCAATTTCTACTGTTTGGACAAACAGTGGAAGCTTGGTAGTTACAGAATTGTTCAAGAAAAACCAGACTCAATTTGATTTGATATGGATCCTGCACAGCATGTAAAGTATGGTTCAGTATCCATTATTCACACTGTAGTGACCAACTCTAAACTATCTTGTACATTGCAAATTGCTATTAAAATGCTTAGAAAACCTTAACCTGCAATGTTTGAAAACCTTTATGCAGTTATACTTGAATTTCAGCACCAAATTCTCATACTTGGCGGCACCATTTTTGCTGTGGACTTCAAGAACGTATACAGGATTGTGGTCAAATTCAAAGACAATGTTTCGAAAATTGAGCAATAAGAGGCAATTCCATCTATACCAGATTTGTCAGAACCATATAAATCTATGTGATGAACTGTAACAACATCACCAAACTCTGAAAAGCTCATCTTGCTGCATAAGCTAGGAGTAGTAAGTGTTCCATTTTTGAATTGATATTAGTCAGCACACAGACACACTAACTGTCAGAAGCTTAATGATACCATATTAACCAGAAGTGTTAAAACTGGAACTGCAAATACTGTATGTTAATGCTGTCACTTTTCAAAGCAACAAATGCACATGTGGCAACAAAAACCACTCCTGTAGTTTCAACAAGCAAAATGACATAGGAAAGAGTCATGACTTCAAACACCTTGATATTATTAAAGGAAATAGATGAACTAACCATTTAATAGTGTTTTCAATGATTTTTCCAAAAGCTGAGATACAAATTCTGCTAAAGACAATTCCCTCGTACGCCACAAGATTCTTTTGGGGTCAAGGTCAGTCATTGAGAAGAACTCGAGAGAACCAAGAGGCCAACATCCCACTAATACAGGAGACATAAGACTGATCCATCAAACCCCAAGGAGACCCCAATTGGCTAAGCAGGAGGAAATGTCTCAGCTAGTATAGGACATAGTGACAAAAAAAGGTATCGAGTCATCTGTGATTGTCTGATATTCTCCAATAGTCCTTGGAGCAAATAAGGATTATGGATTTTTTCCTGTAGACTTAATGACATAATGAAAAATGACTGCTATCCAATACTTGACATCAATGATATACTTGTCTCTCTCTCCAATTTTTTTTTCCTTTGGACTTGAAAAGTAGATTTTGACAAGTGTAACTTTACCAAGAAGAAACATAAAAGAATTATTCTCAACTGTACCGACAATGAAGCTATGACATTCATTTTCTGTGACGAGCAGCCATTTTTGAAAGATTAATGGATCTGATATTCTAAAGTTGCACATAAAAGACTGTCTTATAAATTTGAATAATATTATTGTTACTGGCCAATAACTTAAGAAAATACTACTTGCAAAATGAAGTTGTAATGCGAACTTACTTGCACAACTGAAACCAAGTCCACAGAATGTATTCTGTTTTTGAAATTAATATGTACAATATTTAAGGTACTTGGCCTCAACAGTGAGTGTTAAGTATGGACCCAGGTAAAATGGACACTATAGAAATTGGCCAATTGCAAAGTTTAAACATAATGTTTGGAGGTTCCTGGGGATTTGGTCTTATTCCTACTTCACAGCCTGGAATCTTGGAATCTTGCAAACGCAAAAATTTGGTGTTAGCAACACAACAACAATAATTACTACTACTACTACTACTACTACTACTACTACTACTACTTGTGAATGACAGGTGATATTGATGAATTTTAAAGCTACCTCAATTCACATGATTAGAATAATTTCATTGTTTGTAGAAAATTCTAAACATTGTTATTGTTAAAAGGTGTGTTAAGGGTCTTATCATGTAAAAGGGTGTGCTACCATTCTAAGCCATTACATGACCTAATGAAATTTAAATAAGTGTTTTGAATTGTGTAGAATGACATTCCTCATTTTCTGTGATAGACCTGGGTGAATTTTCCAAGAAAACAGTTTATTATTTGCATGCTGTCAGATTATCTATAAAAGATCAAACGTGTACAACTAAAGTCATTACCCTTTAAAACAATAATAAATTTTAGAATTTTTTACAAACAATGAAAATATTCTAATATATGTACTTACAAGGGACACAAGAATAAATATTTAGAATTCAAATTGTAATACCTAAAAGAGTATACACTACTTATAAAGTTAAAATTATAAACAGGGCCGCATTTAGGATTTAGGCGCCCCTAGGCACTTCAAGGGCCGGCGCCCCCCACTCCCAATTAATTGTCGTCATCGATATTTATTGCCTATTCTCATATTACACGCATTTTTTAGACTATTAAAAATGAGGACTGTCATTAGGATTATATTATATTATAAATAAGTAATAGAATTGTCTTTGAGTAATAATCGTTTTTAATTATATTTTGAACAGTGATCTATTACAAACTACAATACATAGTAATTAATTGTTTAAAAATCTACAAAAAAACGACTGTCTATTAATTCATTTACAAAATTTTTTAGTCACAGCATTCCAATCTTATCGAGTAGAAAGTCCACGAATATGTACGTTACTTTTTAACGTTTATGTTCAACAAGTCCATTGGTGGTTTCTAATGCACAGTAAAAAGTCTTTACTTTTTCAATTTTTATACTGTGATCACTTTTCTCCGCTGCTTGATTTAAACAAATTTCTCTATAACTTCTTGGAAATCCAGCGCTTCAGTCGTGACACTTTCGATCGCCATGACGGCTAGAGCATTCAGTTTAATTTTTCCCATTGAGTTTCGCAAATAGTTCTTAACATGTTTCATTGTAGAAAATGAATGTTCACCAGCGCAATTTGTCACGGCCATACTTAGAATAATTCTAAGGATAATTTCTACGTTCGGGAAAAAGTTTTGTAAGTTTCCTTCCCTAACTGTACGCAGAAGATATGAGAATGATCTTTTTTCTTTTCTTTCTTCTCTTTCCCTTCTTTGTCGTCAGTTCCTGACGTTGGCTCAAAAAAAGTCGCATGAGGTGTGTTCTTCAGGAAGTATTTAAACTGTACACATTCATCAGGAAAAGTATCCTGCAAATCTTTGCTATATATTTTCACAAGCTCCCTGCAGCAAGAAAGGATATTTTTATTGTCAAGTGTTAGCAGGTTTAAAATAAAACCAAATCTTTTGAAGATCATTTCATATGCTACCGCTCTTCTATGCAGCTCTGCAATTAACCTATCAATTATTACAAGATATGTTCCTGTCCTGAAATACTCTTTAGCATCAAGATTAGAGTCAGAATCAGATGATTCTTGTTTTTCATCAAAGAACAGTTTGGGTTTTCATTTTCGAGCTTCACAATTCCATTCACTGGATTTTGTTATAATATCAGTCTTCTGTAAGTATAGAGAAAACTTGTCTCTACATAAAACCATGTAATTTTCCAATGATGTGAACAGAGCAACAACATTCCCAATGTCAACATTTTTGTTTTGTAAAGCTTTACTAATTTTGTGAAATTTATTCATAGCTTCTTCCCAGAATACCAACAAAAACACATTTTCTGGTTTCTGCAGTTTTCGTGCTAAGCCTTTTGACTCTTGGTGACAGGCAGGCTTTTCGTCAACATCCTCAGATATTTTCTTCAATGATTCCGTTATTTCGGGCAGATATTTAAGCAAAGCCTTCAAAGCATCAGCTCGGGCCGACCATCTTGTAACTGACAGTGATTTTACCACAGGACAACCATCTTTAAGAATTTCTTTCAAAACAGCCCAACGATGGGTGGAGGCAGAAAAAAAATTGTACACGACCTGAACAAGGTCAAAAAATGCTAAAGCATTGTCATAGGCTTCAGCTGCTGTTACCCCAACTAGGTTTAGTGAGTGGGCGGAGCAGGGAATATATTCTGCCAGTTCATTGTGTTCCTTGATTTTTGCCTGAAGACCAGAATATACTCCAGACATGTTGGCAGCGTTGTCATAGCTTTGACATCTACAGTCTTTAATGTCAAGGCCAAAAGTTTCCAGCGTTTTCAAGACAGCCGTTGTCAACTCTTCTGATCTATGTCCTGTATTTGGTAGGAATTTTAAAAATCTCTCCACAGGTTCACCGTCTTTTTTTACATAGCATACGATTAGAGTCAGCTGATCAACATGCGCTATGTCAGGGGTTGAATCGATAACTAGAGAATAGTACTTGGATTCTTTAGTCTCCTTAATAACTTTTTGTAAAACAGTGTCTCCCATAATCATGATAAACTCATCACATGTGAAGTGTGAAAGGTATGACGTACTTCCTTGCCCTTTGTTCCCAAATCTAGCTATGTGTTGAGAGAAAAAAAGGTCAAACTGAGCTGTCAATTCCAAGGCTCCTAGATAAGCTCCATTTCATGAAGAACCAAAAAGGTGATCCATCCCACAAAAAGGGTACCCTCTTGTTGACAGATATTTTACTGTGGCAATTACACGCTTGAAAACTTCTTTCCAGTACTGATCTTCAGTCTGGCGAGCTTCAATTACTTTGTTTTCAATGCGGGTCTCTGAATTAGTTCGACTAATATAAGCTAATATGGCCTTTCTGTGTATAGCAGAATTTTCATGGGATTGGAGTAAGCTACTGGCATTCTTCCAGTCGTTAAATCCCTCAGTGAAGTTGGATGATGTGTTTGAATACAGTTTACAATAAGCACAAATTACAAAACCTTTTGAAGGTGAATAAACGAGATATTCACGATTCCTCAGTTCTCCATTTTGAAGGAGTTTTTTGAAAAACCCTTCATTACAATATCTTTTAACACCCCCGTACCTGTAGTCACGCTCAGACCCAGAAAAGCCACTTTCAGTGTTTTGTTTAAAACCATTTTGTGCAATGTACTCACGTGTGAACTCATCTTTTCTCCAAAAGGCTGGATCATTTAAGACACTTTGCTGGTCTCCTTTCCTTGGTGAATTTTCAAGTTCAGAGGTGCTGAGGGTTCATTTTCGACATGAACTGAAACATCAGAAGTATCTGTAGACCTATCATGGTCTTTGTGTACACATTGGTCCATGCTCTTCACTTCACTAACATTCCCTTTAATTCCACTTGTGCTGGGTTGAAAAAAGTTACTTATTTTTGGGATCTTTTGCTAAAACCTTTTCCTCCTTCTCATCTTTTTCTTTTGCCCTTTTCTTGAATTCAGCTCCACTTGGTTTTTTAAACATGATAATTATTACCTCTTGAGCTCATTTCACTAAACATAAAATAAAATTTATTTCACTGTAGTTATTTACGTTACAAGGCTGGGAAAACACACATTTCGCGGTAGGCATGGCCGTAGGCGAGAGATGAGAAACTCTGATGGTGTTTTGGGGCATGAATGAAATAAAATATATTTACGTTACTCTATTTCACTTTCACTTGCACAGACAAATAACTACTCGTTCAGCAATAACAGCACCTTGCGTCGCGCCAGCTGTAACTAATAGGTTATCTTACTGTTTACGTCTCACTCTAGTCTTGACGTCACTCATCAGGAGACTGGGCAAGTCCATATTGGTCATAATGTGGGGAGGGCAAGTCGCAAGTGCTGTTACAGAGGCGCGTAGTGGCGTTGCGTCGGTTCGCAGATCAGGCGTTTTTGCTGAAAGAAAGACAGCGTCTCTGGGTTTTTGTTCTATCATTTTCTTAAATGCAACTAGAAACTTTATAAAACAGCGTTTTAAATACCTATAGTATTTGTCTTTAAAATTGTAATTTAATTTTTAGATTAATTTTCTGACTTTTTTTATACAGTTCTCAAAACTTAGCTTCTCTCAATATTTTTCCTCTTTCAAAATTTTGCGCCCCTCAAAATTTTGCGCTCTAGGCACATGCCTAGTCTGCGTATTGGTAAATGCGGCACTGGTTAAAAATAAATTTTTTTTTTAATTTCAGGCTTTACTTGGATTCGGAGATAATATTGAGGAAGTAATGTGGTCCTGTGGTGGATCACTTATTAGTCATTATTATATCTTGACTGCAGCACACTGCTTGACGTCAAGCCTTAGGTAAATTCAAATATTAAATAAATTCTTCTACGAAAGTCAGTTCTGTAAACATTAATAGATCACACCACTGCCTTAATATCTTTGACAATGTAGCATACCATGAATTTAAACATTATCATGGACTTGAATGCTCTATTATACCTTGGGTATAATTAATTATTACCTTGGGTATGTAATATGATTGTAATGGATTTATAATTTAGGATTTGAGGAATATGGAGCACTATCAGGATGTTTGCAGGCTAGGCTACTACATAAAAGCAGGCAAATATGTATTAGAACATCTTGCTTTCCAAGCTGCCAGTTAGCTTGCTCACTTCCAAAGTTAAATGTCATGGACCCATCATTATAATCCCATTCAGCTCCACGTTTGGCCCACCCAGTTACCCAAGCATAAGGGGTACTGGACCTCATAGATTGGGAAAGTTAAAAGTGTATTAGAGCGATGACTAGCCACATTATGTGCATAAGACAGCTAATATAATGTAGCTTGACCTACCCACATCCTAAAACTCTATCAAGGATATATGAAGGGTAACTTTCACTAATATTGGAATATTTATATTTCTGTAAATAATAACAAAAAATATAAAACAATTACAACAAATTATGTCAACAGTTGATACTATAATATTCAAAAATGTTCTTTAGACTTCCAGACTAACGTGATGACAACCCATTTTTCTCAGCTTCTTCTTTTGCGAAAGCTGAGATATATTGACGATGCCATTGACTCTGACCTCATAAACTGCACAAGTAGAAATAGAGTATCCTCTCAATAGTCAGAAAACATAATATCATTTATGCTATAATTCTGATTTAATCTAATTTCACATTTAAAATTAGCAAGCAAGAGGATCTTGTTCAATAATTGAGTATTTTTAACTTAATGGGAAATTAGGAAATTTAGTGGAGGGTACTAGGGTTTTTAGAGGATTTGACAAGGAGTCTGACCATTCCCTGCTCATATTAAAAATTAGTATTCCAGGTAGGTGGAGAAAGGCTCGACCTACAGAGCGCCAGTGCTCCAAGCAAACTTTTAAAGTAGGAAGGCGGATACTAAGCCGAAACGCGTCCAATAAAATTAGTAAGTTTTCACATGAAAAAAGTTCATTTTTAGTTAAGTTTTAAAGTACACCTGATCCAAGAGGAAAGTATAAGATGCCTATACCAGTTTGACCTGGTTGAATCAGTCGCACAACAAAAATCTATCACTAACAATATAAATCAAGAATGGGGTAACATTAGAAACATCATATTACAAGCAGTATTTGAAGCATTGGAGACGAGGCATAAAAGGTATGGAAACTGAGGCCTACAGGTATGGGATGATGATATTAGACAAATAATAAATACTAAAAAGTAGGCATACCTGAAACATCTAGCCTTAAACACTGATCAGACAAGGTGTGAATATAAGTACTGCTGTGCCACTGCCGGAAGAAAAGTCAGGAAAATCAAGAGAAGTACATGGGATAAATATGTAAGTGATTCAGAACACGATGTACATGGCATGCAGGACAACGCTTACAAAATATTAAGGCATTTAAATAAAATTGAAAGGGATAAACTGAAGATCAGTAATATCTCATAACAACAATGGCTTGAATACTATGAGCGGCTATGAACCCAGGATCAATGGAAAGAAACAACCTTTGCTGATATCAGTGATTGTGTGGACCCAATAACAATGGATGAATTGTTAACTGCTCTACACCACTGTAAAAATAGAAAAGCACCAGACACTGATGGACTGAAAGTGGTGCATGATAGTTTGCTGGAGTTTATCAATCCATGCTGGACCACTGGTTATGTTCCTGATGACTGGCAGATTGCAAAGGTAATTCCCATATTTAAGAAAGGTGATTGTAATGACTGTAGGAACTACAGAGGAGTCAACCTTCTTAACACTTTATATAAATTATATGCATCTATGTTAAGAACACGGTTGAATTCAATAACAGAGACCATGCTTTTCAGAGACAGTTTTAGGAAGGGCAGATCATGTTTAGATCGCATATTTACAATAGTCCAGCTCGAGAAGATGTTTGACAGGTTTAATCGGAGTAAACATTGGGCAATAATGGCAAAGGAAAGGGATTCAACAGCATCTAAATAGAGCTATACCACAGTCTTTATATTATGGAGAATAAAATCTTAATTGAAGCAGGGAAACTGAGAACAGCTCCTAGAGTTGGCCTGATCAATTACAGAGTATGATAAGAGTGTCCATTATCACCTTCTCTTTTTAATTTATATATTGACGATGTCATACAAAACTGCCATATATGTTTTCCAGAGCATTTTATGATTGGCAACTCTGCAATTGACACTGTTGTTTGCAGTTGTTGACTCTGCAATTGTTGTTTGCAGACGATCAGGCTATTCTGTCGAACTCAGAAAACAGGTTGCAGATGGGTATACATTTGTCAGCCGAATCTGCAAAGACTCTGAATTACAAATATCCACACTTAAGACCAAGGTGATGGCTTTTTGTGGAACTGATTCCCAACCATGAAAAAATTGTTATAGATGTACTGTCCTGGAACAAGTTAGCAATTTTGAATACCTGGGCTACAGAAAAAGTTGTGTAAGTTCAACCTTATGTGCTGGACCATCAGGCAGACTCTTAAGTCAGCAAGTAAAGAAACATGCCTAAAATTCTACAAGGTGGATGGATATTCCCACACTTCTTTACGAGTCTAAAGTGTTGGACTTTAATGAAAGGTTAAGCCAGTCTTATCCAAGCAGCTGAAATGAAATTTCTCAGGCAGGGTATACTTGCCATGATCATAGAAGAAACGCAGATATACAGCAGGAACTTAAGATCATGACTATACTTGACAGTATTACTCAGTATCGGCTGAATTTGTGGGAACATCTTTGTTGAATGGATGACTGCCGAATAGGGACGGAGAGGTGTGGGACGTCCCAGGAAGTGCTGGAGTGACCAGATCTAAACTTTGCCTGTTAGAGACCGGAACAAACCATGCTTGGTTTAATCTTTGCAGATTATGATGATGATGATGATGTTTAAAATTTATATTGTTACGACATCACAGAACAATCTACGTGTTTGTCGAATGTGCCAGAAGAATCTCGATGTAACGCATGTGGCGTACGTGCTTCTCAACGCATTTTCGAGAGGTTTCTCAAAGGCGCCAGCCACGCTGACTGTGTCAAGGCCGCGGTTAATTACGTAGTTTACATGAGCGCTAAGACACAATTAGGAAGGTTCTCGTCTGTGAGCGTGGGTATAAATACATGGCGGCAGCGGCCTTCAAGTCAGTATTAGTGTGAATTATTGACTGTGCGGTTCGAGAGTTATAGTATCGATATTACTGTGCGCGTTCAAGTGATTATTAGTTAAGAGTGGTGCTTCATAATCGGACGGTATAATTGTAATACAATTGTGTTTAATTTCAGTGGACATTTTATTGCGTGTAAACAATTTTCATTTGATTTGTTGTAAAAGATGGTGTTGTTAATTACGAACTGTTTAACTGTACAAATTAAAGGTGTGATTAGTGACTTAATTGGTGTCTTGTAATTTGTTTTCCACTGTACCTAGTAGACTGTCGTAACAGTGGTGTCAGAACTGAGATAAAACGGTTAACAGTGGAAACAGTGGACACTTTGTACAAGACGAGTGTGATTCATAATTAATCGGTAAACACGGATCCCAGTCAGATGATGGAAGCTTTACAAACACTGCTGCGGCAGACACAGGAAGGAGCAGAAAAACGACAGGATGAAAAGCGCAGGCAGGAAAAAGAAGAGGCTGCGGAACGTCAGAAAGCATTAAGTCTAGAAACAGTGTAACGACAAAAGAAGTGATTGGAAAGCCAACTATGGGTGTTGAGACAAAACTCTTGCTTGTTCCTGAGCTGATAGAAGCGCCCGAGGGAAAAGTGGCTGAAGCTGAGGTTACGTAAGAGGTTGTTGACGAGAACCAAACAGACTTGGATCAGCCAGTGGTGTTTAGGTCATCAGTACATGACTCAACGGGAGTGATTCCAGCAAAACTAGTGGTTGAGCGGAAGACTCACATTCCTGGGAACGTGATGTTTGGATCACAAGAGACTGAATTCGAAGAACGGGAGAATTATCTTTTGCAAGGACGTCCACCTAGATCGCCTGGTCGAGTATTACTTCAGAGACGGTTTCCCAGTTCGGGACGAACAGGCTTAAGGAGGGGGCAGTGTTATGACATCACAGAACAATGTACGTGTTTGTCGAATGTGCCAGAAGAATCTCGATGTAACGCGTGTGGCGTAAGTGCTTGTCGACGCATTTTCGAGAGGTTTCTCGAAGGCGCCAGCCACGCGGACTGTGTCAAGGCCGCAGTTAATTACGTAGTTCACATGAGCGCTAAGACGCAATTAGGAAGGTTCTCGTCTGTGAGCATGGGTATAAATACATGGCGGCAGCGGCCTTAAGTCAGTATTAGTGCGAATTATTGACTGTGCGGTTCGAGAGTTATAGTAGCGATATTACTGCACGCGTTCAAGTGATTATTAGTTAAGAGTGGTGCTTCATAATCGGACGGTATAATTGTAATACAATTGTGTTTAATTTTAGTGGACATTTTATTGCATGTGAACAATTTTCATTTGATTTGTTGTAAAAGACGGTGTTGTTAATTACGAACTGTTTCACTGTACAAATTAAAGGTGTGATTAGTGACTTAATTGGTGTCTTGTAATTTGTTTTCCACTGACCGATCAAGTAGACCATCTTAACAATATGTTTAATTATTTTGGTAACAGTAAAACTGTTATCTTTAATAAACATATTTAATTATTTTGCCAAATTGCTAAAAACTGCAACCTTTAATAATACAGTAACACAATATATAGTTCCTTTATAAGATTTCATATCAATTAAAATAAAACAAACCTGTTTCAAAAAAATTAAGCAATCTATATTTTAAAACGTGTATTTTTTATATTAAAAATGTAGTAAAGATTTTTTAGATTTTCAAGCCAGTAGGTTTTTACTGTCTGTTGCTCTGTTTCTGGTACTCTTTACATAACTGTGTATTCTACTTTCTTTATTTGACCTTATTACATTTTTAATTTTTACCTCTAATACTTATATCATTAGTTCAAATTTCTTATTCCAGTTTTCTTCCTTGTTTTTCCTTGTCTGAGCGTGGATTTTATATTTTGTACCACTAACTTTTTATTAATTTCACATCTTTTTCAAATAGTCTATTATGTGAGGAATTTTCTGCCAATTTTGAGTCAGTGTCCATGGATCTTCTGATTTTTTTTGCAATGTCTTCATAAAAGTTTATAGAATAAGGTTAAGGAAACTTTTTGGCCCGCTCTTAAATTTAAGGGTTGTTGTCACCCCTTTAAGGGGGTTAAAAAAAATAAAATTTAATTAACCCGATAACCAATAAGGAATCAAATTTTAAGCAAAAAGTGGTATACACTTTTCGAAAAAATGCGTTGTTTACGAGTTACAGGGGTTCAAAGTTTTGACAAAAAAACGCGTTGTTTTAAATTAATCTCCAAATAACTCAAAAACAACGCCATTTTGCAAACAATTTGTTTAAGTCAAAATTAAATCTTATTAATAGACGAACATTTTCTACTTTTTTTGGTTTCATTAGTCAAATGATTTTTGAGATACAGCCAAAACAAGATGCCGATTCACAGTTTTTTGATCAAATCACATGATTAAAACTTATATAACTCAGCGAAAAATGATTAGATCGTAATTAAATTAGTATCAAATGAAAGCTCTGTTAATTTTCTAAACAATGGTGGATTAATCACTTTTTTAGCTTAAAAAATAACGACGTTCTGTAGGAAAATATCATGCTTTCTGCAAATTTTTTCCAATAAATTTAAAAAGGAACGTCCGCCATTTTGTCAAATATGTATATTAATCCCAAATACTGTACTTTTCGGTTGTCTATTATATTAGCAATGTCTCCAAATCTTTTGAAGCATATATGTATTGCTGTACAGTAACACGTAACGTTTTAAGAAAATTCAAGGTTTTGGATTTTAGGCATAATTCGCCTTTTTTATTGAATATCTCAGTAATGACACGATTTATTGACAAATTGATATTTTATAATAAAGTTTATAAAACACCAAAAATTTTGAATTTTGTTTCATTCTTTTATGACTAAAATTCGATGAGTTACAGCAGTTTAAAAGTGTATTTTGCCGACATCGTGTAAAACATTTTTGATGTCTAGGCAAAATATCTAGTGTACAGTAGGTTTTTTGATTATAGTGCATATGAAAAAAGTTGTAGCTTTTTAAATCTCCTACAAAATGCATTTTGTTTAAACTTTTTTTCTTAAAAATTGACCGAGTTATGACTAAAAATGTAAACACGTTCCAACAGTTAGATTTGGTATCGTACGTTATATGTTTTTGTGTGGTACTCAGAGCCTATTAATTTATACTAATCTAAATTTTTTCAAATTGACAATAAAATTAAGTATCATTATTTTCTTTAACGTCTATTGTAAACAAAGGAATATCTGTTGCAATCTGTCACTGTCTGTATTGCTGGTTCTTTATATATCAATCGAATATTTAATTAAATTAAATAATATAATGTTTATCGTTCGACTTTTCTTTGATTAAATTTTATAATCATGAATGAAATATATATATTTTTTTTACTAAATTTTGAATTATGACTGATAAAAACACGGACCCTCTAGCGGATATCAGAAGGGGCCTGATGCGTTACCTGATGCTCACTGCTTATAGCTGGCACATGTTTTTTGGAGCATCACCTGAGTGTCGGAGTTGTTTGTTATTGTGCAAGGGCTGTAATATTTTGTTAATTATTATTAATGTGTTATTAAGTAAATGTAGGTTAAACATCCCCCAAAAACCTGTAGGTACCCAATTTAAGGACTTCAAAATACATCCTAGCGTTGTTTAATGTTTCAACTCTTTAAGGATGGTTTTAAACCCTTGAGTCGGATGTATCCCTTGAAGTCAAAATCATAATCAGCACCCCCAAAACCCTATAGGTACTCACTTCGCGAGGCTTTGACCGGCGTTCTCGCGAAGTTTAATACCTACTTACACCCCCTGATTATAGTCTGCTTCAACCCTTTAGAAACTACCCTTTGCATCGAATATAATTTTGGACATCAGAATTGTAATCAGCACCCCTAAAAACCTACAACTGTCTAATTTCAGGGCTTCCAAATGCATCGTCGCGTTGTTTCATATTTTCAACCTTTTAGGGATAGTTTTCAACCCTTTAGGGATTAGAGCGGGCCAACATTTTTCCTTAACTTTGTTCTAGAACCTTTTAGGAAGCGATAGCAAAAGAAATAAAAAAATTACATGGACACTAACTCAAAAACGGCAGATAGGCCCTTTGTCACGCCTCACATAATAGACTAAAAGACCAAAGGTGAAAGATGAAACAGATGAAAGACGGTCAGGTATTTCAAGACAGAATAGGAAAATACTGAATGATGGAGATGAACATGATGATGATAACTTCACTTTTTCTCAGTTAATGTGTTGATAACTGTTTATTTTTTATTGTTTTGTACCATTTGCAAATCATTTTCTATCTCCCTTTATTGTCTTCTAGGCAGCTATTAAAATGAGCCACTTGTATCACTGCCAACAACTTGTTTATTTACCATTTTCACAAATAAAAATACAACTCAGAAAATACAATTTCGATCCACACCTGTGATATCAATTATTGACACAACCGTAATTATACAAATAAAAAGATAACACACAAGTATAATATTGATCCACAAGTGAGGTATCAAACTCACACCTCACACACTAACTTTCAACAAAGACTACAAACCAACTCCATCCACCTTTTGTAGTCTTATATATAGTTAGTAATGATGTCATTCACCAACATACATCACTTATGAGAATAATCTAGTTAATTCCAGGTGTTTAAACTAGAACATTATAGAACAAACTATGTTAACTATAGCTGTATAGAGAACATTGATACAGAGCATTCTAGTGTGTTTTATAAATAGTTTTTCTGTAAATAGTGTTCATCAATATACACAAGTTATACGTAAATTGTGTATAATGTAAATATACATATACCGTGAGGAACATAACCTACATATTCTAATGACAAATAGATTTAATAATATCACAGTATTACTTAATATATTCTACAGTATTCATAATATTACTTGGAATGTGGGTTGAGGGTTCTCTAGTGTACAACAGTTTCTTTTTATATTTACTAGTATACAGTGGCGGCTCATACAGGGAGGGCAAAAGGGCGCAGCCCTCCCACTAAATTTGCAAATTAAACTTGTCAATAATATAACTATAATGTGTAGTATATCCTTATGTGAAAGATATTTTTGGGGCGACTAATAGCGATCACCCGATGTTTTCGGCATGGTCCCGCAGCCGGACGCTTTCGCTGTCGTCCTCCCTGCATAGGCCGGTCTTGCGGGGAGTGGGGAAAGAGGACGTGTACACATGGCTATGCTTTTAAATCAGCAGCAGCCATTATAGGAGGGGCTCTGCCCACTGTCTGATTTCGCGGCTCTTTTCATAGAGAACCGGAGCGTTGTTCAAAACTTCTCTGTTGCTGTTTAAGGGCATATATTTTCTCTTGTGTTTTATGTAGTTTTGATTGTGTTCTTGTTCTATTTTTTGTGTAAACGTAATGTCTAATAATTTATTCTTTATTAGGCAGTGTATTCTGTGTAAGATAGTGTTTTTGTCGAACCTTGTGTACATAAATGTGTAACTTATTCTGTGTAGGCCTGAGCCTGTGTGTTCTGTGCATATTTGTTAGAAACGAAAAAAAAGGCTATGAATTCAGCAAGTAATATTAAATGTTTGATTATTTCAAATTCACTTACTTACGAAAAGAAAATAGAACTAAAAAAATTAGGGCCACCAAAACCCAATTTACATATCACACAACAAAATTATAAAACTGATAGGCCAGCATCAAGTCAGAAAAACTACACAAGAAAATTTAATAGAAACTGTTACTTACATGCTGATTGGATATGTGGATGTGAGGTGATGAATTCCTTTTTTTGTTATGTATGTTTGGTGATGAACTTAAACAGTGATTCAGCCTGGACTGAAAATGGAATTAAGGACTTGAAACATTTGGGAGAAAAAATTAAAAAACATAAAATTAGTGAAACTCATATGAACAATTAATTGTATTGAATATTCATTGTTAGGAAAAGTCAATATTAGTTGCCAGTTAGACAGTGCATATAGATTAAAAATAAAAAGCATATGAAGAAATCTCTAAGAACAGATACGTCCTAAGTAAGTTAATTGACTGTGTAAAGTTTTGTGGAATATTTGAACTAGCTTTAAGGGGACATGATGAAATAAACACATCTGAGAATCCAGGTATTTTTAGGGGCTTAGTAAATTTAATGGCAGGCCTAGATAGCACCTTAAGAGAGCATATTGAAAAAACAAACAATAGGGTTTTCGTTGGTCTTTCTAAAACAATTCAAAATGAAATTTTGGATTCTATTTATGCAGTTTGCATTGGACTAATAAAAAAAGAAATAAATGAAACTAACTACATTTCAATTGAAGCAGATGAAACCACGGATTGTGCCACTCTGTCACAAATGGTGTTAGTTGTGAGTTATGAATTGAACGGAAAATTATATGAGAGATTTATCAGTTTTGTCAGTCCACAAGATCACTCCGCTGAAGGTAGTAGTAATACCATTTTTGAAGAATTAGCAAAATTAGAACTTGATAAGATGCCTAGTAAAATTATTGCACAAAGTTATGATGGGGCAGCAGTAATGAGTGGAAAACATAACGGTGTTCAAGCAAAAGTTAAAGCCGTGTACAAGAATGCCCAGTATATAGCCTACACTGCTATCCCCATCAACTAAACTTAATTATTGAGCGCGCTGCATCACAAAACAAGCAAGTAAAAATATTTTTCTGTAATTTAGATGGTTTTACAACATTTTTTTTTTCAAGATCTTCCAAGCAAACTGTCATACTTGAAGAAGTAGTAAAGAAACGTCTCCCAAAATGTTCTAATACCAGGTGAAATTTTAAATCCCGTTGTGTGACAATAGTATTTATTCATAAAAATGACATTTCCGCTGTTCTTGAAAAAATCATAGATGATGACGAGAGTGACAAGTCCACTATTCAGAAAGCATTAGGACTGAAAAATACATTAAATAATGATGATTTTAATTTTTGGTTAACATTTTTCAACAAAATTATGCCAGACTGACATTTTGTTTAATCAGTTACAGCAAGTAGAAATTGACAGTATTAAAACACACCAGTATGTTGCCTCATTCAAGTCACACATTCAAAACATCAGAAATTTTATTGATTTTGATGCCAGTCTGTCTGCAACAAATGATTTTGGAGAATCATCACAAAATCCAAAAAGGTCACGTATTGATGAAAGCAAGAAGACTGCAGCTAAAGAAGTTTGTGACATAATAGTTACCAACATAGACGACAGATTTTCATTTTCAGACCATTTAGCAATAGCAGTTTTGTTGCAATCAACCCTGTTTTCTAAACATCAGCTTATCTTTCCAGAAACACAGTTACAAATTGCTGCTAAACAATTTAATTTAAATGAAACTAAGACATGAACTGGTAGTTCTATACAGCAGGCCCGACTTCACAAAGGCAACTGACGCATTTTTTCTACTCAATTTTGTATATGAAAACAATCTAGTTACTGTTTTTCCCAAACTGGCAAAACTATTAAAAATTATTTGTACAATCCCTATGACTACAGCAGAAAGTGAACGATGTTTCTCAACTCTCAAATGCATTAAAACATTTACACATAATACAATGAAAGAGGACAGACTAAGTGCTCTGGGAATGTGTTCAATAGAAAAAAAATGTTAGAAATAACTCCTAACTTCAATGAATTAGTTATTGACCATTTTGCCAAACAAAAGGAGAGGAGAATGGATTTCATGTTCAAGCAAATAAACTAATCCAAGGTAGGGAACAAATACATTTTATTTAATAATATAATTTATTAAGTATTTAAGTTTAGGAACGTGAACTGCTTAGGGTTATAAATAATTTCTGTTTCAAACACTGTTTAAATATTGGTAGTTTGCAAGGTAGGTTTTTGATATTAACAATACTTTTAGTAGTAAAGCAAAAGGTTCAATTTTACAATTATTTCATGATAATAGCAATAATTTAGTTTCTACTGGTGACTTTTGTTACATATGGGTCCAAAAAAAGTTTGCCCCCCCCCCCCCAGTCAAAAACATTACCAGCCGCAACTGCTAGTATATTTATTAGTTTGATCTTTCAAGTTTATGACATTCCTATGCTTCTATTCTTGGCTTAGGTCTTGGCTTCCATTACAGCTGTCTGAAAGAAAGAAATAATTCTTTTCCTAAAATTTTAATTTTTTCACATGTGCCATAAGCATAGTATACATAACAATTATTCAGTCCATACAAGAGCTACCTCCAAGCTCCATACAAGAGAAAGAATAGAAAAAAAAGAGGAAATCTTAAATTATATATAAAAACTCAAAAGTTCAAATCAAAATATACTAGTAGCATGCAAACAGGAAATAGTGCACAGCAAGGAGGTAAAATTTCATCAGAGCTATTTTCAGCATTAAGAAGATTAGAATAGGAAACTGAAATGAGATGATAACAGAATGAATATACCTTTCAGAACTGTAATTCATATATGATTCAGTGATCAGTATAGATATGAATGAGGTTCTTTACATAGTAAGTAGTGTAATACAGTATAATCTATACAAGAAGTCTCTCAAGAGAAATCACTAAGAAAAACTAGGATAACAACTAGGGATAATGATAAATTTGGTATGGCAATAACACATTTCTACAGCCAGTAATTTTAGATATATTTTAGATGTCATAAGCTAATATATTGTTGACAATATTTTAGGACACACACACATGTACAGTGTTTGTATAATCTTTTTTATTCTTTGTTTTGTGATCCTTTCATTAAAATATCCTATTCCAAATAATTTTAACTTTCCTACTTTGTGTTATTCTATACTAATAAAAGTAAATTATCAAATAAATTATATACAGAATATATGTACAAAAAAGAAAACAGTTTATTAATAGGAGATTCATTCAATAAATGCTTATTTGGGACTCGAATCATATGTTACTCTAATGGCCTATTGCAACTCTCAAGTACTGCAGACAGTATTGCACCATGATAAGAACATTACCATGTTGTAGTAAAAACTTACTTAGGAAATCAAGTACTTGCTCTGATAAAAGTATTGTTTTACCCTTGTATGGCTATGTATGCCATTAACAAGTGTTTATCTTGTCCTTACACAAGTATTGTCACTAACAGCAAAGCTTATTGAACTAGAACCAATTTTAAACTAAATTGCACAGTTTTTGCACTGTACACTCAAATTGAGGGACAATCTGGGTCTTAGCCTCTATTAGTCATTAACTAGAACTGGTATTTTCTATGTGATTGAACAGGGTAAAAAAATTTGTCTGTGTAATTAAAAAGATAAAGAGAATATGTAAATTTAAATTAAGTGTGACATTAAGCTCAACTAAGTCTACATATAAAAATATATTTTTTTAGGGAACGAAAATGGGCAAAACTAGGTTTTGTCAACATTAATGATACTTCACCTAATGTACAGATATATGAAGTGGTAGAATCCATAATACATCCAGAAAATAAAGAACACCTTAATGATATTGCATTACTGAAGTTGGACAGAGAAGTTAAATTCACAGCATATGTTCGTCCGGCCTGCCTGGATTTTACTGGTGAAATAGCAGAAAATTCTGCATACACTACTGGATGGGGAAAAACTGCTTATGGTAAAAAACATATACTTTCCCACTAACTCCACCAGACTAATTTCCTGTCTCTTTTAGATTACTTACAATAAAGATTAGGTAATATTAAGTATTATGTAACCTGATTGTTCTTATCTTTTACTGCATTCCTCTCAAATTGGCCTATAACATAGTATTAGTATAATATGATGGGAGCCATAATCAACATAATATGTTCGCATGAATAATGATTTCATTAAGAATGAAGTCGATTAAGTCTGTTAAATCAGTCTATTACATATATTTCAAAAAAAAAAAAAAAAGTACCTAACTGAGAAATAAACAAATATATAATTTAATGTTTATATAACAGTAAGTAATAACCCCTCATCATCATCACTTCATAGACAGGATTTCTCCTGTTCTTGCCTCATGACTCCTGCCATCTTGTGACTGCCTGCATACAGATCTTCTTCCAACCGACTCATACTTACAAGCCGACTTCGGGAAGTGGGTATTTTCCATTCTTTCTAGATGTTGTTTCCAGAAATTTCTGTAATTCTTAATGAGCTCATTTAGGGAAACTATATTAAGTTCTCGTCTAATATACCCATTTCTTATATGACCGAGTCATGTATATTCCTTTACCAATCTCAAATAGCTCATTTCTGCAGCCTGTAATTGACACCAGTCCTTCTTCCTTATAGTCCAGGTCTTGATCCATACAGTAGTGCTAGTACTGCCATTCTCTTATAGAATTTGATACACATCTCTTGTCTAACTTTCCTTTTCAATGTCTTTCTCAGTAATCCACCTAGCTTGCCTAGGTGGAATGTTCTCAATGGAACCTGCCTACTTTATTGGTGAGATCATATAAATTTATAGTATTACTACCTCTATAAGAAAGACTACAACCAAGGTAACTGAATATAGATGCATGTTCTATGAGCTGATCATTTAACATAATTTTACATCAAATGGGGTATTTTCCACAAAAAGCCAAAACCTTTGTTTTTGCGGTTGAAATTTTTAAATTATATTTCTTAATTATCTGTTGGAGGCCATATAACTTTTCTGTAGTGCATTCTCATTAGCCTGGATTACGGCCATATCATCTCCAAAGAGCAGCATATTTAGTGAAGTAAAGTTATTTAATTTGATGCCAGAAGGGATCCCATCATTAAGTCTTCTAAGCAGATCATCAAGATATATATTAAACAATAGTGGGAACAAAGTGCACCCTTGACTAAGTGCTCTATTAATTAAAAGTACTCATGAGAAACACCTGTGCCCAAAACAACATTTATCTCTGTTCCATTATATAAAATCTTCAATATGTCAAACCCCTTTTTATCCAAAGCTCTCCAGAGTTTATCTCGTTTTACCCTATCAAAAGCCTTCTCCAAATCAATGAAGCCTATATGAGTCTCCATATTAAACTCTCTCCTCTTTTCTATTAACTGATTTAGGGTAAAAGTGTCATCAGTAATAACCCTTGTTATGAATTCACACGAAGTATTTCTGAAGTCAGTAGAAGAAAGAAAATGATTATTGTCATAACTTCTACACAAATATCACTTGGTTCAGTGCATAAAATCTGTCTTTCTTATGAACTAAACATCAAGCTCAGGAAATAATCTATAAACACACATGTAGAAAATCATCATTGTAAACATTAAAAAACATATTATATTTCTAAAAATAAGAATCTATAGTTTTAATTTTTGTATACATGCCATGTTTAGTTTATACATATGGAACTAAACACCATCTTCAGAGGTACTATTTGGCACTCTGAGACATCTCCTTTAAACCACTTAATATTGCATTTAAGATGGCAGTCTAAAGTAATGAAATAAGTCATGAACGTTATACTAGTAGATTTTAATGGTGTTTGTTGCTACAAAATAGTACTTACTTACTTCTTACTTCATCCAACGCCTATCTGTGGCCGCTCAGCCATTAGACGCCTTGCTGACCAGTAGAGCCTGGCCCGTCCTTGCAAGTTGTCATCCACGACTTCCAGGGCTCTGCAGCTTGTGAGGTGGTCGGCCGTGCCCTCATCCTCGGAGCACAAGGGGCACAGGGGGGAGTCGGCAAGGCCGATGCGGTGCAGGTGGCTCTGGAGGTAGTCATGGCCGGTGGTCATTCTAAACGTGGCGACTGCGATGTCCCTTGGCAGGTTGTTGGGGATGGCGTTGGGTTTTACAATTGGCTCCCATCTTTTGCCAACAGCGGCTGCCTTCCAGGCAGTATTTATACACTTTTTATGTACAAACAAAACATTTTTTTATAAAGTTGTCATTTTTTATTTCTTAATTATTATAATTTTTTATTTATTTTTGTATTTATTTCAATACCTGTTGAATTTTATAATAATGTCTGCACTTCAGACACACTTAATGCCAGTGACGATTTACTTAAAGTCCATCTGGATATTTTAGAGATATACACATGCGAAGGAATTTTTGCAGAATCATTTTTACAACTTTACAAATTTAACAAAACCAGCTCAGTGCTGTGTGTTGGTGTTCTTGCTGGTGGAAAGGATGGATGCCAGGTTAGTAGTATTATTAGTTTAAATAACTAATACATAGATTAGTGGGAAAAACTGTAACATATGTATAGGTTTCTATAGTGAAGATACTACTTTTAACACAGTATGTGTATTTTAAATGCCTGTAGTCTAATTTTGTATTAAAATTGTAATAGCATAGGCTACTATTAGTGGTTAGATGGAATTTGAATCACTCATAGATGAAGTAGAGTTGTTTTTTCACCAGGCTTGACATTTGAAGATAACACTCAAATGGTATCATTGAAAAATATAAAGTCTCAGGCAATCTTATTTCATTTGTGTCACACAGTGATAGAAATTACACACCTCTGTGACAAGGATATAAAACTGAAGCATACATAATTTAAATTTCTGCTTCTCTACATAAAAATTAACTAACCAAATAAACCATAAATAAAACACATTTTTCTTACATGTGAATTACATTTCGATGAAAAAATAAAATTTTACTATAAACATATATTTGTCATATTCACATTATTATTATTTGTCAATGATCATTATTTACAACTGTGTGTGGTTTGTTACCTATGCAATGTGAATAGTATTGTTAGGCCATCACAGAACAATCTACGTGTTTGTCGAATGTGCCAGAAGAAACTCGATATAACGCGTGTGGCGTACGTGCTTGTAGACGCATATACGAGAAGTTTCTCAAAGGCGCCAGCCGCGCGGACTGTGTCAAGGCCGCAAGTAATTACGTCATAACTATACTGGCGCTATCGAATAATCTAGTAATTTGGGGCGGTATATATACCGTTACTCAACGACATTCAGTCAGTATAGCTGCGATATATTCACAGTTCGGTTCGAGAGTTATAGTAGCGATATTACTGTGTGCGTTCAAGTGGTTATTAGTTAAGTGTTGTGTTTTATAATCGGGTGGTATAATTGTAATATAATTGTGTTTAATATTAGTGACCTTTTATTGCGTGTGAACAATTTATATTTGATTTGTTGTAGTAGACTGTGTACTGTGTTGTTAATTACGAACTGTTTAACTGTAAAAATTAAAGCTGGTGATTAGTGACTTAATTGATGTCTTGTACTTATTTTGTTTCCACTGTACCTACGACGATCGAATTAGACCATCATAACAGTGGTGTCAGAAGTGGGATAGAACGGTTAACAGTGGAAACAGTGGACACTTTGTACAAGACAAGTGTAATTCGTAATTAATCGGAAAACAATGGATGCCAGTCAGATGATGGAAAATTTACAGGCGCTGCTGTTACAGATGGAGAAATGGCAGGATGAGAAACGCAGGCAGGAGGTGGAAGAAGCAGAAAGACGACAAAAAGAAGAACGAAGACAGGAAAGAGAAGAGGCTGAGGAACGTCAGAAAGCACTAATTTGACATCAAAGCGTTAATTCATGAACAAAAGCAGATGCAAGAACATACTACGCAGAATTGGGTCTCCTACTTGGTGACATAGGTGAATTATGTGGTGAGCTCAATAATCAGATTACCAGAATATCTGACATAGAAGAATCCATGTCGAATAAAATAGCTGAAGTAGAAAAATCTGTCTTGACTGTGGAAGAAGCTATGTCAACAAAAATATCTGCAGTAGAAAATTCAATGGCAAATATAAAAGAGCAAATTAAAAATGAAGTTGAACAGTTCATGAAATTAAAACCAACACAAATTTGTGAACAGACTGTACCAATGATAAAGACAGAAAAAGACACAGAAAATAAGTCAATAGAGAAAGTAACTTTGCCTGCAGTAGGGAGAGTTCATGTCAAAGCTCCAACCTTTGATGGAAGCAGTCACTGGGCAATGTACCTCCGCCAATTTGAAGCTGCTGTATGCATAAATGATTGGACAGAGAAAGACCAACACTCGACTGTTGGACACTTGGACTGTTTCACTCGTTCTCACATTAAAAGGACCCGCGGCAGAACTACTACAGAAAGTGCCACCTGACAGCCAGAACATCTTTGCCGAGTTGATAAAAGTTCTAGAATTATGCTACGGTGATAAACATTTGCGAGAGGTGTACTACGCTGAAGTAGAAAAATCTGTCTTGACTGTGGAAGAAGCTATGTCAACAAAAATATCTGCAGTAGAAAATTCAATGGCAAATATAAAAGAGCAAATTAAAAATGAAGTTGAACAGTTCATGAAATTAAAACCAACACAAATTTGTGAACAGACTGTACCAATGATAAAGACAGAAAAAGACACAGAAAATAAGTCAATAGAGAAAGTAACTTTGCCTGCAGTAGGGAGAGTTCATGTCAAAGCTCCAACCTTTGATGGAAGCAGTCACTGGGCAATGTACCTCCGCCAATTTGAAGCTGCTGTATGCACAAATGATTGGACAGAGAAAGGACCAACACTCGACTGTTGGACACTTGGACTGTTTCACTCGTTCTCACATTAAAAGGACCCGCGGCAGAACTACTACAGAAAGTGCCACCTGACAGCCAGAACATCTATGCCGAGTTGATAAAAGTTCTAGAATTACGCTACGGTGATAAACATTTGCGAGAGGTGTACTACGCTCAGTTGAGAACAAACCGACAATGTTCCGGGGAGAGTCTTCAAGAATTTGAAGCAAGTATCGACATATTGATTAGATTGGCCTATCCTGAAGCACCAGAAGACTTCCGAATAAGGTTTGCGGTGCAGACATTTATTGATGGCATCGGAGATTGTGAACTTCAGCAAGAGTTACGAATGGCAAGACACCGAAATAGCTCAGAAGCTCTTGTTCACGCCCTAGAGTTTGAAGCTGCCAAGTCAGCGTCCCGCTACATTAATGGATTTGTGCCATCACGTTGCAGTCAGAAGATCCCTGTATCACATTGCCGTTACTATGGGTGCAGAAAAACAATGTTGTAGGACAAACAATTCAAAAGTTCAAGAGAGTCGCAACGATTTGAAAAAGACAAGACCGAAATGTTACAACTGTGGAAAACGTGGTCATCTACAGGTAGACTGTTGGGAGAAGAAGATACCGAGAGAAGAGAGTAATCACACTAATTGGAGAAGTAAAGCCCCAGAACAGCACACAGTTTCCACGCTACATAAGACCAGTGGAAACTTGATTGTTAATGGATTTGCGGAAGGTAAACCAACATCATTTACAGTTGACACGGGCGCAACAGTGTCCATTGTGCGCCCTGACTTAGTCAGCAACCGCCAGCCTCTAATTAGCTCTTATACAATACAGACTGTGACTGGAAGCCCCGTCAAGGTGCTAGGAAAGGTAGACGTACGTGTACGCCTGGGTCTTCTCGAGTTTACCCACCAAATGCTTGTTGCAGACATTGTCGATGAAGTGATTCTTGGCACGGACATTATGAATGCCTACGGATTTGTTGTAGACTTAAGAGAGAATGTCCTGAAGGTTGGCCAAGAGAAGATAAAGCTTTGCATGGTTAAAATGACAGGGTCTACCAACCATTCGATTAAGCAAGTGGCATTAGTCGAAGAGAAAGTCAACAAGTTTGGTCAAGAGGAACCCTCCCTGTTGCAAGCGGAAACGGAGGAAGTACAAATAAGTATAACGACAAAAGAAGTGATTGGAAAGCCAACTATGGGTGTCGAGACAAAACTCTTGCTTGTTCCTGAGCTGATAGAAGCGCCCGAGGGCAATGTGGCTGAAGATGAGGTTACGCAAGAGGTTGTTGACGAGAACCAAACAAACTTGGATCAGCCAGTGGTATTTAGGTCATCAGTACATGATGCAACGGGAGTGATTCCAGCGGAACTAGTGGTTGCGCAGAAGACTCGCATCCTGGGAATGTGATGTTCGGATCACAAGAGACTGAATTCGAAGAACGTGAGAATTATCTTTCACAAGGACGTCCACCTAGATCGCCTGGTCGAGTATTACTTCAGAGACGGTTTACCAGTTCGGGACGAACAGGCTTCAGGAGGAGACTGTGTTACGACATCACAGAACAATCTACGTGTTTGTCGAATGTGCCAGAAGAAACTCGATGAACGCGTGTGGTGTACGTGCTTGTAGGCGCATTTACGAGAAGTTTCTCGAAGGCGCCAGCCGCGCGGACTGTGTCAAGGCCGCAAGTAATTACGTCATAACTATACTGGCGCTATCAAATAATCTAGTAATTTGGGGCGGTATACATACCGGTACTCAACGACGTTCAGGCAGTATAGCTGTGATATATTCACAGTTTGGTTCGAGAGTTATAGTAGCGATATTACTGTGTGCGTTCAAGTGGTTATTAGTTAAGTGTTGTGTTTTATAATCGGGCGGTATAATTGTAATACAATTGTGTTTAATATTAGTGACCTTTTATTGCGAGTGAACAATTTATATTTGATTTGTTGTAGTAGACTATGTTGTTAATTACGAACTGTTTAACTGTAAAAATTAAAGCTGGTGATTAGTGACTTAATTGGTGTCATGTACTTATTTTGTTTCCACTGTACCTACGACGATCGAGTTAGACCATCGTAACAGTATTAAACAAGTGAAAATAGTGGTAGCTAAAATGGCAAAGTGTACTGCATTCCAGTTCTGCATGTTGTCTTGTGATTATACAAGATTATACAAGACACAATTAGGCCTACTTTTATTATTTACTGTTTCACATATGTCGATCTTATTATGATAAAAATGTTCTGTTTCCCAATCAGGTTAGTTTTTATATAAATAATAATCTATAACTTTTCTTTTTTGTATAATTATGTTATTAAATACTCTTGGATTTTGTTGTTCATGACATGTCCGTTGATTAGCTAGTTATAAGTATAACACTACCAACTTGGAACACAAAGTTTTTTATTGGTAAAAATATAAAATTTTTACCTTATAGCCTGAACCAGTTTTCGCTTATAATAGCCCCCGATTAAAAAAAAAAAACAAGATACAGAATCGCACACAAAACTACAAACAAAACAGACACACACTATCAAAACACACACACAAAGAACAAAACAAATTTGATCCACCGTGTTTACAAACTAAATTGCTCAGATTGAAACAAATTCTACATAGGCCAGACAGGAAGTTGCTTCAAACAAAGATACATTGAACACACAAAGGCACTACACTCCACTACCAAATCCACCTATGCAAATCACCTCATTGAAGCAATCACACATACACAAACATCGACAGCAACATGGATATTCTACACGTACACACAAAAGCCTGAAAACTAGACACTCGTGAACAACTAGAAATATACAAACGCACAAGAACACATAAAAACGACATCCTAAATTATCAGACACAATTCAAATCACACATATTATTCGAACATACCACACCCCACACACACAACATCGATCTTTCAAAAGAAAGATCACTGTCGCCAAGAACAAGACGGAAAGCGTTCCCAGTGGCAGCCTCTGATGAAGCTTATAATAAGCAAAAACTGGTTCAGACTATAAGGTAACAATTTTACATTTTACCAACAAAAAACCTTGTGTTCTGAGTCGGTAGTGTTATACTTATAATTAGTTATTAAATACTATCTGAGTCTCGGCTTATAATTGCACAAAAGCTGATGTAGAAAAGGCATGGTTTTCACGATTTTTTAATTATTTTCTCAATAATTTTAAGTATTTTTAAAATGTGGCACTCTTATCACATAAAAGCTCAGTGACTCTCAGAGATCAATGTTGACAGATGTCAACTCATAAACTTGCTGATCTAAGGTAACAACTTAATGTTAACACACTAATCACATGTTTAACAATTTATTTGTATTTCATTACATAAAAAGCTGACAACTGATTTTTTTAAAATGGTAAAAACAGACAACATGTTTTTAAATGATGATTTATGAATGATAGCTAACCAGGAAATCCTTGTCTGAACCAATTCTGTCACCTTTGGTTTCATTCTCATCTGACACACACTTTCTTTCTTCTTCATACATGTATATAGAATCAGTATTTGTCTATCTTTATTGTGGAGAAAATGTATTACAGTTATTTTCTTAGGCATATGTGTGATTAGTCATTCCTTACTCTCCACACTTAGAATTTTATTTTGAATTTACAGTTTTTTTTCAAATTAATTCTCTTCCCTTGTCTGCTTCATTTCTCTTTTAACTTTATTCATCTGCTCTGAACTGAGTTCTTTTCTTTACTTGATGTAAACAAAGTTGCTTTCTTGGTGTATTTTTTGGGTTCTGCTTAAAATATGATGGTAGTTTATTTATAATAGTTTCTTATGTTATAACATTGTCGTTTTACTTCTTTTATGATTGGTAATTCGTTCTCTTGAAAAATCTACATTTTTAATGATTTTTTATTATAATTGCCACAATATTTTATTGTTGATATATTTTTGTAATTATACTTTCCCAATTTTATGATGACATTGTTATATATACATTTTTATGTATTTGTCAGTAGCATGTAAATTCTGAATTTTATCTATCTTACACGTTTTGTTCTTTGTATTTCTGTGATTTTTATTGTGTGTTGTTTTCGTCAAATCTGATTTATTAACTTACAGTTATTTTCCCTCCAACCTATTTTTTCTTGCTAAATTAGCCAATGCATTTTTATGGTCATGTTTAAATTGTTTCTTACGTGTCTTCTCATTACTGGGTATAACCATACTATGTCTACTTTTGTCAGTTGAACTTAATCTAGAGTAGTTGCTTATGATATTGTTCAGCCTGTCCCTAGTGTTCTGGTATCAAGCAATTAATCATAATTGATCACCTGAAATCATACATTCAGCAAACCACATGAATGTGTCACATTTGTTTGGAAATTAGAAACATACAAATGTAATGTTGTGGAGAGAGGACAATCATATCTACTTTGTTATATTACATAGATGACAAAATGGAGGATACACCACTTATTACGAACAATATTTTACTGTATCAATGAGTATACATGTAGATGAGTCTAATTAAAACTTTCAATTTTGTATTCAGGGTGATTCAGGAGGCCCGCTGCAAGTGGTGTTGAAAGAACCTTACTGCATGTACAAAATTATTGGAGTTTTGTCATTTGGACAATATTGTGGAGGCAAAAATCGTCCAAGTGTGTATACTCGTGTTTTTTATTACATTCCATGGATTGAAAGTATTGTTTTCTCTTAACTTTATCTAATAATATATAAAATTTTCAATAGTAAAACCACACACACACACACACACACATGGGCACAGCACGTGCATGTACGTGCCCATAGCTGTATACAGCAACTAAAATACCACACATAAAAACCAAACAACATGTATTATTCAAAATACTAATGGAAATTAAAGAAAATTATAACAATACCTGAAATCCTTATTGTGTCCTACCACCACTATCCACAAAATATGAACAACGAATTTATGTGTTTTAACATGTAACTGATAAATAACCATTGTATGAATAAACAATGTTTTTCACCTGTCTGGTTCAATATTGCAACTTACTCAAACAATTCAATGTATAACAATTTAAAACATTAAAAACATTATTTGTGGAATATATTAGCATTAGAGTAGTGGGTCTACTTATAAAACTATATAGCACTGGTAATTGTAGAATGATTTAATGATGGATCTCTTGTAAATATAGTATATATATATATATATATATATATATATATATATATATATATATTGTAATGAAGTCAGTGAAATATGTTATGTTAATTAATCATGGGAACATACTGTTTTAGACTTAACTCAGTTTAATGTCTATTTACTTAATGTCCCTGAGAGGAATGTGAAATAGAGAAGAGCATACACACCTGCACACATAGGCACACACAGTGGTATAAACAAACTGACTACTGAGAAATACCGATTCACATTACATTATCGAAACTCACTCAACGCTCGCTTTCTTCTCACCTAAAAAAATATGTTTCTCCCAGTTCCTTGGAAACCTTTAATTTGCATAAGGTACTTGTAATGCATCATTACAATTTCTGGTTTTTCAATTAACACTTTTCTTTTACTTCTACTTTAATCCCACACTTTTAAACACTGGTGTTGATGATTTAACCCCCCACGAGAAATGCACTCTTTCTTCCATGATAGGTGGTAGTTTTTTTAACAGTGGGCACAACATTTTAATTTTTATAAAAGTCCTGAACAATATTTCTTACTACACACTTATTGAAATCATCAAGAAAAGTTTCTTTTTTTCACATGTTTTACGTTTTTCTATGGTGTGGAGAGTTTTCCTTCTGGACTGCATTTCCTTTGCTTTCTCAAGTATTTAATGAAGCCTTCTTATTTATTATGGCAATATGCATCTCGTTTTGTTGCTTGATTCAGCAGGTATGTCAGTGAGTTTCATTGTTTTCTTCATTACATTTTTCAATTAAATTACTAATTATTTTTCAGCCTTCACTGTGAACAATGGAACTCAATTTTCTTTCTTTGGATTATCCTTGAAGAGACATTGTGAATAGACAGCTACAAATAAACAAATAACAGGATAATTCACTTACTAACTGAAAGTAACTAAAATTACACTTATCCTAAACAATATTTGACAAATTCATATTGTTAACGTTACTATAACACAACTACTTGAAAAGTACTAAGTTGTAAACACAAAATCAATAATACGTAGTCTTTGAATCCACTTAATACTATAACGGCAATAAAATTACAAATTTATAAAATCTGATTGCCTTTGTGAGGGATGCCAGTTTGCACTGTGAACAGGGACATGTACTGTAATGAATCATTGGCCTTGACAAACTAATGCTACTTACACAAACACACTCACTCATACCTTATCCTCTCCATCAGAGACACAGAGTTCAGTCCCATGCAGTATATTTTAGTTCAATAATGGTAAAAACACACCAATGTAGTGAATGTGTGTGTGTGTGTGTGTGTATGGGGGGGGGATCCTGCAAAAAACAGAACAAGATGCCAGCAAACAGAGGAGTTAGAATAACTGTTTGATCAATAATGCTGCTGGCACTCTTCACTTTGAAAATATCGTCTTACCTACCACTTCAATTAATCAGTTCAAATAACTCATCCATAACAAAGAAATATTAATTACAATTGTATTTCCATTTATAGGCTCATAAATTCTGCTGATCTTATTAACCCTAAAAACATGTAGTAACTGAGTGTATAATTTACAGAATAATCTGGAGTTAATTAAACAATTATTAGTACCCTCAACTACTACACATTTGATCCAAAAAACATGATCAGGGTACTAGCTGACTGCAAAATAAAGTTATAAAAATTATCACTCTGTTTGATATAGTCTTTTCCAAAAAAATATCCACACTATTTTGCTCACACTGTCATTTAAGAAAGATGAATCATAATTTAACTGTCACTAAAAATGAATCCTTCCTTTGTAACTATTAAAACACATACAAGCTTTTTTAAGCTTTAACTTAAAACATAAACATATAATTCACATTACACTGTTACAACAAATTTACAAGCTCTAAAAAAAATCAACAATTTTTCTAGACCACATTTAATTTTAAAAATACATTTGTGTCGACGATTCGAAAATATTTATTGTCATCATCAGGACAATTGTTGCTGAGCTGTTATTGACACAACAGTTGTGTGTTTGGTGTTGTAACAGCTCATCAACGACACTCAGCAGCTCCTGATGATGACAATAAATATTGTCGAAACGTCGACACAAATAATTTAAAATTTCTGCTATACTTTTTGACCAAAGTTCCACATATATAAAGTTTAACTGTTTACAGTGGATAATAGCCATGTTTGTTAGCTGATGTAGTTATTCCCCTAGACACTATCCTCATGCAAACTTACGTACTCTCAAAACCCCACACTTAACAAATACAAATAACTTGTAAGCTTATGTTTTTGGCAATTGTTTTATTTATATCAAGTTAATCCTCACTTAATAGCACTGATCTTTATCAGTCTTTTTTTTATATTCTCCTTGTTATTGATACACACTGCATACAGTTTAAATGAAAAACACTAATATACAAATAATACCGCATGCCTTATATTTGCTATTCATACAGTTTCAGTTACATTATGCATTACTGACACACAGAGTTTTTATAAGTTTTTCCAAGTTAAATAGTTTTTGATACTTCAGCCATAAACAACTCACACTCCTTCAATTACGTTGAATTTTTTACAAACCTTTTTTACTTCTTTTGTAACTGAACACACCTTTTATTAAATAAACAAAAAATATATATAAGAAACAAAGAGTTTAAAAACAGCATATGAATATGATACATAAATTATGTAAATTATTTGGATTATTTGTTTCTAATTATGTTTGTGTTACATAAGAGATATTGCGACTAACTGTGTACATTCGAGCTTATTATAATATATAACAGTACTTTAACTCTTACATATATAAGTAATCATAAATCCATATAAGTATACATATTATATCTGCACTAAGTCAATATTCCACTTTCTCCTCCAACTCATCATATATATTCTGTTACAATAACTGTGTGTTATTAACTATACTGTTTACATCTAATCTGTTACAGAACACAATTATTGAGTGAACAAAAAGAAGAGCCTATTGTTATGATGTAGTTATGATATTAGTATTACATAAATATTATATTTACATAACATAAATTTTTTATTTTTTATATATAAAGTTATCTTCTCTCATCAAGAAGGATAAAAAAGAAAATAGAAAGCTGTGACAATACCAACACTTAGATGGACGCTATTAAGAAGAAAGAACATACTATTATGACAGTAACACGGATAGTTATGTTTCTTCTATGTCAGTCATGTTTAATGTCACTGATTGTTGTACCAATATTCTACCAGCTTATTTATTCAGCTCACCTTTCAATAGATCCAGCTTTACAGCCGTATGCTCTTGCAACTCTTTTTCCCCTGTATCAACACTTTTATATCTCCTATTTCTTGATCACGTTCTTCTTTTTGTCATTCGTCAGACTTGAGTAACAGGGTTTCCTGTTATTCCCATGTTTCTAGCATTGGTGTTTTCTATCGTTTTTCATATTCTTCTGCTTCCTGTCTTCGATTCTCTGCTCCTTCTGCTTCCTGTTGGCATCATTTCTCCATTTGCAGTAGTCTTATATATCAGGTGCTTTGAATGTTTCCATTATCTGACTGGTATGTATTTTGGCAACTTAGTTACCACACATACTACTCTTCTGTGATCAATCCACATATATCATCATGTTGAACAGTGGAATTAAATTAATTAATTAGAATCAAACAGCAGTTAGAAATAAACAAAGACACTCTTATACAATCCTACCAATTAAAATTTACCCAACACTCAACAAATTAATGTCGCCTTAGTATAGTTTCAACTAACATAATTGAACTGAAACTGCAAGTCACTATAACAAACACTCTGCCCTCATTCTAATATCTCTGATCTAAAACTTGAGCTTTGACAGCCACTGGTTGCTTATTTATACCCCACTTGAGGTTAAAGAGAAATCTACATTCTACAGCCAAGAAGCTGCTCTGTAATTCAAGAAGCTAGGTCAATGGCTGGTCTTGACACATTTATGCAGATAAAAATGATACTGCATCACGAAGATTGCCTATCTATTTTATGTTTTGATATAAGAATGCCACTCTCACTATAGATGCAAGTGTCACATATGTTCTCCATTTCCTCAGCATAGCACTGCCCCCTCCTTAAGTCTGCATCATCCCAAACTGACAAATCCTCCTGTGTTCCTTGTTTTAAGTTCGACTCCTGAAAGGCCTCTTCCCACTTACAGAGCACATTCTCCATCACTACCAGACACCTCTTCTTCAATTCCTTTTTGCCTTCCCAATCCATATCCAACATCTTGCATAATATCCTGTTCAGGACTTTTTCTGATCTTGTAAAAAAAATCCCATCGTCGAACTCGTCTGTTCCCTGTACATCCAGAGCACATCTTTTCTTCCCACTCGCTACATCTTGTTTATTTGCAGCCAATTCTTTCTTTACAGCAGTTTCTCCCAGTCACTTCCCTTAACTCAGGAATAAGCACTAGCTTTCTGCAATAACCACAGTTGGCTCTTCGATAACCTCTCTTCTGTTGTTACACAATTTTGAACTTTATTGCTCTATTCTTGTTCTGTTTTCACACTCAACACTATGAGTCTCTCTTCTCCACATTTATTGTCACCTTCTTCAGCCACCATTACTTGCTTGATCAAATGGATGGCTGATCCTATCATTTCAGATATAAAAAACTATCTTCCCTTGGCTAACCCTCAGGACATTCATTCTCTCTCAAGTCCATAACAGATCCATATGTCCATACCAAGAATCACTTATTTTACACTGTCTGCAATGAGCATTTGGTGGCTAAACTTGAAGAGACCCAGATGCACACATACATCTATCTTTCCTAACACTCTGACAGGAAGGAAAGATTGCTATGATGGAATGTCTTATAGTCTGTATGATACAAGATCTAAAATTGAGGTTGGTGGTGGCTGACTAAATCAGGGTGCACTATAGACACGATAATGTCCGTGTCAACTGTAAATGATGTTGGTGAATTATTTTCACCTTAGCGAATCCATTAACAATCTAGTTTCCATTGGTATTATGAAGCATGGAAACTGTGTGCTGTTCTGGAGCTTTATTAATCTAATTAGTGTGTTCACACCATTCTCTCTGTATTTTATTCTTCCAACAATCTGCCTGAATATCTAAAGATGTCTATGTTTCCCACATTCTGTCTCTTTCCCATTGTTCAAATGGTTGTGGCACTCTTGACCCTTTGAATTGTTTTTCTTGTATCACTTCTTCTCTGCCTCCAAACAGCAATGTGATACTTAGACCTTCTGACTATGATGTGATGACATAAATGTATTATAGTAATGGGATGCTGACTTGGCAGCTTCAAACTCGAGGGTGTGAACAAGAGCTTCTGAGCTACAGTATTTTGATATCTTGCTATTCATAACACTTGGTGAAGTTCATTATCTCTGACACAATCAATAAACTTAAGGAGAACAATCTGTATCCAGAAGTCTTCCAGTCCTTCAGGGTAAGCTAGTCTTGGCAATCGGTCAACATTTGCTTCAAACTCCTGGACGCTTTCCTCAGAATGCTGCTATCTCGCTTTCAACTGAGGATAATACACATCATGCAAATGTGTATCATCGGACTGTAATTCTAGAGCTTCAATGAATTCAGTATAGATGTTCTGGCTATCAGGTGGCACTTTCTGTAGTAGCTCTGCAGCAGGTCCTTTTAAAGCAAAAACATGTGAAACTGCTATCTCTTTTTCTGTCTAATGAGTTGCACAAGCAGAAGCTTAAAATTGCCAAAGATACATCACTCAGCACATCCATGAATGTTGGGGCCTTGACATGAGCTGACCATACTGCAGACAAAGCTACTTGTTCTATTGTTTTTTTATGATTTTTTTTTCTATCTTTACTGTTGGTATTATCTGTTCAGCAAATTGTTTTGAAAAGCATGGCTGTACTTTCATAGATTGTTTGATTTCAGTTTTAAATTGTTCTCTTATGTTTGCAATTGAGTCTTCTACTACAAAAAGTTTTGTTGACATAGCTTCTTCCACACTCAAAATTGATTTTTCTACTTCAGTTATTTTGTTTGACATTGTTTCTTCTATTTAATTAAGAAAGTTGTGTTAGTGGTTGTAATCACAAACAGAATTAACACCATTGCACACCACTATAGAAAAATTATTCCAATTTGCGCTTTCAAACTTCACAGCTTCAAGCTCTTTCCGATCTGACGATGAGCTGTGAAGCTTGAAAGCGCTAATTGGAATAATTTTTCTATCGTGGAGTGCAACAGTGTTAATTCTGATTGTTCCTTCGATGTCAGTCATTTTTAATGTCACTTATTATTGTACCACCAATTTTCTAGCAGCTTATTTATTCAGCTCACCTAGCAATAGATATACCTTTGCAGCAGTATGCTCTTGCAACTCTTTTTGCTCCTGTATCAACTCTCTTATGTCTCCTGTTTCTCGCTTCTGTTCTTCTTTTTGTCATTCCTTGGCCTCAAGTAACAGGGGTTTTGCTGTTCCTGTGTTTTTAGCATTGGCACTTTCTGTAATTTTTGGGACTCTTCTGCTTCCTGTCATTGTTCTCTGCTTCCTATTAGCACTGTTCCTCCATTTGGAATAGCAGCACTTGGAATGTTTCTATCATATGACTGGTATCCATTTTGGTAAATCAATTACTCTACGATGTGGTCTCTGTCTCCACTATTTAAAAAGTCCTATCACACTTCTGACACCACTGTTACAACGGTCACACAGATTGTCATGTTGTACAGTGGAAACAGAATAACTGACACCAGATGAAGTTTTTAATTACAACTTTAATTAGAATCAAACAACAGCTGTAAATAAACAAAGGCAATTATACAATTCTACAAGTTAAAATTTGTCTAACACAAAACAAATTAATGTGTCCTTATCATCAGTGGCGAAGCATGACAAAATAATTTGGGTAGACATAAAAATACCAGTGAATAGCACCCTCCTACTAAGATTGTTGACCTTTTTAATGAACTAGTAAAACTATGAAAAATAGAAATACCTCTACCTCTATCAGATAACAGCTAAGTGACTGTCGCATTTCATTATACATATAATTAGGCCTAAATATAAAGAACAAACTATATTATTGTTATTAGTGTCGTTTATGAATCTTAATTAGAAAATATTGTTAAAAAAAAAAATTTTGCTCATATTTTTTGAATGATGACAAATCCGGATTACTGTAGGCATTATGCAATCGTTCATATTTTCTTGTAAATGAGTTCCACACGACGTGTCTTGAAGTTTGCAAAAATGTCTATTAACCTTTCCTTGAAAGTTGGGTCCTTTGTGCACACAAATGTCAATTCTTTTTCAATGGAGAAAGTAGCCAATTGTGATAATCTTTTATTTTTCATGGCATTACGAAGGTACGTTTTGATCCTCTTCAGTATACTCATTGAACGCTCGCCGATGTAACTGGAATACACAGTACTAATTTCAGTAACTTTAATGTTTGTTCATACACACTATCGAGTTGATTCCCCACAATATATTCTAGCAATTTAACACACGGAAGCATTTTATCATCACTGTTGTAGATGTTCAATAATTCATTGCGCAATGTTACCCAGTCAAAGAATTTTGGGAACAAACATTTCAGCTTTTCAAACTGGAGTTGAGGAAAATTCCTCCGAAATTCAACAAACTTTTCTCAATAATTTAATTACCTTGTATCCGTCAGTGACTTCGTTCTAGCGTTTTTTATATAGACGCGTTTCGTGAAATGTGTCACATCATCAGTAATCCTCATCAAATGTTAAAATTCACATAAAACACATAAAAACACATTTGCACATATTTACTAAATCACAATAACGACACACACATAACACGACCGGTCCAACGGAGCCGAAGTTACATCGTGTTATGTGTGTGTCATTATTGTGATTTAGTAAATATGTGCAAATGTGTTTTTACGTGTTTTATGTGAATTTTAACATTTGACGAGGATTACTGATGATGTGACACATGTCACGAAACGCGTCTATATAAAAAACGCTAGAACGAAGTCACTGACAGACACAAGGTAATTAAATTATTGTGAAAAAGTGACTTGGATACTATACAAAAACAAAAACTTTTCTCATTTAGAAGTTCTACAAAAAATATATTTTCAAATTCGCCGAGTCGGGTGTCTAGTTGCACTGTTATAGAATCAAGAATTTCATAAGCAACGCGTTTATGCACTTCACTTACAGATTCCAGCAATACATTATTAGGGTCAGCATTCATTCGCCTACATTCGTCCATACAGTTTTGCAACACTTTATTTGAACGCAGTGCTGCGATATTTTCTTTCACTGTCCTAATTTCATTAATGCAGAGATTTACATCACTGCTAGATTTTGCCTGAAGCACATTAAACAGATGTTGAGTAAATACAAAAATTCGATCATATATGCACAAGTAAAACATGAAAGATGTCGGACTTTAAAATATTTAGGAGACCAATTGCACTCACAGACTCAGGATCCCAGTCATCACACTCGATATGGTGAGAAACCGCATGACATAGTTCTTTCTAATGTTCTTTGATTGTTGAAACTGCCCACAAATGGTAATTCCAACAGGTTGATGTTGGGTGAGGAAGTTTAAATCCTTGTTCTCGGAGTAAATCAGATCTAGCAGCAGATCTACTGAAGAAACTATGAAATGTAGTTAAATTACAAATAAACAATTTAACTTCTTTAATATTTTTTGCACTGTGTAACAAGACCAAATTAAATTGGTGAGCATAGCAGTGCACAAATATTGCCTGTGGACACTGTTGACGAACAAGGGTTTGTACTCGACCGTGACGACCAGCCATCCCAGAAGCACCCTCATATGTTTGGCTTACTAATTTATTTTCAATGTTATATTCTTTCAAAGCTGAAATGACTTTATTAGCCAACCCTTCTGCGCTTTTGTTAGAAGAAACATAAAAAAAGCCTAAAAAGCATTCCTCAGTTTTCAAACCACGAACATATCGCACATTTATACTCAGTTGTGCTTTAACAGATACGTCGGTTGTTCGTCAGCTTGAATGGAAACAAAATCAGCCTTGTTTATTTTATCACGAATTGTTTCATTAATAGCGATGGAAATAGACTCGATTAAATCACTCTGAATTTCAGAAGATGTGCCTTTAAATACAGTGCTGGTTTCTATATGTTCCTTCATGAAAGACTCTTCCATTTCCAGGAATTTAATGTTTCTAAATAATTGACCTTATTAAGAGACTGCTCATTTTCCTTATGGCCCCTAAAAGCTAACTCTTGGCTCCCTAAATAACAAACAACATATACCAAACGGCCTACTATCCTTCGATTTTGAGCCACACTTTCATTGTGCTGCTCTGAATTTTCATCAGGGTGAATAGAAAAGAGGCGAAACTGTTCTATTACTAACATCATGTCTGATGTTATGGACAAGAAACAAGCTTCACAGTATCTGATTCAGAAGGCAACAAAAAGTATTTCATAAAGCAAAGACATCTGCCACTTGACAGGCCAGGCCCCCATGTGAGGACAACTATGCAAGCCAGTCCACTACACAATATTATAAGTAGCCAGTAAAAGGCTACAAATACAATATTCTTGAAGGCTTTATAAATCTCCAATGTCTGATGGCTCCAAAAGGATCTGTAAAGGTGTGTTCAAAAAAAGACCGAACATTCTGAATACCATATCAACCCGCACAAACTACGCGCTGCTGCGACTTTAAGTGCGCCTAGTGATAGTTTTTGACAATAAACTGCCATTTATTCTGTTCCATTATCAGCACTAGTCTTTGAAGTATATCAGATTGAGTGGGGAGATGCGCACACTGGCCGGCAGATTAGTGACAAAGTGACTAAGGAAGACCTCGAATAACAATGTGTGAGTACAAAATTTTGCACCAGAACTAGGTTAAAAATTTACAGGCACACTCTGGTTGTTGAATTAAGCATACTCGGAGGCCTGCATGAGCCAAACGATTATTTTTATGAAATTTTAAAGATGGTAAAAACAATGGTCGGTGCAGATCAAAGCGATGTCGAAGATCATGGAAGACAGCTCGTGATGTGGTAATTGTAAATCATTGTTGATGAAACTTTTTGAGAGAATGTGAATCCATATAAGATCATAAAATTAAATTTTGATAGAAAAATTGTAATGTATCATATCACTGAAAAATTCTTACTACATTTGTTGACGATGATCAGAAAGAGACCTGTTTTGAAATTGGTCAACAATTGCGTACCAATACAAATGGTAATGACAACTTTGGAATGCAATGGAAATTGCTCTGTAAAGATTTTACGAAGTTAGCAGCAAAATTTTATACACACACATTGTGTTGAGATCTTCATTCTCACTTCGTTATAAATCCGCCGACGGTGTGTGCCCATGCCCACTACAGCACATGTAGCTCGAAGACTGATGATCATGACAGGATGGAGAGAACACCATTCTGCCACCAAAACCTATCGCTAGCAGCACTTAATTCTGCAGCTCGTTCTATGCGCAGGTGGACGTGCTACACAAATAGTTCGGTCTTTTTTTGAATAGACCTTGCAATAATACATTCAAAACTACAACTTGGCTGAAACGATTTCAAGAGATGTTATAAATAAATAAATGAGAATTAGTGAACTGTATCTTCTATAACTGGCCCATCATTTGTTTGCCCACAACATAAAATAGATTCTATCAGTTTCATGAAATCACATGTGGGTCTGAGAATGTAACGGGACATATTTGGGACGGGGATAAATTTTAATAATTGAAAATAATTTTAAAGCAGTCAGTGTTCACCTGTGGGGTTAACCAACTACACATGCAACATTATTGCAAAACATACGTCTATGTTGATGTCTGGCCTGCCCGGCTAGATGTATTACGTACCCACTGGCAAACAGTCTCTCTGTGAAGTACAGAAAGAATGAGTAATTGCCACCCCAGTTTGCATCAGAGGATTACACACACCACATCAGTAAGCAGTCTTTGTTACACTAGCCAAGAGAAAGCAGGGCCGCACGGGGCAGTCAACTCGTATCTCTGACCGCGGGGTCAACTAATTCAAAACCCAATCAGAGCTCGCAAGCAAGTTACATCGGCCGACACAATTATTAAAAGTGAAATCTTGAAAAAACGTGGTTTTAGTAACCAGCAAAAATTTAGCGCCAGGCCAAAGACAAAATCACTTTAATGAGCTTCAATTGACTTTCGAAGTGCGGGGTAAAACAAGTGCATCATCAGTTGGATCAGATCAACAACCAGGATGATTACCCTATAATCAATTTTAATTCAGAATTTTTAACTACATTACCATTTATATTTGCAGATGTTTCACTAAATCATGAGATCTCAAAGTGGGGTTTTAATAGAATGTCAAAGTAAAAGAACGAATGTGTGTGAGTGTGGGGACAAATTATGTACTGGTTCGTTTAATAGAAGTTTAAGAAACAAATTAGTTAAGGAAAGTAGTTTTAACCGATTATGGTCTGTTCTATGAAAAGTACGAAGATAGAGTGTAAGATCGCTTAACCAAACCATACGACTTACGTTACAATAACCCAAATTCACTTGTAAAAGTTTTATTTTTATATTTTGTTATATAAATAATATTGAATAACATTGAATAACAATGTAAAGTAAAATATATCGTACTTAATAAAAAAGAAATAATTTTTTAGACTCAGAAAGACTGTGTTAGCGTAATTATTCCGCACTTAAACCCAAATAATCCTTCTGCAACTTGTTCGTCTGTAGAACCCTGGATTGGAACCCAAAGGTAATTTTAGAAACTAAGTGTATAAGTAAACAATAATATAAAACAAAAATGGAAAACAATAGTGATAAAGTCAACAGCATTGACTTAACTAGTACCAGTACTGAAAATCAAGTAAATACAATAGTAACCGAAACGGTATTAAATGAAATAAGCCTAACCGAGTCAGTAACAATGGAAGGCGCTAGGATTCATTCAACGCCTATCCAAAATAAACAATCTGATAGTAACGATGTAATGAATATGATGCAATCACTTTTGGCAAAGCAAAGTGCAACGTTAGAGGTAAATTTTAACGCCATAAATAGTCGTTTTGACATGAATGATACCAAGTTCAATGAACAAAATAAGAAATTGGATGCTTTAAATAATCGTTTAGACAATAGTGATGAAAAATTTGATGAAATAAGGGGTATTATAAATAAACGTTTTGACGAGAGTAACGATAAATGGGATAAGGTGATAGACTCAACAAAACAAATGAACAATGGTTATAATACTGAGAGTGTAGTGGTGACAGAAAACAGTAATCATGATGATGGTAAGTTAAGCGCTAATGAGAATATAAACAAGGTAAGTGATGATTCTAATGGGGAAATAATTACGAATAGTAATGGTAGTAGTTCAAATGCAAATCAGGTGATGAATTATAAGGTAAGTGGTGGTGTTAAAATAAGTAATGATGAAATATTATTGAATAAAAATAATTTTGAGATATTGAGTAATAGGAATAGTAATGATGAAAGTAGTAAGTTATTTGAAGTTAGTAACAGAATAGTAATTAGTGTTGATGAATTAGAAAAAGAATGGAAAGAGAGTGTACAGGTAGAGGGGTTGCAGAGGGTAAATTTTCCCCAGGTTTATTGTGAACCAAGAGGTTTACAAATGTTTTTGAAGGGCAAGAGTCCCTTAGCGGAAAACGATGTGTTTTCAAGTGGTTCCCTGAGTTTTTATGGTGTTCCTGGTAGGGCCAGGAAGTGTTTTTACGTAGTAATGCCCTTTGCATGGAGTGATAGAGACAAAATGAAATGGTGTTATGGTGAAAGTGATCATGAAAAGAGAGAGAGTGTGGTAGAGATATTTAAGTTGAATATAGGTTATAAAGGGTTAGTGGAGAAGTTGAATAATGAAATAATTGTTATAAATAATAGAGACTTACTTTGTATAGCAGCGAATGATGATTATATTGATGATAATAATATACACTTGCCTGTGATAAGAATTAGCGCATTAGTAACAGCTGACAACTACAGTGATGAACATATAAATGATTTAATTGTGACAAATGATACTGACGGAGACTTGACAAAAAATAATAATGCAGACTTGGTTTATGATAAAATAATAATGGGAGATAACCCTAGGGATTATTATTATTGCAAAATGAATAACAAAGATTTAAATGGTTATTACACAAATGATAGCCATATGGTGTATGTAAATAAGAACGAAATGTGTTATGTGAAAATAAGACTAATTTACGATGATGGTGGTTAGAGAAACAGTGAATGAACATTTAATTATTTGAGTTAAGGGTATAATTAATTGGCTTATTTATGTAATGAGGTGTGGTAAACAATAAAATTATGACAAAAATTTGTAAAAAAATGTGTTGGTGTTAAATGTATTGTGTCAAGGTTATATTGTTGGAATGTAGACTATAGCTTATGTAACACATGTTTGTAGTAAAGATGAATGGTATAATAATAACAATATTTTATTTTACTAAATAATTAACAGGAGGTACTAATGAATTTTATTTTGAATTGTGTATTTAAATCAAAAGTGTTTTAAATAATGTAACTAAAGAAATTGTTTTGATTTTGAGTTGAAATGAAACTAATTTAAAAATGTGAATTTTAGTAATGAATGTAAATTTATTTTGATTTTGATTTGAACTGTAAAATAAATGGTAACTGAGTAAAATATACAAACTAAAATATTTATTTAAATTGAAACTCTAAGGAAACGTCTGTCTTGATATGGTTAGGAATGTTGAGGCTGAGTAAGTGTTTGTAAAACAAGATGTGTATACAACTGTTGATGTAAACAGGTATAAATAATCAACCTATGCTTTATGTTTAACTGTAGATTCCCCACCTAAGTGCTGTCATGACCTCACCGGATCATGACCGTGAAAGTAGTTAATTATAGCAAATCATAAATTTTCATTGTTATAACCGGCTTATGATTTGTTTTGTTTTGTTAACCCGGTGGTTTGTTAAATTTAGTTGGGGGACTATTTTTAGGGGAATCTACCTATTTTTTGAACAGGGCTATTTTCACCCAGATAGGGGTGGTAGTCCATTAGGGGTGTATGAATCATTATTAGTAGGTAATCATTATTATTAGTAATACCGAATTTTGTTGTAACACCGAAGCAAGGATGGGGGTGGAATAAAAGAAAAAAATGTCCACCCCTTCCGCATCAGTCCTTGTGGAAGCAACTGGGCGCTACAGTCCAGGGGGGTCATAGTGAGTGTGGTTGGGGGGTGACCCAGTTACAGGCCACGAGGGAGATGTGGGCTACGGCTAGGATGAGGCCGGCGATGGTCAAGAAGCCTAGTGCAGAACACAGTAAGTTGTAACAGGTATCAGGGGTTAAGGGATTTAGGGGGGTTGAAAAAATATTTTAAAAAAATTGTTTTAGCGTAAGTTTGAGTTGTGGGTTGATGATAAAGTATTCTTGAGGGTGCAACTTTTATATTATAGCAAGATTGTTATGATTTCTGTATATTTTAGGTAATCAAGGTGTAATTTTGCGGGGGATAATGTTTTGGTTAGGGGAGAAAATTACCAACATACAACTGGTATGGGATTTTCATGTACTTGATGTAAGTAGACAGTAAGCTTATACTGATATGTTGACATTGTAAGCTACCGGTTTATTTGAAACCAATGTAAAATGTGTAAATCTTGGTAATCAATGTAGTCAACAGTGGCGTACCGTGAAGTTTGAGCGCCCGGGGCAATTTAAAATATTGCGCCCCCTCATGAGCTGTTACAAATCCATGTTTTAAAACTATTTATTTTCTAAACCTACAATTATAATTATAAAATAAAATTATTTCTCTAAAGTCATTAATGTTTACTTCAAAAGTGTAACAGTTTATAGGTACCAATACAAGTATAACAAAATAGGGAAATAAAAAACTTTAAATATTAGACATTTCAGTATATAAATTGCATTTATTTAAAATCTTCTGGATTTTATTCTTGCAAATTTTTCAATTACCGGTACATGGTTAAAATTTACATTTACTTTTCTTTCAGTTGACAAAATTGCAAGGTTACTTAACCTTTCCTGGCTCATAGTTGATCTCTGATAGGTCTTTATTAGCTTTAATTTGGAAAAACTTCTTTCCTTCTTTCACAAGTAGCATTTGACACAGTGATTGTTAAAAAAATTCTTAATGCCACAACAATGTTAATTAAACTCTCTTGCATCTTCCAATTAATTATCCAGCTTAATAATTCTAAAGTTGTCCATGCAAAAATGTTCTCTTCTGGATGAACTTCTTTAAATAAAGAAATGTGGCGTCTAATACGATGTACTTCAGCAATCATAGCTGAAGCATTCAATTCGGAATATTTTTCATATAAATGCTGACTGTTTTGAACAATGAATTCATCTTTTTCTGCATCCAATAGTATTTGAATTTGAAGGAAGGCAAATAGCTCATGAAGTATATTCATTTGTAACGTACATTTTTTTCATTCTGATGTTAGCTTGTCTACTGCCTCAAGCTGTTCCCGACGAGTTTCCTGAATTAAATTTAAGCCAGAGTCGACACTTTTCTCACCAGACATTTTCTTTCGTCTTCCGATTCTTCTTTCTGTTGAAATATCAAATATATTGCACATCTCCATGGCTCTATCAGCTGCTTTTGTGACTAGAGAATCACGCTTTTCCTCACAAAATATAGTCAGTGCTTTCAGCTTTTGAACACATTGATCAAGTCCAAGTCCTCTTTGTTGTACGTATATCTGAGCATCATTCACTTCAGTAAGCACTGGGCTCCAAAAATAAAGGAATGCAAAGAAAGGATAGGTCATAATGCAAACCAACAAACTGCCTGCATCTCCTTTGGTTTCTGGGGTTTCTTCTGATCCATCCCTCAAGACTTCCAAAGCTTCTATTATGCTTTCAATGTGCTCAGCAAGCACATGTACAGATTCATACTTTGAACTCCATCTTGTGTCACAGGATCACTTCACATTAATTGGAACATGTTGTTTAAGAACATCCCACCTATGTGTAGAGCTTGAGAAAAATGTGTACACATTTTGCACAGTGCCAAAAAAAGTCACCGATTTTGTTCCAACAGTAGCTGCATGTACTCCAGCAAGATTAAGTGAGTGATTGTTACATGGCACAAACACTGCTTTGGGGTTTGTATCCAAAATACGTCTCTGAACACCACTAATGTGTCCAGCCATGGTCGCAGCATTATCATATCCTTGTCCATACAGTACTCCAGTTTTAGACCATCTCCTTGCAACTTATCACAAATTTGTTCTGTAATTTCATTAGCTGATTTCCCATGTAACAGAATGAAGTCAATAAAGGATTCCTCTACTGTGACTTCTGAACCTTCAATATATACATAACGAATTACTTGAGACATTTGGTCGGTATGCGATATATCTGGTGTACTATCAAACATGATGGAGAAATACTTAGCCTTAGAAATTTTCTTAAATATCTTTATTCTGACATGATCACCAAGTAGTTTGATGAATTCATTTTGGCTTCGTGGAGAAAGATAAGACACAACATAGCCGTCTGTTTGCTGAACTTTGTGAAGATGATGATTCGCAACTGGATCATATTTGGCAAGTAGCTTGAAAGTTTCAAGGAAATTTCCACAGTTATCACTTCCACAAAGATCTTCTGAGTGACCACGCAAGGGTAAGGATTGTCTGGCTAAATATAATACACAATCAAGAATTCTTGTTAATACAGCTTTCCATTTCTCAAATGACTTATGTCGTTCTAATTAAACAGCATCATCGATTGTTTCACATTTCTGTAGTCGCATTTCAAGCTCTTTCCAGTTTTCAAATGCTTCAAGATGATGACAACTTTTTTCATGATCTAATACTCTGGGGTTAAGCTTTTTCCATATTTTAAAACCATGTGGCTGTACAAAAGAACTTCTCCCTCTATTTTTTTTTTAAAAGCATGCAAGGAAAGCAATATATAGCACATTTCACAGGAGAATACAACAACCATGTCCTTAAAACTCTCTCGCCATTTTCTAACTTCATATAAAACCAATCCTTAGAAAATGATCTGCCAGTATTATCTGTTGAAAAAAATGCATCTTTATTCTGTAGTTCACACGTCCCTCTCTTAACAAGTTCATTTTTCAAAGTCTCGCTTACATTTCTGGACAATAATTAATATCAGTGAAAACTTTCAAATCAATCTGCTCTGAGAGAGTGATTTTCTGCGCAGATGTTGAAGCATTTTCAGGCAAAGTTGTCTCTGCTTCTACTGTAGAGAGTGAACAGCTTACGGACTCTGGATTGTATGAGCATGTAAATTCTGGTGTACTTACAGAGCTGGTGCTATCAGCAGTTTTCACAATAAACCTGTCAAGACTTCCATAAAATAGTTTTATGGTTTTATTTTTTACTATAATTTACAATGGATTTTCACCAAGTAAAGGCATCAAGCATTAATTATATAAATAAATTTCAAGACTTCCAGCTAGTTCAGCAAGCTGTTCCTGTTCTGTTCTTCATCTTTTCCTGCATTGGGCACCAGATTCCTTTCTTAAAGACATTATGGATGAGATAAATTCTGAAAAAATATTAAGTAATTGTAAAAAATGCATATTGTAACGCAACAGAATGATTATTAAAGAAACTCAACGACTAGACTGACAGACAATGACTTTGACCCTGTAACTCTTAACTTTTATGGTTTAAATTAATTGGTTACATTTATCTGATGTGTACTAAAATAATCACTTTCACTTATCGGGTGCCATGTTGTCACACTGTACAACAAAATACAAAACTTACCTTGAGGGCCAGAATTCGGGTTACACAAACCAGGGTCGTGGAATATATTACCTGAAATAATTGTACTCAAGATAAAACGTACCATTGACCTTTTATTTTTAAGATGACTCTAAATACACATTGAAAAAATGACTCTAGCTGTACCATACACGTACATATTACGCCATGGGGTGTTTAGCAAACATTAAACCCTTAGAACATTTTAACCCTCCAAAACAAACATGTGTTATAATATTAACCTAATAAACATGATAAACGTAAATATTGGCACAACCCAGCACTTATTAATATTGAATCATATTTGTATCCACTCTCTCACTCTCTCTCTTTCATTCTCTGGTACAATTTCGTTAATATGAGCTCATTTGAATAATTTTGAATATAAGTATTTTATATTTGGTCGGTTTTGGCAGCAAATTTTACTTAGCTGCATTATATGTGATGATGTCCCAGGGTTGTAGATTGTGCACTCTCGCCCGAGATTTTCGGCGAACTGTTTCACATTTTTATTTAGATGTGGCCACTATTTAGATTTTGCTTTACATTTTTGAAGTAGTTGCGAAAGTTAGATAAATGTAAAATTTAGTGTATGCCAGCCGGCGTGGAACACTGTCGAGACAAAACTGCTCGCGGTTTGTAGCCTTGCAATGCAGAGGTGGAGCAAACTACGTCACTAGTCCTTTGTTTGAACGGCCAAACCCTGCTGTTTACAAATGTATTTTAATGCGTATCGCATTCCTGTAGCTGATGTCATCATTGGGTTAGGCATGTTTACACTCTAATATGACGAACTGTTTTTGCTATTATTGTGATTTTACCCTGACCTCGACACAAATCCTGTCCGCTCAATATTACGTCGTTGAAAACTTTTGGACAACTTTACGCTGTTTACTTTATAGGGCTTAACAATTATAACAATTAGACTTTATAACAATTATTTCCCAAAATATAATAGGACCAGAATTGTACCATTACAAAACCCCCTCAATGAAAGATTTTATGCCGAAGCATAAAAACTTTCATTGACACATTCGTACTTCCTAAAGGGATCAGCTAGGATATGTTGCCACAACCCCCTTACTATTTATATGAAAAGAATACAATAACTCACCCGTGGTCCGATGATGGTGACAATACCTGCATGACCTTACTGGACTTCTCCTACGAGATCCCAACACCATAAGGCCAATCAGGCGCGTAACGCTCCTGATCTGACGTGCTGGCCAGCTCAGGACCGCTGTCATAACATCACCAAACACTGAAACAATAAATCAAAAATATCAAAATAGTGGCTTGGTATATGCTATATCCCTAAGTGATCTGTTTCCCTTTAGCTATGTGCTGGTTTGTGTTAAGAAGCACTGGGTTTGCTTCAACTCAACAAGAATTATGTAGAAGTGCCATTCTCTTCATTGACTACCCTTAACATTATAAAATTTGTTCGATTCCCATCGATAATAATTAACCCTTTTTTGTTTCATAATTAATATAATTATAGAAGAAACACAAATCTTTATACTACAATTGAAACATATAATCCAAAATTTATGGATACAATTACCAAAATCTCCCTCTTCCTGAAACATTTTATAAACAAATTTTACTATTATTATTATTATTAATATTATCATTAACAGTAAATAATCCGGCGCTGTTAATAATAATTACCCCTCTTTCTCCTCCACACACACTATTTGTTATACATACATATGATTCATGTTCAAAGTCCTATGCTAATACATAATAAACATAATACATAATGATACACTCATAATTAACATTGCAAGTATTACATTAAAATAACCAATTCGCATTTAAGCTTGATTAAAATTTACACACCCTACATCTTTAAATTTGCATATAAAATTATAACATTACATTTTAATTAATCAATTAATTAATAAATACTTTTAATTATTACATTTTATTAATTAGCCATCAATTATTTATCATTTACTACCATTTAATTCTTCACAATTCAAATTTATTATTAATATTCATATTACATTATTATTATTTCATTTCTTATTACCTTTCTACTATGAACTTTCTACTCTTCACATTTTCATCATTGATTAGTCTGGGTGACTCCTGTATTCTCTATGATTTGACTTATTATATAGGCACTAACATTTATAATCTTACTCACCTTTCTTTCTACTAACCACTACTAACAACCAGATTTACATATTATGACACCAATCTCTCAATTATAACTCCCTTCACAAATTCCATTTAAATCCTCTGGCACCGCTCGTCTTTGTACTAGGATGAGTGTTCCCTACCTGGCCATATACATTCATAATTTTTTTCCCTTCCAAAATATCGGCAAACACTCCCTTAAACTACGCTATTACCTGCCACAACGCTATACGTTGGCCACTCCTTACACCTCACCCCCACTACAAAATATCATCATCAACAAATATATGTTTACCCTTTACTTTACTCACCTTTCTCCCAACAACCACTACTACTGTGTCCCTAAAATATCTAACACCCTCTTTGTGTATTATTTTCTTAAAAATTCTTATCTATCTAACTCCCATTAACTTTAATTGACTAACTCACATGCCTTTATTTTAATAATTCTCACCCAAACCTTTTTACAACATTTCACCTTCATATAACACTAGAAAATTCATCACTTCTCTCCTTATAATAATATACTTCAATTTGCACATATTATCTGTTTAATCATCTACTAATCATTATAGAATCTTAATTTCATAAAATCATTTAACTTCATAATCAAACTTTTCTGTTGTACCACCTTAATTAAGTAATTACTCTTCAATTATTTAATTCAATTATTTAAAATTTCACCATTACTTTCACTTGTTTAGTCAAAACAAAAACATGTTAGTTGTTATTACTAAATCAATTAAACTATAATTTCCTGTTACATACATGGTGTACATAAAATTTACCTGTAATACACAACATCAAAAATACACAAATACATCGACATTAATACACAAAAAAAATATACAATCCAACTTATTATTTTATCATTGACCAAAATCAGTTCATATACAGTCCATTTCAAAACCACTGTTCACATAGTTAAATGTTCATTACACATTAAAACAATCTATCCTCCATCACTGAATAACAGTCGAATCTTAGGTCTATACAACTTACTTTTTATTAAATAAATGGTATTATTATTATCAATATAATAATTATCTAAAATTTTACATTCTTCCACAATCTCGTCTGAATTAATAGGTTTATTCCATATCAATTTATCATATACCATGTCATCATAGGGTATGGTTCTGTCTACCTCAGTATTATCTGTCATAATCATGTAAGTTATAAAGTCATTACTATCGTCCTCATAATTATCTACTACGACACCCATGACTTCCCAAGGTAAGTAATTGTTATCATTGTTATCATCATCGTCTACTATTATTGCTATCTCAATTTCACTATAAGGTAAGTATTCACTATAATTATCCACCATCTCTACTCCTAACCTTTCTACAAATTCTCTATACTTTCTATTTATCTTAAAAATCTCTATTACTCTCTTTCTCTCGCTCTCAATATATTTCTCCCCATAACACCAAGCTACACTCTCTCTCTCCAAATATGCAGGGGTCAATAACTCATAATTACTGCACCACCTATGAGGTACACAAAAAAACCAGGAAACTCTATTTGTAGACCTATCGTCTCCCAAATATAAATCTAAGGAACTCTCGTCCTTCTTAAACATACATGAAGACTTTACTTCACCCCCTACTACAACATCGAGGGAAAATTCTACCCCCTGCAATCCCCTTACAACTATATTTTCTTTACACTTTCTCTCTAACTCAACACACTCTAACATCTCATTATCACTCCCAATATTCTCATCATCATTTTCTAACACCATGTTCTTAATTATATCATTATTATTAACTGTGAACTCATTATTCAAATTATCATTGTTACTCACATTATTGATTAGCACCTTGTTTGCACTTAAACTAACCTCTTCCTGATTTTCACTTGTATTCACCTCACTTACCTCGTTACTTCGTTTACTAGTGTCATCACTAATAGTGCCACCACTATTCTCTCTTAACAATTTGTATAATTCCGGAATTCGTTTAACCCTCTCATTAAATTTACGCCGATCATCATCAGTCCTTTCTTCCAAATACCTCTCGAAACTGTCACGGAATTTCTCCCATTTCTCTGCAAACGTTTCTTCTGCCTCAGCCATGTTAAACAAATTATATTTATAATATACCCTTTATATATAAAAAACCACTATTATCCTATAATAACACACATAAAATCAAAACACCTAACACACTCATTGTCAACAGTACAAGTAAACACAATAACCCTATCTTACGCACGTGTTTACGTACTTTCAAAATATTAATCCAGGTAATTATTCCACATTCTGGTAAGTATACTCCACATAAAATTATATTTTATGTCGAGTCCCTGTTCGGGCGCCATTGTAACTATTAACTTTTATGGTTTAAATTAATTGGTTACATTTATCTGATGTGTACTAAAATAATCACTTTCACTTATCGGGCGCCATGTTGTCACACTGTACAACAAAATACAAAACTTACCTTGAGGGCCAGAATTCGGGTTACACAAACCAGGGTCGTGGAATATATTACCTGAAATAATCGTACTCAAGATAAAACGTACCATTGACCTTTTATTTTTAAGATGACTCTAAATACAAATTGAAAAAATGACTCTAGCTGTACCATACACGTACATATTACGCCATGGGGTGTTTAGCAAACATTAAACCCTTAGAACATTTTAACCCTCCAAAACAAACATGTGTTATAATATTAACCTAATAAACATGATAAACGTAAATATTGGCACAACCCAGCACTTATTAATATTGAATCATATTTGTATCCACTCTCTCACTCTCTCTCTTTCATTCTCTGGTACAATTTCGTTAATATGAGCTCATTTGAATAATTTTGAATATAAGTATTTTATATTTGGTCGGTTTTGGCAGCAAATTTTACTTAGCTGCATTATATGTGATGATGTCCCATGGTTGTAGATTGCGCACTCTCGCCCGAGGTTTTCGGCGAACTGTTTCACCTTTTTATTTAGATGTGGCCACTATTTAGATTTTGCTTTACATTTTTGAAGTAGTTGCGAAAGTTAGATAAATGTAAAATTTAGTGTATGCCAGCCGGCGTGGAACACTGTCGAGACAAAACTGCCAGCGGTTTGTAGCCTTGCAATGCGGAGGTGGGGCAAACTACGTCACTAGTCCTTTGTTTGAACGGCCAAACCCTGCTGTTTACAAATGTATTTTAATGCGTATCGCATTCCTGTAGCTGATGTCATCATTGGGTTAGGCTTGTTTACACTCTAATATGACGAACTGTTTTTTGCTATTATTGTGATTTTACCCTGACCTCGACACAAATCCTGTCCGCTCAATATTACGACATTGAAAACTTTTGGACAACTTTAAGCTGTTTTCTTTATAGGGCTTAACAATTATAACAATTAGACTTTATAACAATTATTTCCCAAAATATTATAGGACCAGAATTGTACCGTTAAAACCCAACCCCAGAGATTGGCCAGCTAAGAACCAAAATAAAAGTAAACAAGAGGAGAAGTGAAGGAAAAGAAAATGAAAACAAGGAGGGAACAAACAAATGATGAAGAAAACAAAATGAAACACGTCAAGAAAACACAGACAAGGAATAAAGAATAGAGAAGTGAAGAATAATGTAATCAAATATAATAAAGAAAATGAAACCGGTAAAGAACCAAAATAATTAATAAATGTTAGTATTGATTGAGTGACAATTGTAAATAGTCATTAATAAAACACGGTAGCTAAAAATACACTAGCCAAAGAGTTAGAAATACATGTAAGTTGTTAATAGAGAAAGACATGATATTAATAATTATATATAATATGTGTAGAGAAAGAGAGTAAAATAGTGAGAAGTAAACGGAAGCTAACCTAGTGAAAGTGAATGTATCATAAAGTGAAATGATAGGAAAAGAAACACTAAGTAAATTATAATGAACACAAAATAATATAAAAGTGCAAGTGATAAATAAATAAAAATATTGTCAGTAATAAAAATAGTAAGAATAGGGAAGACTAAGATAAAGACTTAGTAAAAGTAACCAATGTGTAAGATTTAATAGTGTACAATAACATTTCAGAAAGTTATTATAAATAATATTTAGAATAAAACATTAATTCAGTAATAATGAACACTGAAGAGTGATATTAACTGTGGTAATTATAAAATAATATTATTGTAGAACTTAAGAATGTATTGTAGAATTTAAAGGTGAGAATCACAAGAAAAAGTAATAAGATGATGTTAACATGGAAAGAAAAGCCAAAAGTTTTATAAAATAAGTATGTCATAACCATAAGTAAATACCCATGTTATAAGGGGAGATTAATGAAACAAGTTCAATAGAGGTGAGATTGTTTATCACCCAAACAATAAATCAAAAGTAATGAATTGTACACCAATATTAAATAATAAGTGTTAATTAATTGGATAAACAATTATTTATGAATAGGATACGGATGGGGTAATTATCCCCAAACATAGACCTAAATGTTATATGTTAGATGATGAATAAATAGTAATGAATAGCCATATTGTTGACATTGGCATAATAAATAAATGAGAAAAGAAAGCAATGTTTAAGTTAGAAAGGAAAAACCCGTTAGTAAATGATTAGCAAGAAATAATGAATAAAACTATTGTAAAGTCACACAAAGACTGAACCAAAACACATTCATTGATAGTAAACATAATAATAAGAACAAAATAACGATCTATGACAAAATGAAATGTAATGTGTATGAAATAATCAAAAATCAGTAATGGCTACTTAGACTTGAGACAGGCCTAACTGTCAAACACCAACAAATACTAATTGTATAGAAATGGCCAAGTAATTAACAAATCCAAGGTGACAAATTAACCAAGGATAATGGTAAATGTTATTAAAAACAAAATATTGAAATAAGGAGTTATGTGAACAGAGAAATGTAATTAGTAAATATTAAATTAATTGTAAACTTATAAAACATGAAATAACCCAATATTGTGGGATACCAAAATAATCTTTGTGAGAAAATACAAATGATAGTGCTAATAATTAATAATTAAGAAGGAAGATAATGGAAGGAAGAAAGTCAGAAGATATACGAAGATTTGAAAAGAATTCAAATTTTGATAACAATGGATTATGCCTTGTTACCCAATCAGATTTTATTTGGTAACCATAGAAACCGCCGTTGAATACGGATTTACCGTTGAATATCGTTACTCGTAAAGCGTCATTCGACCAAGACAGAAGCCAAATTTTGAACAAACCATTTTTTTTATTTTAAAATGTTATAAAAGTTAACCCAATCTATAAAATTGAACGAGAAGGAAGCTGACTATGAATGAAACCAATTAACTGATGACGACGATCTTTTAATTCCAAACGAAGTGAATAAATCAATACAAGTAAACTGAAAAAGATGCCCGAAGCCCGAATAATTGAAAATGGAATATGATTGCAGCGACAGTCCTTACATACCAGACCAAATGATCAACCCTAGTCTTCGAAGTTGTTAAGTATCATCCAAATTATTCAAACTTCTGAAATAACGCACTTTAAATATTCCTCACTATATTCTGAAATTTCACTGAATCAATTTTATTCTCTTTCAAAGATTAAATAAAAATATTAAGACACTGAAAATTGGTCAAATTATAAAGCTAACCTAGCATTAACGTACGAACCTTTATAACACTTTTACTACACTTCAACAAACCATTTATAGTTACACGTTACAATATTTAAATAGAAACATTGCAAGGTTGAGTATTTTTATTATTGTAATTGCATCTGAGCCTTTTAATGTGATCAAAAGAATCCAAAACTTTTTAACGAAAATATTTGTTTACCATTTTGGTAGAACGACATACTGTATGTTAGTCACGTTCAAAATCAATTGTAAAACCCAGAGAGAAAAAGTCTCATAAAGAAATAACCGGTGCAAAATTCTATAAGAAATCAAATATAGCTTGTGTCTATGAAAACAATAATATCCAATCACTAATAAATCAATACTGTGTATATAAAAATGTGTTTTATTTTCAGTAGGAAAGTGTATTCTTAAAATTATAAATTACAGCGAGCGTCTCTGATGTGATAACTAGTGCTCAAGCAGCGAATACGGCAACTGCCGGCTCGATCATACAACTCGATAAACAGTGGGACAAATTGAATTCTTCGCACCATCTGAGCAGAATCGCTGATAATAAGACATTTTTAATTGTTTTAAGTAAACAATTTGGCACCACCCGGGAATTATACACTCCTAGTGAACCTCCGATTGGGACTACAATACCTGGTTATCCGTACGTTCGCTACGGACTCAAGCATCGTAAGTTACGTTACCGAGCGAGGACGAATTGGTAAGACACACATACACAAGTTACACTCTGACACACTTCTACATTTTACAGAAGACGTTAAGATAGACAGACGTAGCAGATACATTATAAATTGACGCATCCAACGTGTGGCATTATAACACGGAAGAGTTAGCAGAAGTAACATTATAAATTGGCGACCAACTGGTGGGACTAGAAGAAAGGAAGATACAAAATTCTAGCGGCGGTCACGAAAGGATATCAAGATGCACAAGAGTGAAACATCAAGAGAAACCCCACAGGAAATAAGAAAATGGTGGGAAAGGATCAAACGAAATACAGAATTAGTCAATGAACAGCCAGGACGCAAAAGAATGGAAGTAATAAAGGAAGAATAGAAAATGATAGTAAAATCAAGATAGAAGGACCACATAATGAAAATAAGAAACAAACGAAAATTCCAAAACCAGAAAAACGATTCAGCTATGCGGAATGGATGTCAACATTGTTTAAAAAATTCAGCAGAGAGGTGGAGTACTTCGAGAAAAATACAACGGATCACGAATGATCACAGATGAGTCGTGCAAATGCAATGGGAACACCAAACGACAAGATGACATTGAGAGATATTTATGATGAAATGTGGAAATTAGACACCAAGTATAATAAAGAAGAGACTATATAGACAGCCCACGAAAAAGACGATAACCAAATGGCAAGAATGACTGAAGAAGATTGGGAAAGATGGGATGAAAACTGCACAAAGATGAAAAACGAAAGAACAGGAGTACACGCGCAGGTGACCGAGGAATATACACGGGAGGGGTATGAACAATGGAGACAATCAATAAGACAACCAGAAAGACCAATACAAACAGAAAACGCAGAATTAAGGGAATGGATAAGAGTTATGTTTGAACTATCTAGAGAAGATATTTGTAAATGGAGGAAGGTACATAATCAAATAGAAGAGTTCCAGGAAATACCAGATAATAAGAACTTGAAACAACCAAAAACTCAAATAGAAAAAGAAATAAACAAGGACAAAGACAGGGAAGAAAATAGGGGGGAAGAAGAGGAAGGAACATCGATCGAAGAAGTGGAGACAACAATAACCACCACAGAACCAGCCCAAGACAAAGAAATAGAACCACAGGTGGGTGACAAGAAAGAAACTAGAGGAGACCCAAATTTAATGAAATTTATAGAGCAAATGAATGAAAGGTTCATACGACAAATGGAGAAAAAATTTGACAGCATGAGAGAAGAAATGAACGAGAATTTTAGGAAATTAAGTGGAAAAATGGATAGGAGTTTCACACAACTATATGAAACACTAAACAGCATTTCTGGAGGTAGTAATGAAAAAATAAAAAGTAAGGAAGACACATGTATACTGTCGTCTCAAAATAAAAATAACACAAATGAAAAGAATATCCAAACCATGGAAATAAAGACTAAGAAAATGCATCAAAGAAAAGTAACCAACACCAGAGAAGAATTGGAGATGATGAAGAACGGACTACTGGAGATGTTTAATCCACCAATTACCGACCATATGGAAATGAAGAATTTTATGGGATGTAGGAGAACTCTAAAAGAAATTTTAGAAGGGGTGAACTACCAACCAGCGAGAAGAAACTGGAGAAAAGCAATACCTGAATGGAAGATACCCAAAGTTGAAAGGCCTCACAACAAAACAATGTATGGCAAATTAAGCAAGTCTATAAGAAAAGGAAAATTATCAGAGACAGAACTGCGACATCAACCAATATCAGTGAGAAGGTCAATGACGGAGATACGATTCACTTCGTTGAGTAATAAACAACATCATCAAGTGATTAAGGTAGACACTGATGCCAAGGAACACATGATATTAGAAGAATGGCTGTACCAGATAGAAGATACTTATATCACACGGACAGAAGTAGTTATGCACACCAGAACAGTCCGAACAACGGAGGGACCTCATGTAATCATGGACCATGGATAAACCAAGTGCAGATAAACACTGGCATATGGGACTGAACTACGGAGTACCGACCAAGCCAACAAACGAAAAAGGGGTAAAACTAAATTAATAGAGATCAATTAAAAAATATTATGACAGCCAGACATAACTGAAAAAACTTAAAATTGAAAAACAACCAAATTACTTTGAAATAAAAAGAAATAATAAGACAAACGAATAAGTTTGCTAATAAATTATAAAGAAAGGTATAAAATGAATTTCAAAATTCAAAAAGTTATGTAAGGACAGCTTACGCAAATATTTCGATAATATTTTAAACCAATTATAAAATGGAGAAATAAAGTTACCAAGAATCCATATAAAGTAAGAAACACAAACTTACTATAATATTTAAATAAAAATTAATAATAAAGGAATGAAGTTACAGAACATTCCTATAAAATAAGATTAAATTACAATAATCTTTAGCCAAAATATGAGGCATAAAAAGCAAAACATACTATAAAGGAATAAGCTACAAAAATTCCTAACTAGTAAGAAGCATTAACTTACTATGATATTTATAAAATTATGAAAAAAAAATTATGAAAAAAAAAGTATCAATCAAAATGATCAACTTCCACAACTATTTAGAAAAATATGGGAAGTAAAATTAAACAAGCCTATGATCAAAAAATGAAATAAATAAAATAAATATTCTAAGAGTTATAATATGAAATGAGATGAAACAAAGAGTAATTAAAAATGAATAAAATGTGAATTGTATCAATGAAAAGCAATGCTTCAAGTATTATCAAGTAGTATCTATAAAGAAAGATGAAAAAATATATGACTCGAACTGAGCAAGAATGAAATACAAAAGTAAAAGATTCCCAACAAATATTATGATTATTATTATTATTATGAGTCACGAGATGACTGTATTGAAGATTCATTAATTGAGATTGACTGTTGAATAAGTCCAGCAATTATTTAACTGAGCAGGGATGATGTTCCCCTGATCTCAGAATAAGAGTAGTTTTGAACGACGGGTTTAGGTAAGCCAATAGAGCCCATCCGAATCGATTTCAACTACAAAGTAGGGATAGTTAGGGAAAATAAGATTTATAGGGAATAATTTATAATAAAAAATTAATAAGCCAGTTCGTAATATGAGAAAATAATGAAGAAAAGAATCAGAAGAAAGGAAATAAAAGATACAGAATTAAGCATAAAAAATGAATGAGAAGCAGGAGAATTTAAGAAGAAAATGATGCAATACAATTGATAATTTCATCAAACTTAGAACCACGTTTTATAAAATGATCAATTTTGGTAGAAGGGCATTATATAACATCGCCAAATTCAGATCAGTTTTGATAACAGTAAGTATGTAAAAAACGCTAAAAAATATGTATGTTAATGAATAAATAATGAAGATAGTAAAAATGAAAAAATAATTAAGAAAGAAGGAAAAAGAATTATAAACCAAAAGTGATTATTAAAGAAATTCAACGACTAGACTGACAGACAACGACTTTGACCCAACCCCAGAGATTGGCCAGCTAAGAACCAAAATAAAAGTAAACAAGAGGAGAAGTGAAGGAAAAGAAAATGAAAACAAGGAGGGAACAAACCAACGATGAAGAAAACAAAATGAAACACGTCAAGAAAACACAGACAAGGAATAAAGAATAGAGAAGTGAGGAATAATGTAATCAAATATAATAAAGAAAATGAAACCGGTAAAGAACCAAAATAATTAATAAATGTTAGTATTGATTGAGTGACAATTGTAAATAGTCATTAATAAAACACAGTAGCTAAAAATACACTAGCCAAAGAGTTAGAAATACATGTAAGTTGTTAATAGAGAAAGACATGATATTAATAATTATATATAATATGTGTAGAGAAAGAGAGTAAAATAGTGAGAAGTAAACGGAAGTTAACCTAGTGAAAGTGAATGTACCATAAAGTGAAATGATAGGAAAAGAAACACTAAGTAAATTATAATGAACACAAAATAATATAAAAGTGCAAGTGATAAATAAATAAAAATATTGTCAGTAATAAAAATAGTAAGAATAGAGAAGGCTAAGATAAAGACTTAGTAAAAGTAACCAATGTTTAAGATTTAATAGTGTACAATAACATTTCAGAAAGTTATTATAAATAATATTTAGAATAAAACATTAATTAAGTAATAATGAACACTGAAGAGTGATATTAACTGTGGTAATTATAAAATAATATTATTGTAGAACTTAAGAATGTATTGTAGAATTTAAAGGTGAGAATCACAAGAAAAAGTAATAAGATGATGTTAACATGGAAAGGAAAGCAAAGAGTTTTATAAAATAAGTATGTCATAACCATAAGTAAATACCCATGTTATAAGGGGAGATTAATGAAACAAGTTCAATAGAGGTGAGACTGTTTATCACCCGAACAATAAATCAAAAGTAATGAATTGTACACCAATATTAAATAATAAGTGTTAATTAATTGGATAAACAATTATTTATGAATAGGATATGGATGGGGTAATTATCCCCAAACATAGACCTAAATGTTATATGTTAGATGATGAATAAATAGTAATGAATAGCCATATTGTTGACATTGGCATAATAAATAAATGAGAAAAGAAAGCAATGTTTAAGTTAGAAAGGAAAAAACCGTTAGTAAATGATTAGCAAGAAATAATGAATAAAACTATTGTAAAGTCACACAAAGACTGAACCAAAACACATTCATTGATAGTAAACATAATAATAAGAACAAAATGACGCTCTATGACAAAATGAAATGTAATGTGTATGAAATAATCAAAAATCAGTAATGGCTACTTACACTTGAGACAGGCCTAACTGTCAAACACCAACAAATACTAATTGTATAAAAATGGCCAAGTAATTAACAAATCCAAGGTGACAAATTAACCAAGGATAAATGGTAAATGATACTAAAAACAAAATATTGAAATAAGGAGTTATGTAAACTGAGAAATGTAATTAGTAAATATTAAATTAATTGTAAACTTACAAAACGTGAAATAACCCAATAATGAGGGATACAAAATAATCTTTGTGAGAAAATACAAACGACAGTGCTAATAATTAATAATTAAGAAGGAAGATAATGGAAGGAAGAAAGTCAGAAGATATAGGAAGATTTGAAAAGAATTCAAATTTTGATAACAATGGATTATGCCTTGTTACCCAATCAGATTTTATTTGGTAACCATAGAAACCGCCGTTGAATACGGATTTACCGTTGAATATCGTTACTCGTAAAGCGTCATTCGACCAAGACAGAACCCAAATTTTGAACAAACCATTTTTTTATTTTAAAATGTTATAAAAGTTAACCCAATCTATAAAATTGAACGAGAAGGAAGCCGACTATGACTGAAACCAATTAACTGATGACGACGATCTTTTAATTCCAAACGAAGTGAATAAATCAATACAAGTAAACTGAAAACGATAGTCCCTTAGCAGAAAACGATGTGTTTTGAAGTGGTTCCCTGAGTTTTTGTGGTGTTCCTGGTACGGCCAGGATGTGTTTTTACGTAGTAATACCCTTTGCATGGAGTGATAGAGACAAAATGAAATGGTGTTATGGTGAAAGTGATCATGAAAAGAGAGAGAGCGTGGTAGAGATATTTAAGTTGAATATAGGTTATAAAGGGTTAGTGGAGAAGTTGAATAATGAAATAATTGTTATAAATAATAGACACTTACTTTGTATAGCAGCAAACGATGATTATATTGATGATAATAATATACACTTGCCTGTGATAAGAATTAGCTGACACTATAGTGATGAACATATAAATGATTTAATTGTGACAAATGATACTGACGGAGACTTGACAAAAAATAATAATGCAGACTTGGTTTATGATAAAATAATAATGGCAGATAACCCTAGGGATTATTATTATGGCAAAATGAATAACAAAGATTTAAATGGTTATTACACAAATGATAGCCATATGGTGTATGTAAATAAGAACGAAATGTGTTATGTGAAAATAAGACTAATTTACAATGAAGGTGGTTAGAGAAACAGTGAATGAACATTTAATTATTTGAGTTAAGGGTATAATTACTTGGCTTATTTATGTAATTAGGTGTGGTAAACAATAAAATTATGACGAAATATTTGTAAATAAATGTGTTGGTGTTAAATGTATTGTGTCAAGGTTATATTGTTGGAATGTAGACTATAGCTTATGTAACACATGTTTGTAGTAAAGATGAATGGTATAATAATAACAATATTTTATTTTACTAAAAAATTAACAGGAGGTACTAATGGATTATTATTTTGAATTGTGTATTTAAATCAAAAGTGTTTTAAATAATGTAACTAAAGAAATTGTTTTGATTTGAGTTGAAATGAAACTAATTTAAAAATGTGAATTTTAGTAATGAACGTTAATTTATTTTGATTTTGATTTGAACCGTAAAACAAATGGTAACTGAGTAAAGTGTACAAACTAAAATATTTATTTAAATTGAAACTCGAAGGAAACGTCTGTGTTGACATGGTTAGGAATGTTGAGGCTGAGTTAGTGTTTGTAAAACAAGATGTGTATACAACTGTTGATGTAAACAGGTATAAATAATCAACCTATGCTTTATGTTTAACTGTAGATTCCCCACCTAAGTGCTGTCATGACCTCACCGGATCATGACCGTGAAAGTAGTTAATTATAGCAAATCATAAATTTTCATTGTTATAACCGGCTTATGATTTGTTTCGGTTTGTTAAAGTTTTTTGGAGGCCTATTTTTAGGGGAATCTACCAATTTTTGGAACAAGGCTATTTTCACCCAGATAGGGGTGGTAGTCCATTAGGGGTGTATGAATCATTATTAGTAGGTAATCATTATTATTAGTAATACCGAATTTTGTTGTAACGCCGAAGCAAGGATGGGGTGGAATAAAAGAAAAAATGTCCACTCCTTCCGCATCAGTCCTTGTGGAAGCAACTGGGTGCTACATTCCAGGGGGGTCATAGTGAGTGTGGATGGGTGGTGACCCAGTTACAGGCCACGAGGGAGATGTGGGCTACGGCTAGGATGAGGCCAGCGATGGTCAAGAAGACTAGTGCAGAACACAGTAAATTGTAATGGGTATCAGGGGTTAAGGGATTTAGGGGGGTTGTAAGAAATAAAAGAATTAAAAAAAATTTGTTTTAGCGTAAGTTTGAGTTCTGGGTTGATGACAAAGTATTCTTGAGGATGCAACTTTTATATTATAGCAAGATTGTTATGATTTCTGTGTATTTTAGGTAATCAAGGTGTAATTTTGTGGGGAATAATGTTTTGGTTAGGGGAGAAAATTACCAACACACAACTTGTATGGGATTTTCATGTACTTGAAGTAAGTAGACGGTAAGCTTATACTGATATGTAGACATTGTAAGCTACCGGTTTATTTGAAACCAATGTAAAATGTGTAAATCTTGGTAATCAATGTAGTCAAATTAATTTGAGGTAATCAGGTACATTCAAAGGGGAAATATTTGTTTTATTGTTGTATTATGTTAAAGAGTGAACCATAAAAGGTTGTTGTATATTAACAACTCAGACCAAAAACCAGTACTTTGAAACAAAATCGAACCAGTACGACTAAGAGGAAACAAATCAGTTGGGGATATGGAGTAACGGAAGGCCGTTTGTTGATAATTTGATTGAATATTTTAGAGTCAGGTGATACTGTGGGGCGTACCTGTTCTGGCCGGTGCGTCAGGGCAGAGGCTTCTATGGTCTGTCTGATTTTATCGTGTTGGGATCTCGAGAGGGAAGTCCAGTAAAGTCGGATAGGTGCAGCCACAGCCACCGGACTAGGGGGGGTAAGTACCCATGATTTTAGTAAGAATCTAAGGGGGGTTGCGGCACCATATCTTCACTGATCCTCTTAGGTTTTGGCAATGAGAATTTTTATGCTGCGGCATAAAACCTCTCATTGTGAGGGGGGTACTGTAATGGGACATATTTGGGACAGGGATAAATTTTAATAATTGAAAATAATTTTAAAGCAGTCAGTGTTCACCTGTGGGATACCTCGTGTTAACCAACTACACATGCAACATTATTAAATACATCTATGTTGACGTCTGGCCTGCCCGGCTAGACGTATTACATAACCGCTGGCAAACAATCTCTCTGTGAAATACAGAAATGAGTAATTGCCACCCGAGTTTGCATCAGAGGATCACACACAACACAGCAGTAAGCAGTCTTTGTTAAACCAGCCAAGAGACAGCAGGTCCGCGCGGGGCAGTCAACTCGTATCTCTGACCGCGTATAACATCTTAACTTGTGTTATAACGTAGGGAACCCGCATTAATTGGTTCTGCCAATTATACAGGCTGCCTTCGTTGTGACGAGCTGAAAATTAATCACAACACCTAAACAATTAATATAAAAGGATACTGGGAAGGAGGGAAGGGGAGACTGTTGATTTATGCACTCAGTTTAGTCGGTACTAAAGATGACATCTCTTTATTACATAATGCGATTAATTGCTCTATTTAAAGTTCTCAACTTATATGGTTCAACAGCTTACAGTTTACATGATGATTATATAGTTTATGCTTTCACAATGGCCCTCAAAATAAGATGTACATCAATTTAATTTATTCCACGGATCCGGGATTGCATATAGTATGTTAATAATGGTCACCTCGCCATATACAATCTTGAAAATTGTGCCATTAGAAGAATGGACTTTATTAATCTTTTTAAAACAATAAAGTTTTCAGTTTAAACTTTTACTCTTTTATTACAAACAGTTTTATTAGCTTACAGATTACATGTTACATATAGTCTCTGTCTTTTAAAGTCTTAAATTGGTGAGTTAAATTGTCTTTTGTTGGTTATAATTTTAGTATCTCATAACCAATGGAAGACAAGCCTCCATGTCACCTGTGTTTTCTGTAGTTGATGCAGATTTGGCTCTTCGGTCCTCGGTGTGTTTCCTGAAGGTCTGTCGTTACCTTAGTTTCCGGAGAAGGTGAAGTTCTTGACGTATGTTAAATCATTCTAGGTGTGGTACTCTCTTTTTAGATGACTGTAGTAATTCTAGTTGTTAGAATAAATAAAGCGAAAGTTTGTTTCACTGGTATTCACTTCACATGATTATTTATTAGTTGAATATCACCTCATGGTTCTAGTACTGTCTTAATTACATAGTTTATTATTTAAGAATAGATAGAGATGTCATCGGCGCACGTTTTAGTTGTTTAAATATTCTTTACCGAACATTCACATATTTGTATCCGCGTCGCGAACCAACGCTGTGCGCAGCTTACGGCGTGAGCGCTCCATTGCAAGTGCATAAAAATAGTTAAGGGGTGAGAGTAGTAATCTCGTGACATTTACCATTCAGCATAAAAGTAGTTCCATGTTCCTTCTTTATTTAAAGGATTAAAGTATGACTATTTAATTAAGCAGAGATATTCTTAGTTACAGGCGTTATTAAAGTACATTACAGTGGTCTTGTTTAATTATTTAAATAATGTCAAATTTACAAGTATATTTAGTTTGTTTAGGGGTCGGAAATCAAGTTAATTCTGGTTAGTGCATGTCTATGCAGGATTAATTAACAAGCTTTACCCTTTCTGTACAATCGTATTCCTTTTTATTTTATTATTACGACTCTTTATTAAATATTATTATTATTTAATGATAGCAATAAGATTTAGTTTAAATGTGCGATTTTATTAAAAATTTAAAATTTCTCATCCTACACATTACCTATTTATTAATTACCATATTTTTATTAATGAAATCGTCACATACTCCGCCGCTTAAAGAGCAGACTCCGGCTAATTTGGTCAGTAATGTACCGGGAGTATGCTTGGGGATTACCGTGTGAAATTTTTTATTATTATTATTATTTATTATTAGTGCAAGGTTTGTTTTCTCTATTTCTCTTTAAATGATCTTGTTATCATTCGTGAAATTCCCTTTATCTCACTTCTTACGGTACTAACTTATATTTTAATCCTTAATACTAATTTCCCTACTTTATCCGTAACTCACAATATCGTGGCCCGACTGACATAGGCTTACTCTAACTACACAAGTTAGATTTCAGCATGCACTAATGATCTTTGGCACCTTTCTGCCCCATCATTTCAACTTTCAGTCGGCGCCGTTGTGACTCGTTACGTTATATATATATAATTTTCAATTATATATCATCAACTTATTTCTAATATAATCTAAAGAGGATCCCATACTCCACTCTAGATTATAGTTAATCCTAATATCTTATATTACTTGAGAGAAGCGGAATCTCACGAGGATAATTCTTATTATCTCTTTAATAATAACTAAACAAACTATGCGGAAGGGGGGACACTTTACACAATTCATTGTAATACACAGGGGTGGTTTTCATTGTTTAGGGACGCTACCGTTTCGTACAATAAGGGGGAAGGTGAGTGGCTGCTTACTACAATTCTCAACACGCTTTATTGTTTGCGTACAGGCCAAGACTGGTGTGTTCACAATAGCAACTATACTTTTATTATTATTTACTTTCTCTTATTTACTGCTACACGTTACACAAATTTAGTTTACTCAGTTTAAAAGTTTACTGTTTTTGGGACATGGGGTTTAATACTTTATCTAACAAGGGAGGGTTAGCTGAGTCATTTATTTATTTGAAATTTAAATCACAATATTATTTGCTCTACTATACTAAACACAATTATCGCCTACACACTTTAGTACATGGTAAACATTTATTAACAGTTATTATTAAACATTTGCATTAGTTTCTATTTAAACCATTAGCGGTTTCGCTGGAATGTAGGTCAGACTAGTTTTAAACAATGGCATTGTTTTGCTTACAAAGGGGGTCAACTAGAGGGTGAATGTATTGTCTAACTCAACTTGCGGGAGGGTGACTATGACAGTTTTACACAGGCGGCAACAGGATATTTACCTGTCCGATTTTGTCGTCAAATTGACACGTTGATGAATGAAATTTTTGGACAAGTACGTACATGGTTTTGTTTACATGGGTCAATATGTTAATATAAGTTTACACATATTATATTTACAATTAACGTTACCTATACTATATTATTATAATAATAATTATGATTTTTATTTTATTTAAAATTTTGACACATATTAAAATACATGAGTGAATAGATCAACAGCTTGTGTGTGTGGAATATTGGGACACAACTACTTCTTAAACGACACAAGTCACAATTACTTTTTTTTTTTACAAAGGAGCAGCAAAATTAAATTTAACATATCAGCCGCAGAATTAAGCAAAAGCAAGCAGAGTGGCGCAATTTATAACATCTTAACTTGTGTTATAACGTAGGGAAACCGCATTAATTGGTTCTGCCAATTATACAGGCTGCCTTCGTTGTGACGAGCTGAAAATTAATCACAACACCTAAACAATTAATATAAAAGGATACTGGGAAGGAGGGAAGGGGAGACTGTTGATTTATGCACTCAGTTTAGTCGGTACTAAAGATGACATCTCTTTATTACATAATGCGATTAATTGCTCTATTTAAAGTTCTCAACATATATGGTTCAACAGCTTACAGTTTACATGATGATTATATAGTTTATACTTTCACAATGGCCCTCAAAATAAGATGTACATCAATTTAATTTATTCCACGGATCCGGGATTGCATATAGTATGTTAATAATGGTCACCTCGCGATATACAATCTTGAAAATTGTGCCATTAGAAGAATGGACTTTATTAATCTTTTTAAAACAATAAAGTTTTCAGTTTAAACTTTTACTCTTTTACTACAAACAGTTTTATTAGCTTACAGATTACATGTTACATATAGTCTCTGTCTTTTAAAGTCTTAAAGTGGTGAGTTAAATTGTCTTTTGTTGGTTATAATTTTAGTATCTCATAACCATGGAAGACAAGCCTCCATGTCACCTGTGTTTTCTGTAGTTGATGCAGATTTGGCTCTTCGGTCCTCGGTGTGTTTCCTGAAGGTCTGTCGTTACCTTAGTTTCCGGAGAAGGTGAAGTTCCTGACGTATGTTAAATCATTCTGGGTGTGGTACTCTCTTCTTAGATGACTGTAGTAATTCTAGTTGTTAGAATAAATAAAGCGAAAGTTTGTTTCACTGGTATTCACTTCACATGATTATTTATTAGTTGAATATCACCTCATGGTTCTAGTACTGTCTTAATTACATAGTTTATTATTTAAGAATAGATAGAGATGTCATCGGCGCACGTTTTAGTTGTTTAAATATTCTTTACCGAACATTCACATATTTGTATCCGCGTCGTGAACCAACGCTGTGCGCAGCTTACGGCGTGAGCGCTCCATTGCAAGTGCGTAAAAATAGTTAAGGGGTGAGAGTAGTAATCTCGCGACATTTACCATTCAGCATAAAAGTAGTTCCATGTTCCTTCTTTATTTAAAGGATTAAAGTATGACTATTTAATTAAGCAGAGATATTCTTAGTTACAGACGTTATTAAAGTACATTACAGTGGTCTTGTTTAATTTTTTAAATAATGTCAAATTTACAAGTATATTTAGTTTGTTTAGGGGTCGGAAATCAAGTTAATTCTGGTTAGTGCATGTCTATGCAGGATTAATTAACAAGCTTTACCCTTTCTGTACAATCGTATTCCTTTTTATTTTATTATTACGACTCTTTATTAAATATTATTATTATTTAATGATAGTAATAAGATTTAGTTTAAATGTGCGATTTTATTAAAAATTTAAAATTTCTCAGCCTACACATTACCTATTTATTAATTACCATATTTTTATTAATGAAATCGTCACACGCGGGGTCAACTAACTCAAAATCCAATCAGTGCTCGCGAGCAAGTTACGTCGGCCAACACAATTATTAAAAGTGAAATGTGAAAAAACGTGGTTTTAGTAACCAGCAAAAACTTAGAGCCAGTCCAAAGACAAAATCACTTTAACGAGCTTCAATTGACTTTCGAAGTGCGGGGTAAAACAAGTGCATCATCAGTTGGATCAGATCAACAACCAGGATGAGTACCCTATAATCAATTTTAATTCAGAATTTTTAACTACATTACCATTTATATTTGCAGATGTTTCATTAAATCATGAGATCTCAAAGTGGGGTTTAATAGAATGTCAATGTAAAAGAACGAATGTGTGTGAGTGTGGGGACAAATTACGTACTGATTGGTTTAATAGAAGTTTAAGAAACAAATTAGTTAAGGAAAGTAGTTTTAACGGATTATGGCCTGTTCTATGAAAAGTACGAAGATAGAGTGTAAGATCGCTTAACCAAACCATATGAATTACGTTACAATAACCCAAATTCACTTGTAAAAGTTTTATTTTTATGTTTTGTTATATAAATAACATTGAATAACAACGTAAAGTAAATTATATCGTACTTAATAAAAAAGAAATAATTTTTTAGAATCAGAAAAACTGTGTTAGCGTAATTATTTCGCACTTAAACCCAAATAATCCTTCTGCAACTTGTTCGTCTGTAGAACCCTGGATTGGAACCCGAAGGTAATTTTAGAAACTAAGTGTATACGTAAACAATAATATAAAACAAAATTGGAAATCAATAGTGATAAAGTCAACAGCATTGACTTAACTAGTACCAGTACTGAAAATCAAGTAAATACAATAGTAACCGAAACGGTATTAAACGAAATAAGCCTAACCGAGTCAGTAACAATGGAAGGCGCTAGGATTCATTCAACGCCTATCCAAAATAAACAATCTGATAGTAACGATATAATGAATATGATGCAATCACTTTTGGCAAAGCAAAGTGCAATGTTAGAGGTAAATTTTAACGCCATAAATAGTCGTTTTGACATGAATGATACCAAGTTCAATGAACAAAATAAGAAATTGGATGCTTTAAATAATCGTTTAGACAATAGTGATGAAAAATTTGATGAAATAAGGGGTATTATAAATAAACGTTTTGACGAGAGTGACGAGAAATGGGATAAGTTGATAGACTCAACAAAACAAATGAACAATGGTTATAATACTGAGAGTGTAGTGGTGACAGAAAACGGTAATCATGATGATGGTAAGTTAAGCGCTAATGAGAATATTGTTACGACGATCTACTCGATCGTCGTAGGTACAGTGGAAACAAAATAAGTACAAGACACCAATTAAGTCACTAATCACACCTTTAATTGTTATAGTAAAACAGTTCGTAATTAACAACACAGTTTCTACAACAAATCAAATGAAATTGTTCATACGCAATAAAATGTCCACTAATATTAAAACTCAACTGTATTACAATTATACCGTCCGAATATAAAACGCAACACTTCACTAATAACTACTTGAACGTACACCGTAATAACTCGAACCGCTCTGTAAATATATCGCACTAATACTCTCGAACCGCACAGTCAAAAATCTCGCATTGAACTGAAAACTAAGGCCGCGACGCGATGTATTTATAGTTACGCTCACACACCAGAAGCTTCCAAACTGCGTCTTATCTCTCGCGAACTACGTAAATTGCTACGGCCTTGACACAATCCGAGCGCCCGGCGGAGCCTGGCACAGTCGAGAAAATTCTCGCAAAATGCGTTTAGTAGCACGTACTCCACACGCTTACGTCGAGATCTTTCTGGCGAATTCGATAAACGCGTAGATTGTTCTGTGCTGTCGTAGCACTGCCCCCTCCATAAGCCTGTTCGTCCCGAACTGGCAAAGCGTCTCTAAATTTGTATTTAGCCAGGCGATCTAGGTGAACTTTCGCTGTCCTTCCTGTTGAATCCGATAAACAACATCGTTAATCCTTTTTTTTACAGTGTAGGGTCCTTCCCAGTTAGACTGAAGCTTAGGTGGGCGACCACGACGTAGCTTTGGATTGAACAACCAGACCTGATCTCCTTCTTGGAAACTTCGGGGAACTATCAACTGCATGACCACGTCTCGTCCATCTGCACTTTCCCAAGCCCTTTTCAGCAATCCGTTTTCTAAGGTGAGAGATTCCCATTGTGCCCAGTAGCCCTTCAGCACTTCGGAACCATGGCAGATATCTTGCCAATCCGGGCGGCGACCTTCCTCTTTTGCTGTCAAGATCGGTCCAATGTCTTCATCAGTCATCTGTTCTTGTCGACAGTCTTGTGTTGTCCAGCCATCAGCCAGGAAATCTACAGTGATGGCTTGAACATGTTCGCTTGAGTTTTGTTCTTCCTTTCTGTGGCAATGTCGGCAGTCTTCCGGGCACGGTCTTCGTGATAAGCCATCTGCATTACCGTGCAGGCGCCCCCGCCGATGTTGTACCTTGAAGTTGTACTCTTGCAGACGTTCGAGCCACCTTGCCAACTGTCCTTCCGGATTTTTAAATCTCAAGAGCCATGCAAGTGCAGCATGGTCGGTACGTAGTGAAAACTCTCTCCCATAGAGGTATTTATGGAAGTGCTCCAAAGCTCTGACAATTGCCAACAACTCTCTTCTTGTAACACAATAATTTCTCTCTGGTTTAGAAAGCGTCTTGCTGTAATACGCTATTACTCGTTCTTCACCGTTCTGCACTTGAGACAAAACTGCTCCTAGACCAGTATTGCTTGCGTCTGTGTCTACGATGTACTTCCCTTCGGAAGCTGGAAAAGCGAGAATTGGCTGCGAACATAATGCAATCTTCAACGTTCTAAATGCTTGTTCACACTCTCTCGACCATTGGAAGTTTCGTTTATTTTCCGTTAGCTCATGTAGTGGTTTAGCAATAGTAGCGAAGCCTTTCACAAAACGTCGGTAATATGAGCATAACCCCAGGAAACTCCGAACTTCGTGTTTATTCTTCGGAACTGGCCAGTCTCTTACGGTGTCTACTTTATTAGGATCCATGCTCTAAACAGATATATATATACTAATATATATAATCACGTTTAGGACACTTGGTTTTGGCTTATGATACTTCCTTTTTTATCCATGATCGTATGCTTGACCTTGTAGGTATTCTTAATTGTAGTGGCTTTCAACTTATTTGTGGTACGCTGGTGTTGGTAGTGTTATATGTACCATTACAACATACAAAAATTGACAGATATTTTTGTCACAAAAAACTTTTATGATATATTGTGTATAAATACACATATAAAGGTATTTTTGCCACAAAAAACGTTTATGATATATTGTGTATAAATACACATATAAAGGTATACAATACATTTGATTTGTTTAACAGTCGTTATAAGACAGTATTACCATATAGGGGAGAGCAGAGAGACATAAGTTGATACTTTGTACTTCTTCAAGTGTCCCTTAGTCGCAGCACCTCTGCAACTGTATAACGTTTTTGTTATAGCTTGTAGTACATGCTCCTCCAGTCTGATTATAGCAGTGTACAGTAAAATGAGTCTTTGTTCCCTTTTGTATTTTAGAACGTGTAAAGCAACCTTTTTGTCACTAATTTGCTATGGGTGTTTACAGCTACGTACTTTGTTGGATCCATGGTAAGTGTACAATTGATTCATACTAATACAAAAGCAATGTGGCAACATGAGGGCAAGTTATGTTTCTCTATAACTTTTAAAAGAAAATTAATTCATAACCTAACAGATCTCAGAATTAATTATGTGTCAGTTACTTGTGATCCTATAATGAAGATTACGTGTTTATTAAATCCTAAAAAACTAAAATTTTTAAAATGATAATAGTAATAATGGCTCCTTTTTATGCCGCCTAGGAAATTTAGGAGGTAGAATAGGTTGCCTAAAGTGAGTGTTCGATACACGCACTAAAGGTAGAGTGGCCAGCAGCACTACACTTCAGCCACTAATTTTAAAATTAAAGGTGTACCTTCAATTTCACCAGAAGGAAAGTGGTATGTTGGTACAATGTAAGTAAAACATTTAGTTCTGTTTTCTTTTTTTCATATTTGGTTCAAACGTACAAGTGAAAAACTTTCTGGGGCGATGTAGCTCACAAACCCTACAAAGACTCAGCGTTTTCCACAACTTGTATTTAGGAAAGAACAAAAAGAAAAATCAGATTTCTGTGTTACGATCTGCACTATTCTGTTAGTTATTATGGTTTGTACCCTAAGAATATTCGTATGTTAGCCTCCGAATACGTGTTTGCAAATAATGTCGATTTTCTGGTGAACTGGGCCGGTAAAAGATTGTTTTACTGGCTTCATGCAGCGACATTCAAGGTTGTCTTTTAGAGAGGCTGAAGCAACAAGTTTTGCAATAGCATTTAGTTTTAATAAACATAACATAAAACTTTCTTCAATATTGGAATTCTGTGATAAGTCGCCTTCATTTTTACTGTCACAATATTTGGAATGTGAAGGAAACCAGGCAGCATAACGACAGTGCACTGTCCTAACAAACTTGTCAGTTTGAAGGGAAATAAACAAGTCAGCAGGGTTACCCCTTTGGAAAAGGGTGAAACCAGTGGTATTTTCATAGATGGCAGCTGGAAACCACCACTTATCGTTATATCCACAGAGTGTTATGTAGATATCACTTTGATTATTTATGGACCAGCAGGTTGTATTGGAGTAGCACATCCATCAAGATAAATTACAGCCTCTCTTTTTTTACTATTTATGAAACAGTTTATACCTCATACCCGTTACAATCTGACTTCAGCCATTAGACAAGTGTTTATATGGCCTGTTTCGGTGCAGCCGCTGAGAGCTGGATGACAATAAACCCAGGTAAAACCATGACATACCTGGGCTAGCAAAAGATACTCTTTCAAAGGCAGCTACACCATCTAACTGACAGCAGGTTTTAGTTCAACTGGAATTTGGCCATTAAATGAAAATATATTCAGTATCGAAGAGTTTCTGTGTTCACCTGTAATTGACAGAGAGATAGGAGACAAAAGTAATTATGAAGGAAGATTAACACCAACAAAAGATTGTCAAGAGACCACAGTAGCCGGACATCCCACGTCGGAAATAAACGAGACATCTGCTAATACCTTATCACAATTGACACCAGAATAAATTCGCCCTTATCCGAAAGCGACTGCAAAAATAAAATAAAAATGCGCCAAGAAGAAAAAGTCAAGTATTCTCACTGACTCCTATTAAAAAAGCAATTCGTATTGAAGAGGAGGAATGACAAAAGAAAGAGCGATCAAAACGGAAACTAATCATGAACGGTAAAACGAAGGCGATTTGTGGACTGTATAGAAACGGTCAATCAAACTCTCCAAGACTTAAGAAATTGTAACAAATTAGTGGGTAGCGTAACATTTGTTATTTCAGAGGATTCTCGCTAGAGATTACCGGTAACTGCAAGAGGAACCCGCGCTGATATTATCTCAGTGTGTTTAAAGTCCTCGGCGATGTGGAATGCTATTCAGACTAAATTTGCAAAGCAATATGAGAGCCCATTTAGGAGGAGGAGGAGATGGTGATTTTTCTACAAACTTACTGCACCTCGGTGACGGTAGTGTTCCTAATGACGATAGCTTCACAGAAATTGACGAAAAACTGGGACATAGTAAATAGTACAACACTGTATTAATTGCTAAATTCTGTGCAAAACGTCAAGTGTTTACTTGATAAAAATTACAAGTGGTTATTCCCAAAGAATCGAATCTGTGAAGGAAAATAATGATACAAGTTTGGAAAAATTTTCTGGGGATAATAAAAAGTCCGAAGAATCTATTAACACCGTATTTAATATTGAAAATATAGTGTACTATCTCCAAGAATTTTTGAATTCTTTAAATCAATCTTGCATTCCGCCACAACGGTTCATTCTAAAGGTTGGCACTCCAACAATGTTGTTGAAAAATTTACAATCCTCCGAACGTTTGCATAATACAAAATGCAGGTGACACGGGAATTTCTGTGTCAAGTAGGTAATAGCGTTATTATCGACTCAAAAGCCCTCTTCACACACACATTCGAATCAGTAGGCTACTGGTTGTTAGCATTACCTGGTGTAATTACCAACTTATAAATTGTAACATTCTTTACTTTAGTACACACTTGAAGGAAATTAACAGTTTCGAAATTACATCCGTTCCATTTACATAATTTTCATTAAACCTACTTAATATGTAGTAGTGGACGATAAGCTTTTCCAGGTTTTACTAGTACTTGACCTACAACGGTCTGATCTCCTACACTCAGTGCCTCTGTCTTTAATGATCACTGCTTTTTTTTTTACATAATAATTTTCCCATTCCTGCATAGAATTTACCCGCTCGTACAGAAGGCAACAGAATTTAGTGAATCCAAGCTGCAATCGAAGTAAAACTACGTTACTTTCACATCTCCGTAGGTATGCCACGAATATCCGTCATACTGAATTCTGCTCAATAAAAGTTTCATACTATCACATGACTCCGACATGTAAGCAGTAAGTTATAAACTGAAGGGATTGGTGAATTATTAAAAATGGAGTAAAATCAATAGGTTAAAAAAAGTTCGTAGAAGTCTTGAGTGGAGGGAACGTTAGAAAACTGTTTATGTTATGAATGCTTAAGCCTACAAATCGTGATAGTTGTTATTATTATTATTATATTATTACTATAAAACAACATTTGTATTATTTTAATACAGACAGGAGTGAATACAGCCTTCGAATGAATTAGTAGTACGAACGCGTCAGCCTGCCAACACACATTAGATCTGTATATTTGTGTCGTGACAACGGTAGTAATTTTTGTAAACAAAGACTGTTGTGTCATTACGACATTAAGAATGTTGTTGGCGTGAATTTAATGCGACAGATTTTTTTTACCTCTGCCCATGTTTCTCTCTTTCAGTCCTCTCACTCACTCACTCACTCACTCTCTCTCTCGCGCGCGCGCCAACTCGTACAGTTTCTTCTTTTTCTTGTCAACAATTTCAGTGTTACACACAATCCTTCACTGTTTGTTTGTGCGTGTTTGTTTAATCATTCATTGTGTTCGTATAGACTACACATTCAAACTTGAGTAATCTGTTTGTAGCAGTGTAACATTTCAACAAACACTTAAAGAGGCGCGCTTTGGGTGCAGTCGCAGAAGGACCTGCAGTGCTAACTTAATGAAAATAAAAGGAAATTAATAGTGAGGTAGTCATGTTTAATTAAAGGTAGTAGTGAGGTTTGTCCCTATTAGTGAGGTAGATGGGGAAAATTGACAGAGAAAGAGTGAGGGGGAGAAGAGAGACGGGGGAGAGAGAATTACGAATTTTTAATTATTCTCATTCATACCGAATATCATTTGTAAGAATATAGTTATGCAGTTATTGGTATACAGTAGTACCGAAGCAACATGTTTCAAGTTGACTCCCATCCGTTGGAAATTTATTCACCATTCTGATTAATAAAAATTTCTACAAGTACCAATAATATAAATAACAACCTGCAGAAGCAGAAGAGTTTATATCTTACAGAGTTGAAGAGTTGTAATGTTACATTAATTATATTTTTGCTTTTCGTATATCGCAGTGAGCAGTAATCTAATTTTTTTGAAATAATACGTGAAGGCTTATATATTAAGAATTAATTTTTTTTTTATAGTTTCCGTAACTTGCTTGTAAAATAATTAGGTATCCAAAAGGTAAGTTACATATTTTAATAGCAACTTATAAGTTCCTCATCCTCGGTTTTTTCCTTTCTTCAAAATGTACCACTTCTTAATTGCGAATAAATTATTTAACGTAATAATCGTTTCACCAAAGGCTGTTTGGATCCTGTTAATAAAACTCTTGAGTCTGCTGCACATAATCCTCGCTTTTGGTTCATGTTTCGTTAACTTTCTACATTACAATAAGTTTAATTATTTTCAAGTTCCTTATAAGTAGCCAACTGTAGTAAACATCATGTACTTTGACCTCTCTCTCTCTTTCTTTCTGTTACTCTTGTTCTTCTCAATAACTGTATCTCAGGAAGTCTGAATGTAACAGGTTCTTAAGTAAACTTCATATGACTTAACGTGCAAAATCTTAAACATCATTTGGGCTTCAGTTATGTTATAATTTTGTAAGAAAGCTTTACAAAATACTTTTTACACTGCTTCTGTATACGAAACTAGGTGCAGGTATGTAATCAAATTTTTAAGTAGGCCTATTTATTCTAACACTGTTACAGTTTCTTGAAAACGCCGTATGTAAACAAACATTAAAACTTAGTAATAAGGTTTATCAAACTACTATTTTTCTTGGACGCATTAACGCAAATCAGTAATCTAGAGACCAATTTTATAAATCGATGTCTAATAAACGGAATTTGATATGCAAAAATCCATCGGTTAAGAAAATAAAGTAAACTTGGTTAGTAACAAATAATTTTGGCAAATTTTTAATTTGATATAGGCTATAATTGATTCCAATTTTATTACAATCTGAGAAATGAAGACAATAGATTTTCATAAACGTTGGTCTAGTAACAAAAAAAGTTTCATTCTTAAGCGCACAATATTATAATTTCCCTTTCATCCCGGAAAAAAGACTGTATTAAGCTACTATCATACTTGTCTAGTCTACACTATTTAATGGGTATATTATAGGTTTCACAAAAATTGATTATCTTACACATGGTTTTAATATATCACTAAACTTTGTGAAAAGTCTGAGTGAAAAGAATTATATACACAACGGTTGATGTTAATACAGGTCTTAATTCGTTTCAAAATTTATAGATAAATAAAAAATTAAAATTATCACATATATTGTGTGGTGTATAAAATAAATTGTAATAATCCTTTCTAATATGATTACTTAAGCCATAATATCCGAAGTTGGACCGTTCCTTTATTCTTCTGTAGCCTCCTACATTCTTGCATATCTGCTGTCATATTCGCGTCTCAGTCATAGTAGACAGTAGGCTATAATATTATACCTTTTTTTGCGTTGTCTGAGACTTGTCTCAGAGGATAAGACTCAGGCTGATCTGGGGCAAGCACCCTTCCGCCGATTGGAGATTTAGAGGAGTCGCACGCCAGCGCAGCGCGGACCGGTGGCGAAGTAGGTGGAGGCATTCAGGATGGAGTGTAGTGTATGGATGTGTATTTGTGTGTTTACGTAGTGTGCAGAGCCAAATGGATGATGGAAGAGCCATAATAAAAGTATAAGTCAAACGACAGCCAAGACGAGGTCGAGTAACGCAGGACGCCAAAGCTGGAGGGAGGTGTCAGAGAGGCGTCAAGGTAAGGCGGGGAGGCACAAAGGAGAGGGATAAAGACCGGATAGGTAGATAGGAAAATTTAAGATGTTAAGTTATCAAGAAGGAAGCCAGGTGTAGTAAGTATGACGAAGAGACTTAATTATTTCTATTTCTCCGTTGGCGGGGGTTTCTGGGAGGAGGTCCATCGGGAATGGTGAGGAGACGGTTTATGACAAAGGAAGGTCTGCGGGAGTTACAGGTAGTATTAATATTATACAATACCTCCTTCACATTTAAGTTGAGGAATTCCAATCAGCCTTCCGTTGCGTTACTTCTCTCTTGAGCCCTTGATATAATTCGTTGCCTGCTCTTTATTGCAGCTGTAATATCTCCTTCGTTTTATAATTCGTAACGTTAAATATTCTTCCTCACCCTGGAATTTTCCATTCTCTTTTACTAATTTCTTTTCACTTCATAAAACTTTTCTATACAAAAGCAAGTATATAAAAAAGTTATAAGGTCGGGGATTAGCAAACAAACGGCATTGTTTAAAAACATTTATCTACAAGTTTCTTTTCTATAGTTTATCGTACACACCCTTGCGAGATAAAAATAACTACACGGTAGTTTCTTTCGCAATTTTTCGCATTATTTTGAGACAATCGACTGGTGATTTAGAGATAAATACTTAATATTAATGGGGTCTCATACATTTTATATTATATCTGTTTTCTATCCTACTGATAGAATTAGAAAAACGGTAGCTATCTCTCTTTTCCTTTTAAAAGCACAATACATATTAATTTACCAAGTAGCAGTTTCCTTCTTCATTTAAAATTTCTATCAAATCTACTGTATATTGGACAAAACAGAAGGGGAAACATACGTGCTTACAAGGTAGTGTAAACATCCTGTAATGCTGTCAAATCAAAATACAAAGGAAGGGGAAGTGAATACTGTAATGAGTAGCCCCTACATTCATATTTATGCAGGTGTAGGTGATGATTAAGGCCCGGATTTTTATGTAATTACATATTTGAATGCTGAGTGCACATTTACACGGAAAAGCCAGATATCGGCGAATCATACCAATAGGTGTCTTATCCGCGAGTTTAATTTTACATATTCTTACATATTTTGTTCGTATTACATATTTCACTCCATCTTACATATTTCTACATATTTCAGCTATTTTACTATACTTTACTTCAATTTGAAAATTGAAATGGCAAAAAATAGTTAGGCCTATAACAACATTATTCAGATGCGCAAATGTGCAATTAATCAGAATCAGGTCCAATTAAATTTATTACAAGAAAAGGCAAAATATTGCATCTGTTGCAATTGCACACATAGATTCTACTTTCAAGAAGTAAAATTTTTTACGAGCTCAAGCGACAAGTAAGGCATTTTGCACGGGATGTTAGATGAGAATGGTATGCGCGGCCCCACTCATTTACTTTTTGTTCGCACGTTCAGCAGGCTCGGTGGGGAAAGAACGTGCTGTCCGCGGTAAATAAATACTCTTCGCAGATCTTGCAATTCTCGCAACGGATTCCATCTACCTAAACAAACAAATATCTATATAACTCTATGCTATTGTAGGGCACAATGTGATTTTTGACGCCAGTATTATCGACGCTCTCGGAGTGTAAGCCTACACGTAAATAACAATCTGGTGTGCAGTGTGGTGTGTTGAAGTTATTGTCAAGTCAGTGTTTTGTCTTTCGCCTACACTTCTGCGCTTGCTTGTTTCTTGCCTTGGCGGATTCTCGTTGTTGGACAAAAGACGTCTTAAATAATATATTGTGCGGTATTGTTCAACGCAAGTTCTTAAGAGTTTTAAATACAAATATCCTTGTTTTATCATGGCACCGACCGCATCATCTTTGTCATCTAAGTTAAAATCATGGGTACAGATTGACAGTGCTTTTACAACTGACGATAAAGCTGTATTTTGCCAAGTTTGTTATGGCCAAATGGTGTTAAAGAAGAGAAGGTACTGCTGTTGTATACAGATGCAGCAGCATACATGTTAAAAGCAGGTAATTCTCTAAATGTGTTTTACCCCAACCTACTACATGTTACATGCCTGGCTCATGGATTGCATCGAGTAGCTGAAACTGTCAGAGACCTTTTCCCCGAAGTAAATACATTAATATCAGCAACAAAAAAGGTGTTCTTGAAAGCTCCTTACCGTATCCAGTGCTACAAACAAAGGCTACCTGACACACCTCTGCCTCCAGAACCCGTAATTACAAGATGGGGAACCTGGATCGAAGCCGTAAATTTCTACAGTGACAACTTTGAAGCTGTGAAGTATGTGGTGGAAACATTATCTCCCGATTCTGCAGTGTCAGCGAGCGAATCCTTGTCTGCATTCAACAACTCTAAGGTGATATGTTCAGTTTCGTACATCAAAACGCATTTCAGTTGTATCAAGAAACTGGAGACTGCAGGTCTGACTCTCCAAGAGGCCATAGGAATAGTTGAAGAAGCAGTTAACAAGTTAAATGCTGTGCAGGGTGAAGTCGGTGACAAAGTTTCTACTAAATTAAATGCTGTGCTGAATAGAAACCCTGGTTACTCAACTTTACATACCATTTATCGCATATGTAACGGCGAAACTGTAGAATCGATTGAGAATATTCTTCCAAGTACGATTCCTCTATATAAACATGCGCCGGTGACGACATGTGATGTCGAGAGATCCTTTTCTATATATAAAAACATACTCTCAGACCGAAGACAGTCCATGTCAACAGACAGTATAGAAAAGTATTTAATAATTAATTGTGCAACTAAACAGTGGAAAAAAAAACTTACATGGACACTTTATTCTTATGCAGAGTTATAGTAGAGTTATATATATATATATATATACAATATAGATTTTCAAGTAAAAAATCTACCTTTAATTTTATAGTAATTTCAACTCTCCTAGTAAAATACTTTGTTAAATAGTTAATAATTCTCAATTTTTTACTTTATACTCATGTCCTATACTACAGGAGTATAAATTTCCATTCAAACTACTTCTTTCTACTTACTGCTTCAGCCACTTACTGTGGGCACTAACGTATACCACCTCACGTTATCGCACTTGATTTTCACTGATGATGGAAGTCGATGGCACTGGCGAAACGTCTGGTTTTGCAGAAAACATTGGTCTACGGCCAAACAGGCCGGGAAGGAATTTTAAAAACAAACTGCTTCTTTGTTGTCAATAACGTAGTACATATATACAAAAAATTATCAGGTAAACTATTACGTTACAACAAAAAAATGTTTCAGGTAAACTACCCTTTCCCCGTAACCGATCTTCACCAAAATCAATAGGCCTTGAGTCCTCTATAACTCGGGCACATATGTAAAAAAATATCTGATTCTGTTTGAATTTACGGCAGTTATCGTTCGTCATGAAAAAATTTCTCTTGTTACAACATAAAATATTGCAGGTAAACTACCCCTTTATCTTAACCGATCTTCACAAAAAACAATAGGTCTTGAATACTCTACAATTCAGGGCTGTATGCAAAAAATTATTTGATTCTGTTTGAATTTGTGGCTCTTATCGTTTGCCATATAAAATCTAGACAGACACACAGACACTTTTCGATAAATTACTTTTTTTCATGTTTTGAGGGTAGTATAATCAGAATCTGCAAAAATCTCTAACACGATTTTTTTTGCCATCACCATACTTCCATTTCCTTATGGAACATGAAAGTAAAATCAAAGTAAAATTCTGATGGCAACAAAAATCAAATAGTCTATCAAAAATTGGGGATATACATTTTTGGTAGGTATTTGGTAGGCCTACTTGCATTGCACAAGGAATGTGTTATTTTCAATAGGTTATTGATAAAAAATGACTTACAAGTACATTGATTTTTATTACAAAATTTATACAAAACAGTTTCAATTCTAAGGTATCAATAATTAATAAATATTAAGGATAATGAACAAATTATTTCTTCATAGAAGATACATAAAAACATTGTAAAAATAATACATATCAGACAAATATTATTACAACTAAAATACCACACAGACATTTGGGCTTTGTTACTTTATCAGTAACTATAAGATTACATTAATAAAGTACATAGAATATTTATTTACAAGAACATAATTACAAAAAGTGAAAAAACCTTTGATGAAATAAACATTTTATTTATTACATCAAACATAACTAAACTCAGATGACAATATAAATGAACTAAATATAGGTTTTTCTGCAAGGGAGTGTAGGATTGATTAGGGGTTCAATTAGTACAAATTATTAAAAAAAAAATAGCATAAACTATAAATAGAAAAACTAGACTGGTATGTTTACAACAAAATGAAAACTTCAAGTTACATTTAAGAGATATTCCGTGTCAAATCAACAAGTGCTACAACCTGACCCTCTTAGATTTATTTGAAATTAAGTATGCATGTAGTATTCATAAATAGTAACACAAATCAATTTTTTCACATTTTTCTGACGAAAGGTTACTGAGTAATGGGTGCTCAAAAATGAAAAAAATAAATAAAATTTTTGACTTGCGCAAAAATATTGATTTGTTCACAACTTGTGTTCTAATTAAGCTAGAACAATGACATCAAGTTCATTTGAAAGCTCTTTTAAAGGGCTTTCATATGATATAAAACATAATTAGTTGAAAATATATATATTTTTTATAAACACATCATTATTGCATTTACTGAATTTTGAAAAACTGTATTTTTAAAATTCTCAAAAAAATATATGTGAAAGATATTGTTTTCCTCTACATATTCTGAAAGTTTCAACTTGGGATGAGCATGGGATCACTATCAAAAGTAATTTTATGTTTATCACGATTCTGTAAAACGTCATTCAGATCGGTGAATTATTATTATTTTTATTTTCCTACCCGTGACAATTTTTCAGAATCATAGTTGGATTTATTACTTGGCCTACAAAATTGTACTTTTCTTTCATACAAATAACTGTGTTTTAAAGCTTAGCACTAGCTAAATTAATAGCTCAAAATTAATAAATTGACCTACATATCTAAAATATATATCTTAATACAGTGATCCAGGTTTTCCGTGTACAAGCAAAAAAATCTCATTTTAAAGACTATATACAAAATGGTTGGTTGGTGTGACTATCTCCCATCTGTTTAGTATTTTGTCATCGGATAATATTCAGTCAGCTGTTGTCAACTGTTGTTGAAAGTGACCTGTACATTTTCTTTTGGTGTGACATAGCCTATAAAGTGAAAAAAATGTGATTAATTCTGAAATGTTGTGTTTTGAAATTAGCTTAAAGGTACTTTTGTACAATTCTCACAACAGTGTATAAGTTTATATGCCTACAACCAGTTAATATTGTAACGAGACATATGAGCCCAAATATTTCAGTAACCCAAAATATTAACACATGTCAATAATTGAGTGAAAGAGACAAACCAAGTGTTTCTTCTAAAAGGCCAAGCATGAAACTACATGAGCTACTCATCACCAAGGATAAACTCACAACAATAAGAGTTAATAAAACTAATGGTAACTAACAAGTGAAATAACATTATAAGAAAAAGAAGATGCACCGAACAATGGTTGTACCACAGGAACCAACAACCCAATAGTTTTCGGTCAGTAAGGAACCAATGAAGACAAGGAAGAAACATACTACGAGAAAGACACCTAACAACCATGGCATAAAATATAGATTCCAAGAGCCAGTCAACTATATAACATCTTACCCGTATATGCAATGACTGAACAACTTACAGATTGAAGAGATGGACAAGAACTGACTAACTGAGATGACCAATACTGTAACGCAACAGAAATGCTAGCACTCAAGTTACATAAAAACAAGGTTCACAGAATAATAAACAAGTCAATATTTAACCCCATGATAGAACAAAGATCTAATAATTATATTTATAATCATAGATAAAGGTAAATAAGGATGCAAGGTAATATTAACAAGAATAACCGAACCTGTAAGTTAGACAATAGTTGATGATATATGTTTAATGAAAAACAAACAAAAAATGAAACAATAATTTACTAATAGCAAATAAGAATTTTGAGTTAAGAGGTATTATTTTGTGACAACAAATGTTATGATAAAGTTTATGTTATGTTATACCAAATATGTGTTGAGTTAATGAAAGATAATGAAACAAGATGTATTATTCAATGACTGTTGTAGAATGAAGTGTGAAGCAGCTAATTAACGTTAATAGATTTGAATTTTCTTATATGTGATCCATAGGTCAAGATAAAATTGTTATTAGATATGGAAAAAATAATTGTTT